>JARKIA010000204.1:0-319757 GCA_029289565.1 Mycena galericulata | reverse complement strand
CTACTGTACTAATTGGAACGGTGTAAGAATGTCTGCAGATTATTCTGAGCTTGTCCCAGTCGTTCAGACCCACGCTCGCCCGAGGAAAACTTGAAGTCGTTCCCGAACCCGTATGACTGCGGTTCTGCGGGTTCTGCGAGAAAGTCTCTAGAGAAGAAGGAGCCTGACGTACCTGGATATTTCGGGAACAGCACTGTCCTTCTCAAGCTTCATGTTGTTGTCGTCGGCCGCCGCCTCGTCCTTCTCTCCACCTCGCGGGTCCGGCGGATGTCCGACTCGAGGTGCTCACGGATGGCCAGCATCGCGGCGCGTTGGCGTACTTCCGTGAGAACAACCCCAGAGAATCTATGGTTGCTCTTGGCCAGAAAATCGAGGCCGACCTCGGGCGGAAGGGGTCACTTCTTGCCTTGAGGATGGAAGCTGGTCCGGCGGGGGGAAATGATCAAGCTGGTCGAGACGTTCGGGACGCAGCGTAGAGTCAATTTCGTCTAGCCTGTTTGTCGCGCTGACGATGAACAAGTTCTTTGTCCGTTCATCCCGCCTGCCTGTGATGACGGTTCAGCACAGGGTCGCCGGCGCCTCCACCATTGCCATTGCCACTCTCCACGCGCCTTCGCGATCCTCCAACTCATTGAAGAACACGACACACGACGCCACAGCCCTCGAACGCGTCGCGCACATTCGCGTCCAACTCACGAACTCACATCTTGGCATTGCGCCGATTGGCCATAAATCAAGTCGAAATAAGCGAAAGTAGCTTGAGCATTCATTAACCCGACGTTTGGAAAGTATCAATATAGCGCACCTTTCCGTGCGCGGGCTCTGAGGGACGTTTTCCGCAGATTACCCCCACTCTTCCCGGCCACCTTGTTCATGTTTGCAGCGCCGTTGATCAGGAAGAAGAACGCCCCGGGCCCCAGTCTGGTTGCCCTGCTTGCGGCATCCGCCGATGTCGTCGTAGCGGACGTCCGAAAATCTTCGCGCTTGACTTATTCACCTTCTGTTGAGCTCAAATGAACACATGGCTTGCGATGCCCGCTGGTGGACGTCAGTATCTGACGCTACGACAAAATTCGAAAAGGCACCGAATTCGACAGTCCGCATGCCTCTTCGGACAGGTCAACACACAGGATTATACTAAACAACAGCCCAAAGGAAGACGGTTCGTCATGAGAGAGTTCACAGCAGGCGCGCCGTCGATGGCGCAGTGACTGTGGGATTGAACCGGCGAGTATACCGTACCAGTGCAGTACCGTGGCACGAGAATGGAGGGCATCAGACATAGCTAGCAGAGGTACAGGCACTGCGGATTGACTTATGAGACATGCGAAAGCGAAACGGAAAGTTGGAAAGTTGGTGCAAACAAATCACAGCGTGGACTTGTTCAAGTTGGCAACCTTTGAGGTCCAAACAAGGCCTTCGCGCAACGAGTTGACCGTGCGAGCCACCCCGCGGAGCTCTGATGTACGTAGCAGGGGACAGGCAGGATGACAGGCTACTTCAGTTAGTCTTGCTCAGAACCGCCGGTGGGTGCATATTAAGAAATAGTATCTCCCTCTTTATAAAATTGCGTTGTCCGAAGCCTTCAAACTCCGCCAGGAGATCACCGCAGTTTGGCGCCGGAGGACGTGGAACACGTAGACTGCCACGACGGCGGCGGCAAATCTGGTGGCTTCGTCACGTTGAAAGGTTTTTACAATTAAAGACTCGAACTCCAACCTTTAGAAATGGGACGAAAATAATCTGTCGATTTTTAACGGCTCTCACTGAGTCTCCATGGCTCCGTCTCGCAAGAGTCAACGTGTTGATCATGTTCAGGACTCGGACGAAGTGCCGGGGGCGCTTCGCGCCCCCGGCGCGCTCTTGTACATTATAGATTCATTCGCCGAGACCACGATTTGCCCAGTAAGCCTCCGTAGTACTATAAAGACGCAATGCCCGCAGGTCTGACCGTGCCTTGGTAATGTTGGCAGTTGTAACACACGCGTGCAATCCAGATGACAGTGGCTCTTCCGCATCGTGTAAACTTGAGCGACGGGGTAGAGTCACCTGGTGCATATGTGCGCTATTGAATACCCTGCCAAATATTCAGATAGAAATTATCAGGGGTGGAGAACTATACCCACCAGGCGCAACCAGGGATGGTATGAACCACAATACCCCATTCCATGAAAAGAAAATTAAACTCATCCTCCCGACAGGTTTTCTCCAACTGTATGCTAGCTCCTGCAGCATCGGAAAGCCGGCCAGCTTGAGGACCCAGCTTCAACTTCTTGGTCAATGGAGATTTATCATCAGGCATACCGTCATGATCCCGATGTCCGCAAGACATGTAATCATGACAGCAGAACAAGTTAGCCTGAGTGGTTCCCAGGGGATCTAATCCAACTTCAGGTCGCAAAGCTCTGCCAGCATCGGGATCAATCTCGGTGGCTACGGCGGCCAGTATATCAGCCGCCTGAGAAAACCAATGTCTTTATTGCCTTCGAGGTTTTGATAGACACTTACCATGGCTTGCTCAAACAACTGAATGATGTCGTCCTGTGTTGAAGTCTTCACAGTGTCATATGGCCGGTAGGTGTCACCGTGTCGGCCTCCCTTTGGCATACACGAACCAACAGCGGTCATCTTTCCATAAGCCCATTTTTGCTGTTCTTTGCTACGCCTCAAACTCTTGTGTGCAAGGACAGAGTCGTTAGCTCTTTTGAGTAGTGCTAGGGTCGGGGCGTCAACTGCCCCAAACCAGATAGCGGCAACCTAAAAAATGAGTCAGCCGTTTGAAAGTATTATCAAGTCAAAAACCAGGCCTGTTTCTGAGTGACACGATCTACTAAAAGGGTGATATCACGGCAGCATCCCTCGAGTAGGTGTGGTGCATCCCGTGCCCATAGTGGCTTCATTTGAAGCTCCTGGACAGTTTTCCATTTTGAGTTGTCACCACCATATCCATGTGCATCTAGGTTCTAAAAAGCCTCTGTGAATGAACACATGCACTAAGTTTCACGGCAACTACCTTGGGTTCCAGACGATCATCGACGGGTGCATCCGAGACTACACACCCCAGGAGATGGTCAACGTTCCGACGGTCAACGTACCATATTCGGACACATTTGTCCTCAGGATTGTCATAGTGTTGGCAATGGGGACAGTCTTGATGCAGGCGAGCTATAGTAAGTGGATTTTGCTCGAACGGAATATACAGAGCCTCGTCTGAAAGGTGGTCGCTCGTAGAAGGTGCTTCGGAGGCTGCACTAGCCAAAACAGGATGGTCTGGAAGAACGGTCGTTGCTTGTTGGGCCGCAGCCATCCGTCGGGCATGATATTGGCGTCGCTTATCCTTTCCAGCTTTGCCAGTCGGTAAAGAGGGATTCCGAATCTTCTGTACAATTTCCTTCAAAGCTGCACGGTAATTTGTGGTCGCTTGAAAGAGGAATGTAATGTCAGGATGGAGGCTTATATGCAGCTTGGCAGCCCAGGAAGCCAGAGCCTTCGGCTGGAGTCCAACCAGCTCTTGATAAAGTTTTCCAGGATCCCATTGCGGTAGCTAAACTCAAAATCAGAAACCATTCAGTCACAGGAAGACATACATACATCATCTAGGATGGGATCCCCGTAAGCAATTCGCTGTAAACCGGGGTAGATCCAAGATTCCCAGGCCGTCAAAAAGTTTGGACGTGTGAACAGAAAGAAGACGCTGGAGGGAGACGCCGCCTCCGGTATCAACCATGGGTTTTGGGATAGAACGCGGAGAAAATTTGCCGCACGAGGGGGCCCGCTAGGAACTTGTACCGCCGCCTGGAACTTTTTGGGGACCTGGTAAAATTAAGCATGCAGCGCGTATCACTCTACAAGTTAGGAACCATACATTCTCCCAATCGATCTCCAGGTAAATTGCGGGAGGCGACCACGAGGTCCGCAGGGAATTTAGCTGCCGGCGCCATTGCCGGAGGCGATATGATTCTGCGAGATGTGGTGCCGTCTCAAAGTCATTTTCTGGGTTGCACAACAAAGCAAATATTGCTGCAAGCCCCGACAACTAAATTTCGTCAGGTTAGGTAAGAAGAGCGCCGGTAACCAGAAACCCTTGCCTGGAAAAGGTCACGGAACCCAGAGGTTTTGTATATACTAGGCCGGACTGCCTTCATCTGTTGCAAGAGCCGGCCCATGTCGGGGTTGAGCTAGAAACCTGTGAGTCGTAAGCAGCTTGTGAGCAAAAACGTACTTGCCTCGTCCGGTTGTCGGGTACGCCAGCCAAAGTGCACATTGAGATCATCCACCCATTTCTCCAGAACGAACCGCAGCACGCCGTGATTCTCCAGTTCGTCACACCAAGCTTTCTTTGTCTTGTTCGTGAGGATAATGCTAGGGGGGCGCAGGGAGCCATCTAAGTTCTGAGCGGGTTTCAAACGGTGGTGGGGCCTGGAACAGCTTCAGTAATGTCCAAACGAATGCTGCAGAAGTACCTTGGCCTCTTCCCGAAAGGCTTCGTGTTTTCCGGCTCGGAGTCCGCGTATTCGTCCTCCGATTCAGTCTCGATACCACTGTCAGTCGCGTCGTCCTCAACTAAGGAATCTAAAACGTTGATTTTCCGAGGGATACAGCGCGCCGTGAACTAATCTTATTGAGAGGTTTAAAGGGAGATGCGTAGTCCGCTCACTTCCTGAGCCTTGAAACAGTTCAACTGAGCCGTACGCAGCATCTCCAACGGTGCTGGTTCTATGTCGGCACCGAGGTGTACGGGCTCTGCCTCCACAGCACCCGGATGAAAAGGTGCGTGGCCGCAACGGATAACAGGTCTACATGGAGACAGTGTCGACCCCACCCGTGCACAATCTCCTCCTGGAAGGAGAACTCAGTTATAGGTCATTATCAGTAGGTGAGAAACAAGAACTGACCCAGAAAGGCCAATGGTCAGAAGACCTTAACTGGGCGACCAACTCGTCGAGCCAGGACGGCAGCTGGGTTCGGGTCAGAGTTTGGTCCTTCTTCTCCTGAAATGCTTCTGAGATTGGACTCCTCTGAGCGTAGATGGCATCCTCTGGATGCAGCTGAGGATCTAGCACAAGAGTGAAGGTCATTGAACAGAGAGCGGCATAGAGTGGTGGTTCACGACAAACAAAAGACAAGTTACTATTTTTGCCTTGTCCTAAATACAACGGGGTCTCGAACCTACGTCCCTACACGTACAGTACAGCACGTTATACCGGGCGATACGTAGGGACTGAGTAAATAGTAAATACATCGTACCGCAGAACTAAACTGAGATAGAGAGAAAGAGGAGTCATCCAAACGAAAAAGACGAAGCCTGGCGGGGTGGTAGCAGGATGGGCGACCGTTGGTCTCAACGCCCACGACGGAGCGGCTGAAGCGAGCACGAGTCTTTGAGCCCACAGCGGGGTGGGCTCGCGTCCCTGCACGCGAGGTGCTGCGCTGCAGCAGTGAAAGAGAACAGCAGTTGGGGGGGGATGGCGAGAGATCGAGTCAGAGGATGACCATGACTCCGCATCGAACGTAGCGTACAGGTCGGGCCGCAGCGTATTTTTGAGGCACTCAGTCACCTCGCCTCCGAGACAACAGATCACGCGGGGCCCTTGAACCACACTGCTACGGTCTCGAACCTCACGCCTCCGTCATCTCGGTCAGCACGGAGATACAGGCGCTGCTCGTTGGATCGCGTGAGAGAAGGTAGCAGAAGAGGTGGGCAATGTTGCGCAGGAGATTCGTCTCGTAGCGATAGATCGTCGTGTGATAATCGTCGAATGCCGGCTGAAGCGACGGGGCCTCGCTTAACTCGGGAAGCCGACGTTAATATTCGACAACCTTGGAAATCGTGGACCGACGTGTTCAGGACACCAATATTCCTCAGAAGTCCTGAATACGAGAACCAACTCGTTAGCGTGGAGCCCAGACCCGTTCCGACCTCAAAGTATTCGACTTCAGGGACCGACGAAGAAGAACTGACGCGTGAGTTTAGCGAATTGGCGGTCGACGAAAGGCGGAGGCAAGAAGTTTCGGTTTCTCTCCAATAACGCAGAACGCTCAGCTTCCAACGGATACGGATTGAGCTGCTGAAGAACGCGAAGCAATCGTAGGGACTCGGCACGCGGAGGCTCATCCGGTAAGGCGGAGAGTGTAGGGCGCAGCGACCGACCGTAGACAGTCAAATCAAGCAGTAAGGGGCAGACGCGCAGGAAGCTCGCGCGGTCGGCGTGCGTGGCACCGGTGGAGGTCGTCCGACTTTCAAACTCCGGGCTGCCACCCTAGTCCCCTCGGGAGCCTAGACTTCAACTTTCGAGCCATCTAAACACAACTTAGGCAGGGACAAGAGAGAAGAAGTGATGCCAGCGAACCTTCCGCGACGGAAGCTATCTGTGACGGAATTATCCGGATTCACGTCGTCGAACACCGCGGTGTCTAACTCCTCGTCGTCCGTCCCGAGGAATCCGGTACCAAGAGGGCGAACTTCATCGTGAAGGCCCGGATAAAAACACAACGTCGCGAAGATTCCGCGGTACGTCCCGCACTTCTACCTCCTCTTGCGCTCAAACTCGGTCCACCGCCCCGCAACGATACAAGAGGACTCAACCCCACGTGCGCGAACTGGTGCGAGACGATGACGGAGGGTACACAAGGAAGCCGAGCACGAGGGCGAGCAGGATGAGCGGAACAGTGGTTCGGGACGCTCGAGGCCAAGGAGTCGTACGGAGTGAAACTGAAGGCGCCCGGAAGGACGAGCGTTCCTGCGAACTCCGCGCCAACGAGGGCAGGCACCAAGAAGCAGAACGTCTCACGCATTTCGCGCACGAGAAGGCGCCCCGCGAGGTTACGTATCGTGGGGGGGTCTACCGCCAGCGTGGCGGAAGGAAGATGTGGGTACGATGGGCTCGCAGACCTGCGGGCAGAACTTGTTCTTGCGCTTCGGGAACTACTGGAGCATGAGGGTAGAAGGTAGCAATCCTCCCCGAGGAGTTGAGGTTCTTCCGGTTCAGCGAGTCGACGCAGTTCTCCGAGTTGCGCTCGACGACGTCGGGGTTCGTGAGGATCGGGATCCAGAAGCCCGAATCCCCCTCGGGCAGCCTTATAGGGGTACCCGCCAAAACATTTTGCGGATAAGTCGCTGCCGAAGCTCGACTCAAAGACCTCAGTCAAGCGCTGCGAGAGGTAACGCGCTAATGAATCCATGAGCAACCCTCACAAGAAAAGAGAAGGGACGCGATGTGACGCACCTCGCGCCGTCGTCACGAAAGTCGTGGTCCTTATTCGCAAGCTTCGTCTCCCCAGAGCCCCATCAGCTCGTCAAGCACCGGACAGCTCGCCATCCGCGTCAAAGACTCAGGAAACACCTTCGCGTCGTCATCCACCCACCGCACGATCAGGGCACACCCCCGTAACTCGTCCGATCATCGAAGAAGACCTTCGACGCAATTCGCGCCACCTGTCGCGTCGAGCGTGCTGAACGTCGAGCGTGCCGTACATGGTCGTCAAACGGTCAAACGCCCCTTCCTGCCACTCTTGACCTCTGCCGGTGCAAACTGCGAGGGGTTGGGCAGGAACGTCCATCGCTTCTCCTACTTCCCGAAAACGTCCTGTACGTGCCCGGCGCGGAGTGGTACAAGGTGGTGCGCAGTGTCCGCGGCTCGTACGTCTCCTTCGGGAACACGCCGATCTTCCATGAGAAGGACCACGGGAGAACAGGATGGCCACGGTGAAGGGGATGAGGACGACCCCGACGAAGGAAATGAGGGACAGGTAGTGGAGGACCTGAGAGGCGACGTGGGTGTCGACGGGGCCGGCGGCTACGAGGTTCTGGAGACGTGGCTGGGGTTCGTCGGGTTGTGGTTGACGTTCTGGAACAAAGAAGCTTGCGTCGTTGCCGGCGAGGTCCCAGCGGCCGATGAAGAGGGAGAAGGCGCCGCTCGCCGAGGGGCGGTGGAACGAGCCAAGCAGTTGATGACCACGCTGCCTAAGCTGAGCGATCGGGCAGGGTGCCGCAGACGGCCGGGGTGAATCCGAAGGGCGATGAAGCCAGCGCCTAGGGAGAGGACGGGGGTGACGGAGCCGATTTTCTCGCGCCGGGCGCGCTTCTGCAACCGGATGACACCGCGCGGAGCATGCGGCATCGGACAGTGAGGGAGAAAAAGTAATTAAGCGGGGGACCTCTTCGGATTTTGTCCACGGTCTGGGCGGCTGTTAGCACCGGGAGTTAAGAAAAACGAACCAAGACGTACGCTTAGGGTCCGCTCGACGAGATCGAGGTACGAGATCTTGAAGAGCTCGTGGCCCAAGACCGGGAGTAGGTAAGCGATGCCAGGCAGCGCCACCATTAAAATTGCGAAGGAGCTTCGAGGTTATCGTCTCCCGATAACCACCGGCACGCAGGGCGAGGGCAGTAGCAGTGCGGCATCCTCGTCCTGCTCCTGTGTCTCTGCGTCGCCCGCGTCGCCTTCGCGCGTCCAACGATGATCTTGACGAGCTCCCGGACTTGGAAGGAGCCGGCAAGGGTGTGTCGAGGAGTTTGCCGAGCTTCAGCGGCGTCACGAGCGGGGTCGTCGGGTCCGCGGTGGTCTTGAAGGGGTCGAGAATCATCTCGAGGCGGGACGATAGCGACAGCAGGTAAAATATCGGGCCGGCATCAAAGGAGGCCTAACCAGCAGTCTCGTCTTCGTGCTCGTACTTGGCCTCACCATCTACGTCTTCAAGCTTCAAGGCTCGAGGAGCCGGCGAAGTCCACGGGCTTGAACTTAGTGATCTGTCGTGATCGGTCAGAGTTTCAGAGATAACGAAAGTCGCGAGGTGCTTACCGAGGCATTTCGGGGAGGGGCAGCGGGCCCTTCGTCGTCGGTTTCGGGGCTGTGGGTTTCTTTCCCTTCGATCCCGCACGGGTTCGTCGATAGTGAGGTCGCGCCGAAGGCAGACGACGGTCCAAACTGCCAGGGCGGTGCACCGCTTTGCCGGGCGGGTGGCGGCGTGGTAGTAGTCGAGCGAGGGTTCCTCAAACGAGCAGGGGTATCACCACTCTTCGCTTTATCAGTATCAGAAGGGAGGAAAGGGAAGCAAAAGTGGAAGGGACTCAACGAAGGACAGACCGCGGGTCGCCTGAAGAGGAGGGATTTTTACGATACGAAAAGGGGTGCCCGCGAGGTGCCGGAGGCGGGCGCTCCAGCTGCAAGGGAAGGTCCTGCAGCCCGCAACAGGTGGTGCGGTCGTTACACCGCATCCACCCTACCCGGTTCACCTGAGGCGTCGGATTCAACGGACACGGCGACGACGCCTCCAACGAAGCGTCGATGCGATGTTTTGACACGCTTGGGTTTGATCCGAATCAAATAGGATAGGAGTTATACCCTCCCTGCGTTTTCCATGACCGTCGACGGACTTTGGGAGGTATTGTGGCACAACCCAATTTGGTGGATTCACTAAAAGACTCCCATTAGAAACTTGATCTGGCGGTACAGAAGGGTTCGCTCCAGAAACTGGCGCTGGCGGAAGGTTTGGTAGCGAATCGTAAAGGGATTGGAGCGTTGCGAGCCGGTATAGATGCTAGGTCAGGACTTTGCTGTTCTATGTAAACAATCTCATTTCTCTCCTACAGTGTATGGTTGTCTGAATGTCCTGACAACACGGCGAGGGGGGAAAGCCCCGGACTGACAAAAATATTCGACCAGCTTTGCGCTCTCCTCAGGCTTGCCGTGACTCCTGTATTTGTTTTTCCTGGACTGGATAGTCCAGATTCCAGGAGAGGGAATAAAGTTTGCAAGATCCCTCATCCACTCACCACCCAGTTTCAAGCGTTCATCAAAGCGTTTGGCTTCCATTGCCACCATGTGAGCTCTGGCATCAATTTAATTCTCTGGAATGACTTGAGGCCCGTAGGCCCCCGGGGAGGCTGACGCTGAGCTGGCTTACCTCAATCGGCTTGAACTCGTCGATATAATATTCACCGTCAAAGAAGAGGTCTTCATTTTTGGTGCGACGTACGTTATATACAGGTATGAGGCCCAGTACTCGTTATCTGTTTTACTTACGTGCTACAGCCCTCTAGAGGATGATTGTCAGGAAGCCTACGTCTACACATCTGCGGGAATTGAACAGAACGTCCATCTTTCACGCGGCGGTCTTCTCCTAATGGCAATCTTGATTGGGGGAGACTACGATCAACAGGTAGGTTTCTACGCCAGCCGTCTTTTTCCTTGGTCTCATCAACCCAACTTTCAGGGCCTGGTTGGATGTAGCGAGCACGTTGCATACACCCTGGCCCGGCGTGGTCTGGGAGATCCCCTTCTCTTGGCAGTGCAAACTCGGGGATCAAGAGAGCTCGACGCATTTTTAAACGTTTGGCGCTGTGCCCTGCGCCAGGAGCTAACCCAAGCACTTGGAAGCCTTTCTATCGCTACACCGGTACCGGACACGTTTCCCGATCCCGTGGTTCTTGAGCTATACGCCCGACCAGTCACGTCCTGGTCTTTCGGTAGGCCAGGCGTTGACGCATCCAGTTGGAGCCCCCTGCTCCCAGACGTTATTTCTATTGTGCGCTTGTGTGAAAACTGCTTCGCTTGGGGTACTCCGGCCGAACTTCCTAATAAGCTCTTCAAGATCCTCCTTCCTGGCCTATGCTCTAAGCGTCTTGCACAGGTAGTCCATCCTCAGCATACCGTCAAACTCGGGACTGATTTATCTCCCGAGCCCTACGACGAGTTGAAGTTGCTCCAAGACCATGTCCTCCATGATCGGGTTGATGAAACGGTTCCAACTTTGTCGTCCTTCATCGATATCCGCACGTTTTCAGGAGGATTTATTTTATCAGGTCAAATTTTCGACACACTCCATTGCATCGACTATCATTTCCTCGCTCCGTGGTATCAGGCCCAATAGACCGGAGCCGGTGGAACCCACAAAGGCCATGATCTACGTGCGCATACCTCCGCCAATCCTTCTTCACGGTCTGCCTGGCATGGTGAAACATTACGAACGTTGCAAGTCTGTCAGGAGCCTACTCCGCACCTTGCGCCGGTATAGTCAACCTTCCTGGCTAGGTAGCGTCAAATGAATTCGTTTCACCCCTTTAGATTTTTGCGCCGGTTCAGACGGACTCCGTTGTAGGTATAGGTTCCTCTTCAATCCGGCTGGGGAGTGTTACATATACCGGGCCTTGCGGGACGCTCTGCAAACGCTACTCGTCAAGTTTTCCTTAGACCTCACCGACCTCCTTTCGGATAGATATTTGGGGCCGTTATTCGTGAGGGAAATAGAGGCTGCTCAAGCTATAAACAAGGAAAATACCGATCCTAACGTAGACGACAGATAACATGTATCACGCCGGGCCCGGTTTTATTCACGGGCTTACTTTTTACGAGAAAGGAAAATCGAGAACTTACATAGCACGTGAGCAGATCTCCGGACTCCCCGGTCCGGTGCAAGGTCGTCATCTTAGTACGTGGGGGCCGCGGTTTGGTTTAAGACGAACCAATTTGTGCTGCCCTCATCGACGTTCGCACCGGCCTCGAGGACCTCCGTACTTCAAGCGACGCTCAACCTTCTGGTCTGCGTCTAACCGTATTGATCTCAGGTGGCGCCACCTTGCAGGACGGCGACTATACCAAAATAACGAGAGGGTGCCTTACACGCTTTCAACGTATTCTCTTGCAACGTAACTGGGCCATTCAAAAGGATTGTCACGGTCGTTTTGGTCCTTTTCTTTTCGCAAAACTGCATCCTGCCGTTAAGGACGAACTGTACTTAACCTTTTAAGAAAAAAGCTAGGGTCTCGGCAGCCGACTTGGTTGGGGCATTCCTTGCTCTACTGGACGCTATGGACCCTCTCTTTCAGTACTACGACGCAATCCTCTTGCCTGTAGATGGTGGGTTATTGTGCCTATTTGTCAGGCGCCAATTCAAGTCAGCGTCTCTCGCAGGCCGTGCACCAAGCCTCGTCCAACTGCTGACAACGTCGGTGGTCTTACCTTACCTTGTGCTTGACCTTGCTAAGCTTTTGGTTGGTTTAGCCCACTGAGCCATGGATCCCGTGGGGGTCCCCGCAAGCCACATCCTGAGGCTCTTATGAATCTAGTCAGGGCTCTTCGTTCCCACAACTTCTACATGACCTGATACCACTACTACGAAGCTTCCAGAGCCGAACACCTGGGGTAAGAGCAAGCCGTGGAATTATACAGTCAGGCCCTAGCTTCACCTTCAGGTCTCCGTGTCTAACGGTTACCCTTTAGATCGTTTGCTCGTTGGAGGGCATGACCAAACGTTTCGCCCACCCCTACGTTGTATATTATCCTCTCAAGTCGCGTGAGGGTCTTCCCTTCTCAATCAACGAGAACATCCGTGGCATCCAAGGTTCTCGGTTCCAGAGTCACTTGGCTTGGAAAGGTGCGATTTGTCTTGCCAAGACAGTCTGAACTCAGGCTCAAATTGTCTCTGCAGGAGACATAATTGTCGGCAAATGCATGGATCAATCTGAACCATTCTCGTCAATGACGAGCGTCTCCATGGCGGACTTCCCTATCCTGAAGAATTTCTTGGGATCTTTGGGCTCTCCGCAAGTTGCCGTCTTAGCGCCCTCTTAAACTACTCTCTTCTTTATTGATATGTCTGATGCCTTTTCTGTACTGTATCTCACCGTACCTCAAAGAATTATTGTCTCGAGTATATTTGGACGTCAAGAGTTTTCAGATAGTTACAGAGACAACTACGGTGCATGCCAAAAGCGATCCTACAAAGACGACTACTGGGTGCGCCAAGAAGAGCGATCCGCTCCACATTGCCAACACTTGGGTTTGGGATTATAGAAGGGATTGAGGAAATTGAGACGGTCGAAGCCTTCCTCGTCCACTAAAGCTGCAAGGTACCGCCAGATGCTGCTGGCTGAGAAATCAGTACTCCATCCACCCAAAAGACATATATGTGTGATTGCACATCCCCTCTCATAATGGTACTGGACCCCTCCACGTCGGAGTAGGTGGGTACCGAATAAGGTAGGGTCGATGTGGACAGCTTTCAGGCTCTCCCTTAATATCTTTAGATATTTACTGTTACTGCTAGTCTGAACCGTTTTTCAATACAGTTCAAAGGTTGGGTTCATCAGACTCACAATATGTTTATCACGGCGAGTGATTTGACCGCGGGGATTGATATTTCGGAATAGATACCCAGTGGTGTGCCGACAGACGGCGATACAGTGACGAAGAGCCCGAAATGCACAGAGGTGAGCCAGATGCTCCGGGAAGAGATGCAGGTAGATTGGCTTGATGCCCTCTGTTGTGCGAAGTCAATAAAAGGGGTCAAACAAACGGTGATACCCTTGCCTCCAAATGGGAATTTTTTGCGCTTGGGGAGATCGATTCTTATCATGGTGAACTTGCCAGTTTTGTCCCGAATGAAAGTAAGATGTTCAAAGCGAAGGCGGAGAAGTTCTGCTGACCGGAACATACATTGAAAACCGACGGGTATTCATCGCATGTAATTGGAGTTGTTGGACAACCAGAGCCCAGGACACTGGATCAGCCTTTGCAGCCAAAGCTACAAGACGTTCATAAAGATCCCGCATAATGTTCTGCGCAGGTTGTAGAAGGCAGGACACCAGACCCAGTGATCACCTACCCTCGTCACTGGCTCGGGAGCCTGCGAGATTGTTCACCTGCGGCAACCTATGGACGGTGGAGATCGAACAAAGGTTGACGCTAGCACTAAGTAGCTTACCTTTCCTTCGCCGAACGCTTGGGAACGCGATCGACAAGCTCCACGCCGAGAAACTTGTCTTTCGGTGATCTTCGCCCTCCCAACATCATCGTTCATAACAGCAGCGTCCACTTGGTCGATTTCGACTGGGGCCGGCCGTGTTGGTGAAGCACGCTACCCTTCGACGATCAATATAGACCCAGGTATTTTTCCCGGACGGAGCTATTATGACAGAGGGGCCTCATCAAAATGGAAACACGACAGGAAGATGCTTCAGTCCATTGAGATCTTGGCGGGACTCATCCCGTCCGGTCCTGCTGATATGGATGTTGATAACGAAGTTGGTTAGTTAGTTGTCATAATGGTCAATCTGTATGTACCTGTTCTGTCGTCGGGGCTCTGTGTAGGAGGAAATTCGTTTTTTCTATCGTGATCAATATTGTTGTGTAAGAACATCCAAAGCACTGACGCTCGCAAGATCATGAGTTTCGCCATTTTTCCGCTGTTTTGGACTTATTTATTCCAAAAGTGACTATCTTATGGCCGTTGTAGCCGTTGTCCCCTACATCATTCCACTTTTGGGATTGCAATTGATTGGTGTTCTACTATTTTCTCCCTCTTTATAAAATTGCGTTGTCCGAAGCCTTCAAACTCCGCCAGGAGATTACCGCGGTGTGGCGCCGGAGGACGTGGAACACGTAGACTCCCACGACGGCGACAAATCTACTGGATTTGCCACGTTGAAAGGCCTTCAAATCTAAAGGCTCGAACTCCAACCTTTAGCAATGGAACAAAAATAATTTGTCGATCTCTGAGAGCTCTCACTGAGTCTTGGTGCCTTCATGTCGCGAGAGTCAACTCATTGATAATGTTCAGGACTCGGGCGAAGTGCCGGGGGCGCTTCGCGCCCCCGGTGCGCTCTTGTATAAAATAACGCCTGTTTGTCCGAAGCCTTTAAACTCCGACAGGAGATCACCGAAGGGGTGGCGCCGAAGGACGGCATTGACATACAGCCGCGACGACGACACGACGAATTTAGCAGCTTCAAGCCTTGGAAAGCCGATTTCTAAACTTAAGATGAAGTGCCGGGGCGCGCTTAGCCCTTAAAATCATCTGGTTGTCCCCAATAAGGTATTGGTTTGATCTATCCGTGGCTGTGGGCTGTTGCTTGTCCTTGTGTACAGGTTTCCACCTTCCACGGTCAACCGGATGAGGAAGCTTCTCCCCGGTCATCTAGCCGGTGTTCTGAGCTCTATCATGCGCGTCAACCATATTTTCCTCTGCGTCCAACCTCAACTCTTCTCACACTACAGTTTCCTCAAGGGTGGAACCGGGCTGACGAGACCGCTATGGGCCTACTGCAAACTTGCATGTCGCCAAACACAAGATAAATTTGAACAGAACAGCGCGCGTAATTTGTAAGTCGTGAAGTATGATGAAAGGCCAGGTATGCTATTAGAGGCGCCCGACTTCTTGGGTTTTCATAGACGAGCGTAGAATCCAGTTGGGACTGTGATCCTTGTGGACAGTGAGAATGCGTTCCGGAATTGTCGGATGGACAAGCATCTTATTGGTTTCCCCCCACAATTCTGAGATATCCTCCCATTGGTTCCTCCCATTGTAGTACCCAGATCAGTCTACGCTCGGGTGGTCCCTTGTTCAGGTGGATGTACAAGTCCCCCATCACTGGGGGAAATTGATCTGACAGAAGACTTGGCGGGCTGGTGATTTTGTCGTTTGACTGGGACGAGTGATACGTGAACGACCCACTCCCTGCCAAGTTTTTAAAGGTCTTCGTCACTGTGGAGACATCAAGGTTGTTGATGGTTGTGAGCAAAGGTTGACGGGGAGGGAACCAGGAGGTGTCTACTTTTCGCTCCGGGCGGCCCGAAGCTCCCCCCATGTCTACGCTTGCTGTGCATACTGAAGGGCCAACCTGGCGATACAAAGGATTAGAAAGAAAACTCAAGGGAGAACGTTCACATACTCAATAACATTGTCATCATGGCTGAAGTCATACCGGTGCGAGGAACGTAGGTCATACTTCCTCCTCAAATCCTTCTCAAGCCAGGCGGTTTCATACGCATTTTTCGGCAGGCCTGCGACAAACTTTATACTCGTACTTTTTCTGTTCGTCGCTCGGCGCTGCCTCGGGTAGGATCCATGGCTGGTTGCAGATTCTCCACTCCTGCGTAGGATATTGTGGATTGAATCAAACAACCGCAACCACGGTGTGACACGTCCAGCCCTCCATTTGGGGGCACGAATTTGGTATTGAGTGAGATAATTGCCGCCCATTTCTTCTGTCTCAGACTCATCGCTGGACATACCGTCGATGCCAAAACTTTCTAGCATGGCAACATGCCTCCTGAACGGCTTGAATACCCATCCTATATACCGTCGGCGATGGAAGAGCTGGGGCGACATGAGTTATAGATTGTTAAGGTAAGAAGAGGGGGCGAAACCTGGTATTTTCTTGTTTGTCGGCGTTTTACAGTTTCTAGCGATCTTCGTTCCCCCTTGGACATCAAAGACTTTTTGTATCGCCTTATGATGGTTTCCAGATGGGAGGTGAATGCACGACGTAGGGCTTCAAACGTTTCAAAAGTGTTTGGAAGACAGAGTTGACGTATGGTGAAATCCGCAAATACACGTGCTGCAGACTTGTTCCAGGGGGAATTTGGTGAGCCCTCAATATCAAATCGGAAGTCTGCCTCGGTAGTTGCCTCTTTGTCCCCGTTCTCGGGCAGCAAAGCCTCGGTTTCGTAGGTCTGCCGTTCCTCCCGGGGAACAACGGGGAAAATTTGGGCGTTTTTGGGTATTAAGTTTTCCAATTGGTTTCGTACCATTCTCTGATGAGTTGCGTGGATTAGATTGCACCTCAAGTATGCTTTTAAAAGGTCGCCTACCCTGATTCCTAGATGATCTGCTGTTTGACGATGCGGTGCAGCGGTTCGAGTCTTGGGCCAGACCGGAAAGGGCAAAGAAGGGTAGGGGGGGTCTGGCCGAGGGGCGGCACCTCGTCCGAGTCCAGGCCGCGCTGTATATGATTCCCCTCCGTCTTCTCTAAATTGCTGAAACTGTCGTTGTATTTCATGACGGAAGTCCTGAAGGTCATCTCGTGATACTGGGACGAACTTGATCCGAGTTGAAGCAACGAAGTTTCTGGGCAACTGTAGACATACCTGAGCATTATAGGGTCTCCGAGCATGATTCACTTGCGGTGAAACTGAACGATCACGATCAGATGGTGACAGAGACGCTCGACGTCGAGGGCGGGAGGTGTTCTGCCCCGACAACAAGATTTAGCCAGTTGAATCCACAGTCTGGAATTGCGGCCACTCGTACCCGATGCCCCCTAGCATTATAGGGTCTCCGAGCACGATTCGCTTGCGGCGGTGACACTGAACGATCACGATCAGATGGTGACAGAGACGCTCGACGTCGACGGCGGGAGGTGTTCTGCCCCGACAACATTAGCCAGTTGTATCCACAGTCGAATCAGTCGTACCCGATGCCCCCTAACTGATGACGTCGAGGCTTGACGTTCGGCGTTCGAGGACTCCAGACCTGTGATAAGGCAACTCGAGACAATAAGTAACCATAAGATTACATACATGGCGTCGGTCATCTCTATCTTCTGGTGGCCGATCTTCTGGGCTTTGGGATCTGTGCCTCGAGGCATGCGCGAAATTTGCATCAGCACTTGGCGGTATCCTTTGGGATAATCTCCATTGCTCGTTAAAGTGGCGAATCCTCGCCTGGGGACTCTGACGTGGATTCGGCCGATGTCTTGTTGCAGGTCTGTGCCCTCCATGCCGTTCATGTCTCAGATTCGCCGATTCAGCACTATGGTTCGACCCGGGTCGTCTAGGTCTTGCCATAGGGCCCGATTCAGACCTGTGCGATCCATGCTGTCCAGATTTGTGACTATGCTTCGATCCAGCACTGTGGCTCGACCGGTATCCACTGGGTCCTGCCACCGGCCCCAATGCATGGCGATACGGTCTATGCTGATCACGTCTTTGTGCTGCTATGGAAGGGGGTTTCTCCCAAGAAGATTCAGAGCCGGGTGAGTTGTCTTCGTCGTCTTCGGGGATGTCCTGTGCTCTTTGTTTCCCCTTTCCACGTCTGGAGGTAGGATGGATGTGATAATCGCCGTCGTCTTCGTCGTCCTCCCTGTCTTCGTAGATGCCCCCAAAAAAAAGTCCGCGTCCTTCTCGTTGACTATACGGGATCGAATGTTCGTCGCGATCGTCGTCCTCTCTATAACTCATGTTATCTACAAAAAGGACCTTAGCGACATTTGCGGCACAGGCCATAGGAAGCACGAACCATCGCCTGCCAGAGGAGTTCGAGGTGATCTTGAACGTGGGCCTATATAAAGGTTAAGCATAGTTAACCTACGAGATCCAGGTATATACTCACCATATCGAGAGGAACGTGTAGACCGAAGTGACGGACTTCTGGCTGGAGTTTCGAGGCGGGATCGGCTTCCTAGGATCGCAGCATCGACGTGGTCGCTCGCTGTGGTAGGAGTATGACGGCTACTTCCCCGACTAGACCCGGTCTGCATGGTCACTCGAGACAAGCCACGATGCGCGCTCTGGTCAAACAGAAATATACGTGTTTGCCTTGGTAAAAAAACACTGGATAATATATATATCATCAAACCAAAGCTCTGCGGGTGCGTCTTGGTAACTTAAAAACACTGGGTAATTCAATTCATATACATATCATCAAACCAAAGCTCTGCGGGTGCGTCTTGGTAACTTAAAAACACTGGGTAATTCAATTCATATACATATCATCAAACCAAAGCTCTGCGGGTGCGTCGAACGCAACACATTCATCACGGAGAATTCATGCACAGCGACTGGTACTAGTGCTACGATATAAAGATATCCTCTTCATGGCGCGGCAGGAACTGGGCCTTTTAAATGAACGCTCTGCAAGAACAAAGCTAGGAACCTAGGAAAGAATGAGAATGAGAAGCAGCGGAAGTACGTTTGGACGGACTTGTTGATGGCACAATATACCAGACTCGACTTGACCGATGAAATGTACGCCTTGGTACGACCAAGGGGCACAACGATGAGCTCGCCGCGCCAAATGAAATTGGGGAACATCATCTCCAAAGCCTCGTTGATTTCACCCTTCTGGGCGAAGTATCCGGAGATGATGAACCGTTGACGTCCGACCTTTATGATGACGTCCTGTATAGCCGTGTCGGGGATGTCTCCGGTAAAGACCTTGGCCATGTCCAGGTACGGGAGCTGCGCAATACTGGCCGCACGGGCCGATACATTTGCATTCTGAGTGGCGGGGCGGGTCTTGGTTTCGGTGGGGATGAGCACTGGGGTCCATTTCAAAGAGGTATACAGGTAAGCCCGACCTGGCGTCTGCGTAACCTAATAATGAAATAATCTTGAAGAGTGCTAAGATGGATTGACAACGTATCTTACCCTGCGGGTACCGGTGGGACGAATTCGCAAGATGGCCATAGAGTCAACTGAGCGTGTGGCGTTCAAAACTCTGGTTAGTAAAAGTCCCGAGCGCTAGCCCTTTTTTATAGAAAATATTTGCACCATCAACATGAGGCAAGAGGGAAGCCCAATTGCAACTGACCAAAAAATCTAAAAGAAAGCTCAGGACATATGTATTCAGCAAGTCTGTCTGTGCCCCTGCTCATGAGCAGGGTCCTTTCACTGTCACGATCTAGTCCAAGGTTAAGGTCAACATCTTGTTGGCCAATTTTTGGTGAGCCCGAGGGACGACGCGAGAAGTCGAGATCACGTGTGGCGGTGGACGAACCATGGCCAGAGATCGATATTAATAATAATATTGATACGCGAGCGCGAGATTTTCGAACATATTATAATTATCACTGATCAGGCCTCGGGTTAAATAACGTACGTTCGGATACTCACGTTTGGGATTTGAATGATTCAATGAAGACGACTCCGTCTCCTCAATTGGCAGGTGTGCCATTTTGATGGCGAACAGCGGGCGGGTACGTATACGTATACGTAGATATACTCTTGCACATTGTAGCCGTGGCCCTAGCATATGAAAAGTGATAGTAGACGGCTCGTAGTACTGAAAAATAAGTCTTCAGAAGGCAGGCCACCGTATTCTAACTTGAAGCTACGGGGCTATGAGCTCACTTTGAGTAGTACTGCAGACTGGTTGGGGTCAAGAGATTCAGAAGGAGTATGCCAGTAAGTACTAGTTATAAATGCCCATTGGCGCGCAGAAACCGGTCCGTCTATCCGGCCATCATGCATATGTCTTCTCATCCACCTTGCGCGGCGGCGCCAAGTACAGTTTTTTTTCCTGATATCACTATCGAGGGAACGCCGCCAATAACATGTCTCGTCGCAGTAGCTTCGCGGGCTACAAAGATATTCTGCCGGTCGAAACCCCACTTCCTCTTGTTCTAAACATGACGCCTTTGCCCGGCCGTCATCCTGGGAGGGTAGTAGTTGTTAATGGAAGACATTTCAGAATCTGGAGTCTCAATTCGCAGCAGCAGCCCTACTATCCGGGGCCCCTCCGACCTATGGACCCTGGTGCTCTTCCACCCCTGCATGAGCGTCGCCTCGACGGACAGCTGGGTCCCAATGACCCCACCATATCCCCGCAACACTTTGATCCTGCGCGACCGTGGCTCCCTTTTATTCAAAGAGAGCCCTGTGTTGATCCCTTTGACCTGTGTGTTGAAGTCCCAGAGGTTCCCTTTGTTAAGATACACGACCAGTGGAAGCCCGAAGCCGACGGGCTTGGCGGCCGCTTGTGCCCCACATTTCTACGCTTGCTCAAGAAAATGCATTTCGACCTGAATGAGCGACTCACTTTAACCAAGAACTCTCTGGATCTTCCACGGGTCCTATTCGACGCGCCTATATTCCTTCCGGACAGCATGGAGCTGGATGCTCTTGGCGGGGTACGCACATACCAGGACGCGGTTGACCATGTCCGCCGGTCTCAACGACTGCTGCTCAACAAGCAGGCGTGGCTGAACATGGCGTGGACTTGGATACGCGAACAACCCCAGGTACTTGTCACCGCTGTAGGCGATATACTTTGTAACAGCTTTATACGTAGCTCGACTCGCTCCGACAACGGCCGACTATCCCAGCTAACGACGATCTTATTGGTGTCTGGATTCACGGGGATATGCCAGAATTGAATCTTCTATGGTTTATGAACAAGGCTCGCATACCGTGCTTCCTTATCCAGGAAACCAAACCCAACGAGCACTTGTGCTGCGCGGTATTCACGTCCTTCATCGCGGGGACACCAATCGAGCAATACAAACGCAATTCTAGTTACGATGTTTATCCTTACCGTAACGGGGCTGCTGCGTTGAGGTCAGCATCGGTATCACGTCCCATTGCCACTGTCGTTTTTTAACGGTTCGTTTTAGTGGTCACCCTGGTGGAGTGCTAGAGTCCGGGCTCCCACAATTAGATGCAGAACAGACGACGTACGATATCACTCATGACAGCCGATCCTAAATAAATTTTCTGCGCAGCATCCTTTCCTACCCGCCCGGTCAAATAGGAGCGGTACAACTGACATCCAAGGACCTGATCCGCCTCAAACACGGAGATCTCCTGAACGACGATATCATAGAATTTGGGCTCAAGTAAGCGGTCCTTTCTATCATCATCAATATTTATGTTTCCACTCGATTAATCTCTGTCCAGACTTTTTCTGAACGACATTGCCGCTGTCAACCCGCAACAGGCGCAATACATACACGTGTTCAGCCCATTCTTCTACTCCAAACTCGTTGGGTGAGTCTTCCACTCAGCTTTCCTGATTTGCCTTGGCTCATCTTTACAAGACGTGGCTACAAGGGCGTGCGTAGGTGGACGTCTGCGTTCAATTTGTTCGGCAAACGATACGTCCTTGTACCAATAAACGAAAAGTAAGTGCGACAAGGATCCACGTGCATCGCTAACATTATGACCTCCGAAGCCAGCACTGGTACCTTGCTCTAATATATCTTGCGAGATCGACGGTTGCGAGTTCTGCGGCGCAAGCGTTACAAACGAGATCTTCGGTGACAATTCCTCGGGCCCCGCCTATTCGGAAGGTCGTGGCCCTGGTGAAACAATCCACACCACAGCATGATCGGGACAGCTCGGATGCCGTACGCCAAGTAGTGCCAGCCCCACCCCCTCGGTGTGTTTTTTTTTTTCCTGCAAAAAATAATCATTTTCTGTGCCGGTACTGTGGATTGACGAGCGAGTGTTCAGCAACCACATATGGGTGTTGGACTCCATGGGGGGAAAGCATCCCAAAGTGATAGGCGTGCTCACCCAGTATCTGGAAGACGAGGCGCGGGAACGGGGCCACGTGTGGAAACCGAGCAGCCGGCCGATTGGGAAGGACGTACCTGTGAGTTATCCGTGCCTCGCTGCTATAGTATCAACCTGAATATTCGAGGATAAGGTCCCAAGGCAGCCGAACCTCCGCGATTGTGGTGTATACCTCCTGCACTTAGCCCACGAGTTTATATCGGCACCGGAACTTTACTCCCAATCGATCACGGTATGTGCCTGTAGATGTTCCTTGCAACACATATATATCTGTCCCCATAGACAAACAGCACGAGTGCTATGTGGAACGAGCAGGGCATCCAGCAGATTCGGGCCAATCTTATCCAGCGAATCCAAGCACTAGCAATGGAGCAAGCGGGGGTGTCTTCCCATCAGGTACATCTCATGGATGCCTCGGGGTCGGATGATGACGGCGAAATCGTCATAACACCTCACAAAGAATTGCTGAGGCACAACCCCCGGAACATGGTGAGGGAGGCGCACCCCATCGACATAACTGACGATGAGCGCCCGCTGGACCGGGCCTCTGATGCGATTGCGCATGCAGCGGCGCCTGGGACGGTCGTGCATACCGACCCGCTTGTCGCGCCACAAGACAACGGGACACACATTGCGGCCAAGGCCCCAGCCTTGGACGAAAAACGGCTTGCCGCAACGTCTAGCGCATGCCTCTCAGCATATGCGCTGGCGTCCCCAAACGTAACTGGCGCCGCGTTGCAAGTGCAAGAACGTCAGCTCCTCGTCTTGGATCTGGTTGACCCCGACGTTCCACCGACGAAACGACGTTGTCTCAGTCCGACGCCGTCAGCGCTCACGAGTAGAGCGGAAGTGCCCATGGACCATTCTAGACGTCACCGCGGCCAAGAAAGGCGAGGAAGGCGGGGAGGGAAGAAGCACCATCGGCCAGATCTTGCGTTTGGCGAGTCCTCAAATCTTGTACAGTAGATTATAGAACGTGGCGTTTCAATTTCACGATTCGATCCTATTTCTCGGGATTTTTCTGCTTTGTACGTATCTGCGTACTTCGAATTCTACCTTCCACACCGCTTCGTATAGATCAGGGATTCTAATTGTAAAGGGTAGGGCCAATACGGCCGATCGCACACGAATCGTTTTGACTTGAGAATCTATGTTTGTCCTTGTGTATGAATTTCCACGTTCCACTATGGCAGGACTCCCAGATAATGATGAATACATATGCCCTGTGAAGGCAGTACGTTGAACAGAATGTACCAAATACAAGATTGTGGTTAAAATATGCCCGAGAAAAGACTAACATCTTGGTGGAACATGTACAGGAATCCGTCTTCTATAATTCGGTTGTCCGTGTAATTCATCCGTGGCTGTGGGCTGTTGCTTGTCCTTGTGTACATGTTTCCACCTTCCACGGTCAAACGGATGTACAGTGCACAAGCTTCTCCAAGTCATCTAACCGGTGTTCTCTGACCTCTATCATGCGGCGTCAACCATATTTTCCTCTGCAACCAACCTCAACTCTTCTCACACTACAGTTTCCTCGAGGGTGGAACCAAGCTGATGAGACCGCTATGGGCCTACCGCAAACTTGCATGTCGACTCCGGCCTCTGACCGAGAGAATCTTCTATCCCGAAAAATTGGACATCTGCGTCATCAGGCACAAAATAAATTTGATCATGAACAGAACAGCGTGCATAATTCGTAAAGTCGTGAAGTATGATGAAAGCCAGGTATGCTATTTAGAGGCGCCCGACTTCTTGGGTTTCATAGACGAGCGTAGAATCCAGTTGGGACTGTGATCCCTGTGGACAGTGAGAATGCGTTCCGGAATTGTCGGATGGACAAGCATCTTATTGGTTTCCCCCCACAATTCTGAGATATCCTCCCATTGGTTCCTCCCATTGTAGTACCAGACCAGTCTACGCTCGGGTGGTCCCTTGTTCAGGTGGATGTACAAGTCCCCCATCACTGGGGGAAATTGATCTGACAGAAGACTTGGCGGGCTGGTGATTTTGTCGTTTGACTGGGACGAGTGATACGTGAACGACCCACTCCCTGCCAAGTTGTTGAAGGTCTTCGTCACTGTGGAGACATCAAGGTTGTTGATGGTTGTGAGCAAAGGTGTGGCTCGGACTGAAAGTGTGGATGTTGTAACTCGGGATGTAGTTGGGGATGTTGTGACTCGGACTGAAGTTGAGGCTGGGGCTCGGACCTGAGGCGCAGCTCGAATGGAAGGCGAAGAGGCTCGAAGGTGAGACAGGGTTTCAGGTCCTTGTCTAGCAGAATGGTCATTTCGTGTATTGAATAGAATACATGAACTCACCTCAGGCTAGAGGTATTATCACGATAGTCCCTTGCACGACGGAGAATAGTGTTGGTCAAGGTTTCACCGTAGCTCTCAAGACTGGCGATAATGATTGGATCTCCAGTCTCGGAGTTCATGCCAGCAGCACTGCAAATGATATTTGCGAGTTTTTCGAGCTCGTCTTCGGATGCTTGTTGCTGTAAGATACCAGTGACATTGTCCCGAAATTGATTCAGGAACTCAGTGGCCTTGAGTTGTGCCACTGTTGCACTCTCCGGACGAGGAGAGCGAGAGCTGCGTCACGGTAAACTTCAGGTGCTCGTGCAAAAATCATTGCATACATTGAAGAAGCCGCCGGTTCCCTACGCATCACGATTTTGCTTAGTCTTTTGCCCGATCGAATGATAATGCTACTACATACCTTTTGAATACTCTGTTTGGCTGGACTGCCAGGCGAAAGCTGCATAAACGTGAGCGACCTGTGGTACTTGTTCAAACATGATATACGTAGAAGAAACCGATTCGCTAGACACGGTGCATTTCTTTAGCTGGTTATCTGATCAAATACGTGACTACCTGCTTTTTCACTGGAGCGTGTTGCTCTAGATCTGGGGTGAAACGGTGGCGTCGGGGCTGTACAAGTGGTGCTTTAGTATACGATCTCCGAAATATCCACTGACATACATCAAGGTGGATACTATCCAGATCGACATTGTGTCCCCTCGATCTCCCCGCCAGCTCGATGACGGGAGGAGCACGGGCAGAGACGAGGAACGAGAGTAACGACATGATAGCTGAGACAAAGGATATCTGTCACATCACAAGTGACATACTCTTATTTTGCCCTTTTACGAGTGACTGGCCTCCACCCGCAGCGGATACAACAGATAGTGCATTATTCATGTACATGTACGTGTCGGAATACACATCGATTATCATCCTCATCTCGCCAACGATACTACGGCCCATGCCGCGGCGCCAGAACATAATTTTTTATCGTTTTACGGCCTAGCCCAAGCTATATCCTAGCCCCGCAACCCGTGCGCTCTTCTTCGAAATTCAAGATTCCACGGCCTCGTCATCCCATCGTGCGGTGTGACAGGCCCCGTGAAGCTCCTGCAAAGGATTGTCCGAAAAAATCAACACTCACCCTCAAAAAGCCACTTTTCGGACAGGGGTGGGCCGCCAAAGAAAAGGAGTGGATCAAGGAGGAAGGGAGGAGGGGGGGGACGAATGAAGAATGAGGAGAAGCACACACCTCGCCTGCTCGACCTGCTCAGCAGCGGCTGCGGGGGGAACGCGCTTTCGTCCACGGGTGCGGGCGGAGGAGGACGTTGTCCAGCGCATGCGTCGAAACACCTGATACACCTTGCCCGCGTTCCTCTCCCCGGTGCCCAGTACAACGCCGCGCATAATCCACTCCACGCGCTCCCCGTCCTCGAAGCGCACGCCGTCGCCCTCCATGATGCCCACCCACTCCGCCGCGCCGAGCACCGCGGCCGTGTGTTCAGCTCACTGTCCACGCACGCCCGGGCGCACGGTGTCCACCCACGGGTCCACCATCGACGAGATGCGCTGCAGTGCCGTCTCCGCCGCATACAATATCGGCAGCGCGTTAGCCGGCGTGCAGCGTGCAGCACTCGGGCGTGAGCCACCCCGCGCCGAAGAGCCCCACGAGGGCGCGCCAGCCGCCGCGCTCGAGGACGGGGCCGGCGACGTCGGGGCGGAGGGCGAATGTGAGGATGCGCGAGATGCGCTGGGTGCATTTGCGGCAGGTGCAGCCGACGGCGCGCTAGAGGCCCTTGGTGAGGGCCTCGTAGGCGGCGAAGGGGAGGAGCGCGTGGAAGAAGCCGTGCGCCATTTCGATTTCGGAGACGATGCGGGCGGTGGCTTCGGCGTAGAGGGTGGGGAGGGCGAGGTAGGAAGCGGAAGGAGCAGGGAAAGCGCGGTGGAGAGGTCGTAGGTCCGGTGGGAGAAGAGGAGCGTGCCGGTGTAGAGGAAGCCGAGGGTGAAGTGGAGGGAGGCGGGCGTGAAGCGCGGGGAGGGGAGGGTTAAGGTCAGGGGTTTCGATGCTGTTAAAGAGGAAGAGAGGAAGAAGGAGAGCGGCTTTTGGGGGGAGGGTCGGGAGACGAGGGCAGAGTGGAAGTATGGACTGCGCGAGACGAGGATGAAGCGGTGCGAAGAAAAGAAGGGCATCTGCCGCTCGTCGGCGTGGGCGTCGTCGCCTTCGCCACTGTCTGCGGGCGGCGGGGGCCGTTATTGGTGAGGGCAATGCGGGGGCAATGCGGACGTCGGAGTAGAGTCTGCGGCGGAAAGGCTATCTAGTCGAGTGTGCGTTTCCTCTTCTCCTTGTAAGCAACGAGGTATGCATATCTTGTACGCCTGCTCACTGCCGTCGTTCCAGTCGCGGTACTTCGTTCCGGCCGCAGGCGCAGGGCCGCTCGCGCGGGGGGTCCCCTTTGGCGGGCTCGGCGCTGTCGCTCGACATTGCGCGGTCCCCGTCGCCTTCGGGATACCGCACCGGTACACGGGGCAGGGCTTCGGGGTGGCGTTCGAGTTTCTGTTCGACGAGCAGGCGGGGGAGGACGTGAGCGGCGATGCGGAGGAGCTAAGGATCGACAAGCTGAGGATGGTCCTCGTCTTCATGTAGCGCTCCACCTCCGATCCAGTTAGGCCGATTTTGACCGATTCCGTACCTCTGACTTTCGGTCAATTCAGTACGCATTGGGATCCGGTCACCAGGTCGTTTTTTCCGCCCAACAGTCAGCGCAGTGGATCCGGATCGGACGTTGAGCCATGAGAGGTGCGTTTTTGCAGTCAAAAGTGGATGCCTTAGGCAAAACATGGCCATATTTTTGAGGGTACAACCAGGCACAATTTTTGTATGATTTTGGTCTCCGAACGTCCGCATACAGATTGAACATCACCTTCAACTGGTGAGTTCTGTCAACCTTTTGGATCGGACTAGGGTGCCAATTCTGGCCTCCAGCGTCAGCATTGTGATTAGACATAGAGGTCATTTTGGGGCCGAATCCGTCAGCGCAGGGATCGGAGGTCTATGGGTGTATTCCAAGGTCCTTCCGTAGTACGAATGAGCATCGCATTTCTGATGGCGCGAAACAAACAACGTTCTGTACTGGCGTCCCTGCTAACAGGAGCCGCGACTTGGAGCCAAACTTGAGCGGTCGACAACGTCCGCGAATACGAGGAGCGCCAACTGAAGGTTGCTATTGACACATTGAATAGTCTCCCAGAGGCAGCCGTGTAACCGTCGAACCTTCGCAACCTCAGGATACGGTATACAAGGATATCCTGAGGCACGAAGGTTCGAAGGAATTGAGCTACTCTGCCTCAGGGAGACTAACATTGAACAAGTCTGGATCTCGGGCTTACTGGCGTGCGTGCCTGGAACAGCGGGCGGAGGATGACGGTAGGCTCACGGGAGGCTGCGTGGGCGGCGTGGGCCGTGTGGCTCTTGAGAAAAATTGTGTGATAAGTACATACGTACAACAGCGTGAGATGCAATCGGTGAGTACATGGAGTACATGCATCGGGGATTATGCAACTTGCTTGCGAGTGCTTGCGTGCGCGCGCGTACAAGCCATCAAAGATTGCGCGAACGCGCGAACCAAAGCTATGTCCCAAAACCCGCGCGACCCCACCAATTTTTTTTTTTTGAGGTAGTCCATTGGCATCTAGACATCATTTCTGCACTTTTATTTTTTTGATACGCGAGGACGCGAGCCAAAGATCGCGCGCGCGCATTTTGTCATTTTGCTGATGTGGAGAATCGTATAAGTGGGCTAAGTCGCATCGGAAGACACGCGAGGTTTCGAGCGAAGTACAAGTACAGGTACAGGACGTTTGGTTTTCGAGGAAGAATATGTTTGATCATAGGTCATGACTCGCGTCGCGTGGCGTGCACAATGTGCAAACGACCAGATAATTCGAAATCGCTGGAATACAGGTCCCTCTGAGCCTCTTTGATCATCCGATCGACCCTAAATTCGAGGAGGCCGAGGTGCATGAACATGGGCTTCAAGGCCGGGAGCAGAAGCTCGTGAGCCATCCATTGCAATTCGCCCACCGTCAAGACGCGCTCGTCTGGAATATATGTCGTAGTCAGTGTCGATTTGGGACTCCGATTACGATCTCGGCGACCTGTTGGGTGAAAGCCCACCGGAATAACGGCTTCAAAAACGTTTATATTATCGAACAACCCTGTGTTTTCCAAAAGCTCCTTGAAGCGTTGGGGGACAGTAACGTCGATGCCGAGCATGAAGAGGCAACTGCGGTAGGTCTCCCACAAAGTGAACCAACCGCGGGGCCCAGACCCGGACGTGTATTCGCTTTCAGACTTGCCATTTGCCTGCGGAATTGTATCACCTTCGAAGTGAAATAAAATAGCAAGTGCGACGCACGAATTGCCTTAGATCAGGCTCGATGAGGAGGACGAGCCCACCAGGCCGCAAAAGATGGCCAACCTTCTTCAAGAAGCCTGGATAGTTGCGAATTCCGTCGTGCACGTAGCGGGCATGGATAAGGTCGAGTGTGCCATTCATATACGGCATTTCATCGTTATTGAGGTCCCAGATCTCGAACCTAGGGAGGGATTCCGCAAGGGCAAGTCAAAAAAAAATGCTAGACGCACTGGCAGCGCGGTGGAACCTCTCTACGAGCAGGCCGATGAGCACATACTAGATGCGCAAGGTGGATAACCTACGTGAGTTGGATCGGTACTATATCCACACCCGTCACTCTCACCTATGGATGTCAAGGCCATTTTTGTGCGACTCGAAAAGCACTCACCCAGGGAAGTAGGTCACTCAGCTCGACTGCCCAAGAGCCTCTCCCGGTCCCTAGATCGAGGACTAGTGTGGTAAGGGTAAGTAAGGACAGTTTATCAAGAGTGTCAAGATCACCTTTGCGATACGGGCCAAATTGGAGATTTTCCTTCACTGGGCCACAGTAAATTTTTCCGTTGAGAATGAATTTAACCAATCTGTGAAGCAGATCGGAACGCTGGAGGGGTGATGGCTCGCCCGGTTGAGTCGTTCCAGAAAAGTTTGCTTACCTGGATTTCGTCCTCGTCAACGGGTAGGAGATATGATCTATTCAAGAGAGAGAATTTACGACCATGCATCTCATAAAAAAACTCCACGTCGTCGATTGGAAGGTACTGGTCGTCGTCGTCCTCGGCAGACATTCGGGTAAGGAGGCGGATTTTGAGGAGTTACAACGGACTTGAGATTCTTTTACCCCGTTGAAGCGAATGCCGAGCAAAACCGTGATGGTCTCAAAAAAATGGCACTAACATACCTCAAAACGGAAATTATGATGCGGCGAGGCTACTTTGGTACTAAATTCCGGCCTTAGGTCAAAGTCAAAAACATGCTTTGTATGTCATTTACAAAAAAAAAAAGATAGTCGAGTCCCTGCGTGCACTCGCACCGCGGGTTTCAGGTTTTACTTCTAGGACAAATTAGCGGCAGAAAAAGGTTCACAAAGGTAAAACCCACTAGGTGCAACTTGCTGATGAAGCTATCGAATTATCTGGGATATCGCTTCTTCACGATACCGGAAAAATAGTCCTCGTCTCACGCTCCCTCCAGCATGCCAGGGCTGCCTGACATGAACCAGCGACCGATTTCGGCTCCAAGGCACTCGCGAATATGGTCAAAGGTGAGACATTAACAGTGGAAGTGGTTTTAAACCGAAACACGGATGAGAGTATCGCTGGCTCAACGGGCGCTCTAGAACCTTCTATCAGCATCAGTCGCAAGCGCAGGGAGTGACGACAATTTGCTCATGGCGGGTTCCATTGTGGCGATAGTGGACCACCTGCCCCGATGTTACCACCTGCCCCGATGTCGAAACACAAGAAAAGCGGTACGGTCGTCGGCTCCCCGAAAGAAGTGCAGGCGGCAGTTTCGTTTCCTCTCTCCATTGTCGCAATTACAGGGTGCCGGGCCATTCCGAACAGATGCCCAATGGCATGGAGAACGACCCGACCGATCTCAGGATTACGGGTGTGTCGATCAAGCAGTTTTGTGAGAAAAATGACAATACAGCAGGAATGAATGCGGCGAGCATCTGAATAATGGCGTTGATCTTTCGCCGTCCGATGCGCAGCACGCTGGCTGGAAGAGACTGGAAGAGCTCGCGCGCCGCGGCAGAGAAGCTATGGAGAGCGCGCGTATCGGGCATCAAGCATCGAGCTCAAGAAGCAGATAGCCGTCTCTATCTCTTGTGTTCGTTCTCCTGAGGCGTTGTCTTCTTCTTCTCAACGCAGCGGGACCCCACTTGTAACTTGACCGGGCGCAAACGGCGTGTACACTGACCCGTTGTCTTTGACTCGCTCCTCCGCGTCAACGCCCAAGTTTCACTCCAAGTCTAGCTGCATTGCTCAGATGGTTTTGCCCTTGCCGTTCGCACCCGTGTTCGCCGTGTTCGCGGACGCGAAGGGCGGAGGCGTGGGCGTGCGGGTCGTGCGTCTGCGGTAGACCCGGCGCGACGCGTGGCTCGTTGATACCCACAGGATGGTAAGGCAGAGGTCCGAAACGGATGGGGCGGTAAATAGGATACCGTTGTGAACCGAAGTGCCTCAGTATTCGGGAGATTGAAGATGCCCCGATCTCCACCATATGCAGGACGTGAGACCTCTTGAGACAAGCACAGAAGACAGCAAAGCAGAAAATAAGTTTGAAATTGAAACGCCTTGGCAACCGCTAAACGACACGGAAGGAGGAAGATGATGCTGTAGATGCATTAGATCGAGCGTTGTGGGATAAAACTGGCAGCGGCGATGCAGAGACTAACCTCGTAATTTCTGCAAAAGGCCGTCGCGGTGGCGAAGATGATCCGCGACGGCGCCGAGCAGCTCGCTGAAAGAGAGAGATGATGCTGGGGGTGCAGTGAGTGAGATGCCGAAAGATACAAGGATACTTGAGATGTATCAACCCCCGCCGCCGCACGCACATCATCTTGCGCGCCGAATTGGCTAGGCCTGTGCACATCGCCTTGCGCGGCCTTCAGTCGATGCCAGATGGTGCATACTAGTACGCAGGATGGCCTTCGCGCACGCACATCATCTTGCGCGCCGAGTTGACCTGGCCCGTGCACATCGCCTTGCGCGCCGAGTTAATCGGTCGATCTCATCGGAATAATCCGCGGAACCATAGCGAATGGGGAGATGGAAGAAACGGCGCAGACGAAGAAACTGTGAATTAGGATTCAAGCCAAGTACGTAGATGAGTCCGAGTCTGTACAACCTTTCTTGGGTCTTCACCGGGGTCACTGGGATTCCGAGTCTTGCGCCATCCGTGGCCCCCAGCGAGCAGCCCGAGCCAGACCGGTACCCGGGGCCGTCGCTCACAACTGGGCGCTGTTTGTCCTTGTGTACGGATTTCCACCTTCCACCTTCTTCATCCCTGGCTGCGGCAGGTTGTTGCTTGTCCTTGTGTACGGACTTCCACCTTCCACCGCATTCCAATTCCGACCCTTACATGTATCTACGTCCAATCTATTAATTCTACTCGCCGACCTCTCGCGTTGTTTCTGTTATTTGGCTGACCTATTTCCACGATAAAATTCAGCTTGCCCCGTATCCATCCGGCCGGTAAAAGGTCTGATTATTTGAGCGTTTACCCTCCCAGTCTGCGATGCGTAAATCTTTTCCGACAAAATTTTCCCCCAAGGTACTTACCTATCTCTAATTCTTGCCGGTACAGAATTAACGTTCCGAAACCCAAGCACGTAGACGTGCTGAACCCTGTCTACGGCCCCCAGTATAGTCACTCAAGGCTGGGTCGTATGACAGCGTCTTCTTCCCCATGGGAGAGGGACAAGGACAAGGACGAGCGCCGTCGTTCAGATCACCGTCGGTCGGAGCAAGGCCCGCCGCGTGCGTCCGGCCGCAATCCCCCTCCTGTTCCCTCCCGTAACTCGCGTCCGGGAAAGGAACGAACCTCGTATTCTGCCTCCTCTTTCGACCGTTCCGACGTACCTCCTTTCGCCACGACATCCCGTATCTCGCACAAAGATGGCCCTCAGGAGGATGGTCAGTTTTCTATACTCCCAGCAATGCGTCCAGGACCACCTCCGCCCCGACGAACATCATCTTCCGCTCCGGCTTTTGTCCATGCCCCTCGTCGCATGGCTCCCCCGCCTCCCCTTACGGCTGCAGAGGACATTTTCGCCGCCCCGAGAATAGAGCAAAGGAGTCTAGATCCAAAGCGCGTCAGTTGGGTGGTCCCACCCTCTATCAGTCTTCCCGGTCAGGGAAAGTGGGAAAAGTATGTTCTATCGTCTTATATGGGCACCCAGGCCTGGGTGCGCCACGGTAAAAATCGTCAGCCCAACACCACGAATACATGGTTCGACCGTGAAAACCGGAGGCAACTATATTTCGGGAATTACCCCATACCACCTGGTGTCCTCAATGCATCAACATTTGGGGCCCCAGTACCCAGATTTGTCTTCCTGCATCCCATGGAAGCAGACGGGCTTTGGAACGCCGGCTCTAATAAAAATGGCAATCGAGCGGTAAAGGCCTCCCACTGGATGTATCCCTCCCAGCAACCCAAATCTGGGGATTCCAATCGTCGGCCGACTACCCCAAATCCTCTGCAGTTGCCCCTCAAAGGGTTGGCTGGCGCAGGCCGACTGATTACAACCTACAATGATGACTGGGATGAAGACGACGTCGCTGGAGATGACGACCACGATGTTGATGTCACTAAGCCAGGCGTGGTGCCGTCAAACGTCGTGGTGCTCGAAGGGTATCCACCAATGTCTGCCCCCAGATTCCACGATGAGGTGGCCCACGAACTGGGCAAAATCTTACCGCTAGCGATTGTCGCTGAGAAACCCAACTTTTGGCTCAGTTTCGCCACGACGTCCGATGGGCAGAAAGCGTTTGGCTTGCTGGGGAGCCTTGGAAGAGCTTTCCCTCAAGCCCTTCTCTCTTTCCGAAGTTACTCAGAATTCCAAGAGGCGTTTTGCTGCAGCCTGGACGTATGGACGTCTGAGACCGAGCCTCCTGCTCGACCCGCTCAACCTGCTCGTGATGTCCTGCATCTGAGCCTTTCCCGTTGTGGAAAGCGGACAGGTGTGTACGTCCATACCTCTGATAACCAACAGCATTTCTGATTATTTCTGGACGTTTTAAGAGGGTCCCGAACTACGACACAGGACAGATCCAGGATCCGACCATAATGGGTGGGGATTGGCCTCACGCTCCATGCCAGGGGTTGACGTACACGACGGCATTTTGTCGAAGGTGGCATGGGACGCGACCCCCTCTAGTTGGCACGGAGCCGAGAAGAGCGCGCCGGATAGCCTAGCCCCCTCTGATGTCGGCGCGTCCGCTCCTCATCGTCGGCCGCCCCCCCCATCCATTCCATTACTCCCTTCCGTATCTCCTCCAGCCAGCAGTTTCGTACCCTCCCAATTTTCGCGGCAAAGCGAAGGTGGCGATGGGATGGACCCTCCCCCCCGGTCAGTGCGACAGGCGAATGTTCGGCATGCCAGGATCCACGGACCAGCCCCGGACGTCGCGTCCGCGCTCAACGATGCCTTTGGCGGAAACGAGCGGGGCGGGCGTTATGAACCCGGTACAGCGTCTACGTCGCCGGGCAGTCCCTCCCTCCCTAGTGCACAGTCCGCAGCGCCTATCCGTCCTTCACCAACCCCTCCCAAGGAGCCACGACGTTTCGCCGGCAATGTCTTGGATGCCCGATCTCAGTCCCGTCACCCATCGGTCTCTCTCCCGCTTGTTGAGCGGGCAGGCGCTTCAGCCGTGGGCCTCGGTGCTTTAGAGGTCGAGAAGCAAGTGGACGGGGCAGCACGCGAGGCCAGAGAGTCAGGGGCGCCCGAAGTAAATCCGGCTCTAGAGTCAGGAAAACTACGGGGGCGCGAGATGTTCGTCGATGACGCTGACATGGTTTTGGCGGCGTGTCAAACCGAAGATCCGGGGCGGGAAGCGGTTGTAGAGACAGCAGAAATGGCGTGTCAGACAATCGATGTCGATCTGCCAGTGCGAGAGGTGGTTGTGGAAAAGATCGTCGAGAAGGTTGTTGAGAAAATAGTCGAGGTCCCGGTGGAAAAGACGATCGAGAAGATCATCGAGAAGATAGTCGAGGTGCCGTTGGAGGACACCGCTGGGGAAATCGCCGAAGTGCCGCTCGGGAACATGGAGCTCCACGAAATCATTAGCAACTACCAGCAGGAACTCCAGCGGGACTTATTGATGAAAGCCGAGACGTTGGCAGGGAGATTCGGTCTACCCAGCCATGAAATCAAGAGCCTACTCCACGCGGCGTGCCTTTCCGAGGGCACATCCCCCCTGACTTCAGGCACGATGGCTGTGCCCCCCCCCCAAGCGCCTGCAGCGGCCAGTATTCCCCCAATCCGTCCCATCCCTTTCCCAAGGCGCCAGGTGTTCACCCCGAACCCGCCCCTCAAAGCTCAAATGCTCCGGACAGCTTCGGCCAACCCGATTCCTCCTTCGTCGCTTTCCCCGTCTCCACCACAAATCAAGAAGGCGGACATACGGTCCACTGTGGTGAAGATGATCGATGCGGCTCTACGTGCGTGATCCGATTTTTTAATTTCTTGACTAGCAGTTGACAGTTCTTTCCCCAGACGAGGCCACCGGATGTTCGACCGTTCATATTAAGTATACTAATTATGAACGTATCATGAAAGCTGAGATAGGTTACCACCTTGTCGGATGGCCGGAGCATATCCCCATGAAAGCCCCTTCTTCAATGAATACAGGGGGCGCCGAATCCTTGCAAAAATTGCATGAACTCCTTGAATCTAGGGAGATGCACTGGGAGAGAGTTCCTGACGAAGAGCGCCAGAGGCTGCTGGTCAAATACAACGTGTCTCCGCGCCAGTTAGGGCCGAAGGGAAAGCGCAAGGCAGCGGACGGAGACAGCCCGGGGGTGCAACGGCGAGCGAAAGTGCGGAAGATAGCCGCCGTAACATTGGGAGAGGGGCGTAAGGGCCAGGTAGACGAGGGAAACCCTCCCCGGAAGAAGAAAGCGACAACGTCATACCCTGCCTCAAGCAAAGACCTGGCCTACCCGGCGACCGGTATGCCGGACTTGCCCCTGGATGCAGCCCCAGTGCTGGATCCGGGCCTCTTGAATCCTGCGGCGGGCCCAAGCCACCCCCACCAAAAACCGCCCAGGTCTCCGAGGCGTCTGACTGAAATCGACGAAGACGACGACCGCAGTGGCAGCGAAGACACCAACGATTGATATTGTAGTTGTACATACTAATTTACTGAAGAATAGCCTAGTAGTATGAAGTTGAAAAAAAGTAGTGGGCGACAAGAGTACGACAAGAGAAGGAAAACTCGGATGTGGCTGGTAAGGTGGAAAGGCTACGACTGCTACGACCCCCAATTCGGAAAATCCATAGAGACATACGCAATGCTCCCAAGATGCAGAGGAGTACGCGAAATCCAAGGATAGACGGGTCTTCAGACCGGATCGTGTAATTATAAGTATACGTATCTCTCGGGACTTTGCTTCGCCACGTTGGAAGGCGCGAACGAACTCCAACGTTTAGTAATGGGACGAAAAATCATTTGTCGATATTTGGCGACTCTCACTTGACTCTCACTGAGTTCCGTTTCAACGCACTGATCATGATCTTGAAGGGACTGATCACGTTCAAGACTCGGGCGAACGCCCCCGGCGCGTTCTTCAACTCAGCCTCTTGTAGGAGAAAGCAAAACAGCCTGGAACTCAGTGGCTGTGCAACAGCTCTTACCTACAAACTCTCGACCCACGATGGCCTCCGTGCCCTCTACGCCTGTAAAAATCCCCTCGTCCGATACCACCCACAGCACTCCGCATAGCCGAACCACCGCTCACGCCAGAACGCTGAACACAGCGCCTGTCGCCTCGCTCCAGTCAGCGCTGAAGAAAGATATAGCCGACGAGTTCGGCGGCCACATCTGGCAATTTCCGGCCAAGAAAATCTCGCGCATGCTTTCCCCAAAGCGCCTTAAGACAGAGTATACCAAAACCCTGATCACCAGCGGGCAGAAGGGGCCGCTTCATCCTAGCTTGGACGATCACATCTGCCTCGTAGACGACCCAGTGGTTACGAACGCCTTCGACGAGATTGAAGTCCCTCCCTCGACATTGAAATCTGTCGGTCAAGAGTCACAGAGTTATCAAAGTCTTTGTGATTTCCTCAATGCCTGCGGGCAAGCAATCAACATTGCTTACGACCGTCTCGCCAAGGCACACCCCAGTGTCGGCGAGTTCATGCTGAAGCCCATAACGAAACGATGGTATCCGCAGCTATATTTTCACTACAACGATGAGCATACGGCGGACGGCATCGATTCAGCGGCTCCACTGAAACCGGACATCGTGGGGCTCCACGAACAGGTTTTCAAACCCAAGGTCCTTCCTTGCTGCTGGGGCTTCTCGGCTGCGGGAAACCCACAAGTTCGGATTCCCGCAGAGGTGAAGAAGGCGTGGCCAGAGCTCATATGGCAGGCCGCAACCTATGCCCGTGCTCTCCGTAGCGCCACCCCCGAGCGCGCATTGAGGCTCGTTTTTGGGTACAACCAACAATCTTGCGAATTCAGGGTCCTCATCTTCCACAACGGCGGCCTCGCTGCAAGCCTGCCGTACGATCTTCGATCCCCCTCTGGTCGCAAAGACGCACTTCATATGCTCTGGCCCGTCTTCCTCTGGCAGGACGCCGAAGATGCTGGATTCCCCTCTTTCACGGACGGTGACCAGCTTGCGCTGTACAGGAGCGAAAATATGGACTACATCGCTCGTCGTGTGTCCCTCCTATCGCATTCTCTGAGCTGCAGGGGCCGTGGCACCCTTGTAATCCTTGGCCAGCTGACAGAGCCTCGTATCCAAGCGGCTTCATTCATTGGCCTACAACCTCAGATCTGTCTGGGTGGTGGCCCACGCCGCACGCGAGCCTCGACACAATCCCAAACCCAGGTATCGAGAGATCTCAAAGGTAAGTTCTCACCAGTATTTGGCAATGCGTTGATTGGTGTTGATGCGCAGTAGATCAGCGCGACACCAAGAAGACCACCACCCTGGGTCAGAAGCAATCGGGTACGCTTGGCTTTTTCGTCTTCCCTGTTGCTTTGAAATGACTTGAACTTGAGGCTCTGGCGGCAAAAAGCCGACATCTTCCGAGCTAGGGAAATTTCGCAAGCCGTCGTCCCCGCAGCCCTCCTGTAAGTACTGGCTACGCTTGATTTCTCAGTCTGACCTGTCTTCAAGCCCCTGGGAGCCAACAGCCGCCGGCACCACCAATTCCTGCCAACATCCCACGTACGCCCAGGCTGTTTGCTTCGCTCTATCTCGCCTATCCTCACGAGTTGCTACAGAGATTCGATCTGTGAAGTACCACGAGGAGCCAGTCGCAATTTGTGTTCCCGCGGAATTTCGCACACTGGGCGCAGCTTTTGCTTCCGAGGGTGATCTGAAGACACTTCAAACCCCAGCCTCGCGTTTCCATACGGCTCCTGATGGGTCGGCATCGCCTGCGACGTGTGTTATTCGAATTTCTTCTCCGACAACCTCTGGCCCAGGGCCGTTGAACGAAACCGCCATGGCCTCCGCATGTTCCGGCCTTTTCGGCCTTCCGATAACACAGAACTGGTTCCAAGGCTGCTTCCGAAGTGGGCGACCGATATCATCTGCTCTTTTCGAGCCCACGAACAACGAAAAGGACACTCGTCATTGGGCGATCTCCAAGAATAACAAAGTCAGCCCCAACCCTGACCATCGACCAATGATTGTCTGCGTCATGGAGGAGGAGGGGATGTCTTTGGAACAGTGCACTAGTGCCGGAGATCTCTGTGAATCGATACTCCACGCGCTTCTAGGTGCGATAGTACCCAGAGCATTTCGACCTTCGTTAATATATATTTAGGGTGGCTGGCTGCTTACGAGCGAGGCTGGTTTCAACGCGACCCTAGCATCGGGAACATCTTAAGACTTCGTCAAGATCGAGTACAGTCCTGGGGCGCTGATATCAAGTCAAATGAGGAAACGGAGGAGGAAACGAAGAGTCTCACAGAGCAGCTGGACTCAATCCACTTGGATCCCCCCGTCTCGGTCACCGTTGGCACCTGGGACCCGGAACGCGCCTCGGAGCTCAAAGCTGCTCTGGTTGCTTCTGGCAGACCTCGCGTCTGTAAAGCGATCTTGACTGATTTTGATTTGTCCGCCTATCTACAAGACTACTTTGCCGCAGACCACAGTGATGCGAGGTCATTGTCGGTAAGTTCTTTTTATTCAACTCCACTTGGATATACTCAGTCTGGCATAGGGAACGGTCGAGTTCATGTCTGTTCGCTTACGGGAAGCGTTCAGCGCATCGGAACGCTACCTACAATCACCTCTGGACGACCTTTGGGCATTCTTCTACACCGCGGTTTGGGCCACCGTTTTCCATGCCCATCGTCCAAGTACGGAGGTGCTTCCCATGTCGAGCCAAGAGATAACGTGGCGGCTGAATTTGAGGTCGCGCTCGGCCGATGAGCGTGAGGGAACTGTCAAGAGGATCGTCCAAGTCAAGGATTTCGAAGAACAGCTCCCTTCGATGCTCCGAGCTATGGCACCTGTTTTCAAGGATTGGCAATCGGCTCTTGATCGAATGCAGGATGCCTGGGAGTATCGGCAGCATAACGCGAGCACAACGGGTGGAGCTGGACTACCTGACTTCAATCACCTAGCCTACAATGGGGTTATGGATTTTATCCGTATTTTCACGAAACATCGAGAGCGTTTAGTTGGAGCGGGTGGCGATTAAGTAGTTTTATCCCATTGTCATCATAAAATCGTTGCAGCTTGTCGGGACTACGGTGTAGTTGAGTTTTTTGCAGCTAAATTGTGCGCTTGCAGCCTTGATTCGGATCAGTACTTTACGTACTCCGTCAGCTCTTTATCTAAATTAGTATGAGCGAGCAACGAATCCTCTCCCTCCCAAATGAGCTCCTTGAAGTAATCGCTGGCGCAGGACAGGAAGACTCGTCTTGGGACACGAGTTTGAGACCAGAATGGAATCTTTCCCGCGTCTCCCGTCGCCTGCGCGAGGTCATCATCGGCGCACCTAATCTCTGGACGCGCCTGATGGTCCGCTTGGAGTAAGTACTTGGGATCCATTGATCATGAAATCTCCAAACTCTACCTCTTACGCTCCCGGGCGTGTACAATTTGGGTAACTCTTCGTGCATGCCACAGAGATATCGAAGACCTTGTCTATACAGAAAGGGTTGGTCATTTCATACCGCATTTTAGCCGATTTCGACGGTTAGAAGTCACCCAGACATTCGGAACTATTCCCCCCCCCTCGGGAACATCGCAGTGATTGCGTCGGCGTCGGTGACGTCGGTGGTGGTGTCGGCAGAATGCATATGTGACCCACACGTTAATTTGAGCCACTCACCACTGTTTCTCTAGGAAAATCAAATATCGGGGAGAACTGCAGAGGACGAGGTTCCCGCAAAGTTTATTCGGTTCAGCGGACGCAGTCGGAGGTAAAAGATGCATTTTCCTAGAATGGCAGGTGAGCGTGCACGTTCATTCGATAATTCATGGGGGCTGGCTCTTAGCTGACAAACTTCTTCAGGACTGAAAACTTTCTATTCTTTACTTTTTTCTAGCTCCAGTAGCTCTAGTCAAATATGCGTTGAGTGAACACTATGAAATTTCCGAAGAAAATACATTGACGACATCGTGCTCCCGGAAGCCACTGGGGGCACGCTATGATCTCCGGGCCCCGCAGATAGCCCGGAGATCGCACGGAGATCAATTATCTCCGTGTGATCTCCGGGCCATCTGCGGGGCCCGTAGATAGCCGGAATATTCAAAATATTCCGTCGATCTCCGTATGATCTCCGCGGCCCGGAGATCACCCGCAGATCGATAATCTCCGTACGATCTGCGGACCATCTGCGGGGTCCGTAGATTTTGAATCTACGGACCCCGCAGATCATCCGCAGATCTTGAACCAAACAATCTAGAAAAGGAAATAAAAGGGCGCTTCTAAGATACTTGAATAGGAAATTATTGATATGTACTTGTCCTAGGCTTCAATGAAGACACAATGTTTCACTCTATGCTTGCTTTGAATCATTTGATCAATCATATTGAGCGGAGTACAGGTGTAAAGTACATTACAACCACGATAGCATGCAACACGCATCTATACCATCCATGACACTCCTCCCCATTCTCCCCGCCCCCACTGTGAGAGCGAGAATCACGCGGCGTGCTCCGGAGAACACACATGTAGGATACATGTGTGTCGAAACGGAGAGGCGTGTAAGAGACCCGAAGGGGGTGGTTCGGAGCGCGAGGCAGGGGGCGAGGAGCTGGTCGGTCACCGACAGAAACGTGGGTGGCACGTCGAGCTGTACGGCTCGATCTAGCCGGGAAATAGCGCGCTTCGGGCGGGGTGCGGCGCTCGCGGGTTTGGAGGGAATGCGAGTCACCCGTGACGATAAGACGAAACGACTCGGCTGGAAGGCTGCGAGGGAAGAACGGACAGAATGAGAATCCGCGCAATCACAGTGGGGAGAACACACCTGAGCCTTCCAGCGCATGTACGCGACAAACGGCCCGCTCCGCAACATGGTGGGTGGACGCTTGAGAAGATACTCAGTAATTCGATTATTACAAAGTCGGTGCACATACCTCAATTGCGGGAGTGGGCAAACAACCACCCATGCGTTCAGTATGAGGATGCTGCCGCAATGGCACCGAATGGGTGATGGGGGTTGCGCGAAGACACCGTTGTGCGAAAATGGGGGCACAGAGCACGACGGGCGTCTTATGTAGTTGCTATTGTTGAAGGCGAAGGTGCGTATGCTGCATCACATTATTCGCGACGTCCTCGTCCCCAGGATCTCCTTCGCCGCGGCCTCGAAGCGCTCGATGACCTCGCGCGCAGTCAGTCCCCCCGCCAGCGCTCCGCCGCGACGCGCATCGCGAGCAGCACAGCCGTGCACGCGTGGACGAGTGTGTGCCGGCGAAAGCGTAGGCGTTTCGCGTGGGTGTGCTTGCCGCACTCGCCGTGCTGCCCGCTGTGGAAGAGGTTGGGGTTGGGGGGGAGGTGGAGGGAGATGCAAGGGACGAGGTGGAGAAGCGGAGGTGAAGGTGGAGGTGGAACAAGGAGCTCAAGAGGGCAGCGGTGGCGCGGAGGGGCACGGCGGGGAGGACCCAGCCGGCACGCACGAAGCGGGCGCGGGTGCTGATCGGGAGCTCGCGCGGTGCGCTGAGGAGAGGTGCTCGAGTGCGCGCCGGGGGAGGGCTCGATGCGGTATTTTGTGCCCAGCCGCAGGACGCCGTGGATGGCGTCGAAATCCGTTTTCGTAGGGTATGGGGCGAAGAATCTTTCGCTCCCAGCAGCGGCAATGTCAGCGTTGCGCTGATGGTGGCCATGCGCGGCGGGGGCCGGACGAGGAGCGGCGCGAGGACGATCCCGCTACAGCCTCATTCGTCGTCCACGCCGTCGGCAGCGCCGCGGTGCGCTCGCGCTTGTGCTTGATGTGGTGGTAGTGGGCAGGCTCAAGCAGGAAGGCGATGACGATGGCGACGATGGCGCAGATGTCGTGCGAGAGCCCGAGAGTGCGATCGGTCAGCACGGTCTTGAGATGCGAGGCGTCGTAGTCCCGGAGTGCAGGGGCATAGCCATCGTTAGCAGCTCGCCGTACTCGGGATTGCTAATCGGCGGGGAGGGTGGATACACGGCGGTCGTCGTGTGTCCTGGTGCTCATCCCTCCTGGGTGCACGAGATCGGTGGACGCTGGGCGGGCAACGGGAACGGGATGAGGGAATGGGACGTCCGTGGGCTTCAGCGTGGCACTTGAGGGTGCAGAGGTGCAATTTCGGTGGGAGGGCGAATAATCCCACTAACGCTCGCCGGTGGGCCTCTCGAAGACGGTGTTCACGGCATCCGGATGCAAAGTGGGTAAGTTCGACGACTCACAAAGACAACAAAAAAGAAGAAGAAAGACGTACAGAAGAGCCTCACTCTCCGGAAGAGTCTACAGCATCCCAATAGCGAAGGCCAGTATGGCAAATAGGCTAATCATCAGCCAGGAATGAATCACTACAAAAAGAATTCACCGAAAACGCGTTGAAATGGATAGGAAAAGGGTAAGAGAATCAGGTGGGTGTCGCCCGCGCACTCGAAGACAGGACTTTATTGGTGGACTGAATAACAGCACATATGTAGCGGCACACAATCAAATTGAGACCAGCGGGCGCATATTCGTTACCGTGAGGTCATATTCGTCCCTGTGGAATGGGCAGTCAGCGTGGGGTCACGGAAGTGGGAGGGAAGGCGCACAGTTCTCCTCAGACTCAGAGGTGCATTGCCTCTTTTGCGCGAAAATGTTCCACGGATTAAAAGCCCAGCAGACGTAAACAATAGAGACGTAGGATTCATGATGACCTTCAACATTTCGAAAGAAGGAAACGCGATGCACGATCATGACACGCTGCAGAAGACGGCGACGACAGTGTTGTAACCAACGCGGAATTGACTCGCCTTCGCACCCGCAGTTAGGCTTTCGGTGCTGGAAGTGGACGCCAGAAGTGGATTTGAGGGGGTCGGAAGCAACGAAACCGAGGCGAGGTCCAAGTCGAAGGCAGAAGCACGTCCGGGTCGGAGGCTGTTGTTTGTTTGTGCAACCAAACAAATCTTCGATCCCGACTCGCATCATTTCGCATCACTCGCTCATGATCACTCGGAACATCGTCTCTTTACATACTCAGACTGATTCACGGACTAACTGGTTCAACCCTGTCTTCAGCGCTCCAACATCTCGACCCTGGACGCATCCTTATTGTTGTATAGTACGACCTCATAAAACTATTCCAAGTCAGCGGGAGCTATCGCACTAAACAATAGTCTGGGTACGAAGGAGAATGTACCAAGCGGGGATTCAAGTCAAGTCAGCCATTCGAACGAGGGAAAATTCGTTGACTTTAAATTGAATTCACGCTAGTGAAGTTAGAATACATGATGAATCAAACGAAAGGTCAATAACTCAACAGCCCCAAATTGTGTGAAAATCCAACTCAAGGCAAGTCCCGATCCCCCTTGAATCGAATCGAATGTGTTCTATCATGGCCTATAGGTCAATCAAGTCAATTGAGGATAAGTTGGGTAAGAAAACTGAGGCCTATACACCGAACTCAATGTGATACCAGAGCTGGATCCAACAGTTCTGAGCTTAGGCACAGAACCGAGTCGGGGGAGATCAACGATAGTAATTCTGCGAGATTCAAAACTTTAGCCAGGATTGTAGCGAAAAAGACGACCAGCAATACTTTGGGGCCTCCAATCTTAACTGGTTCAAAGTATCGATTGAGCGGTTTGAAGCACGGGCGAAAAATCGAGCCCGGGCAAGTCAAGTCACTCAAGTGGCGAATATTCTGAGCGAAAGATGAGATCCGAGAAGATCTCAACAGGAATGAAACAATACGTACATTTTGTCTGAACCATGAACACTCACCGAATGCTAATGTGCCCTTGAAGTCAACCGAATACTTGAAGAAGGTATCAAGTCAGAAATCTGAAAAAAGTAAGATTAGTAAAAATCCGAGCGAAAAGAACACACAGCAAGCCGGTGTACGAGCTCGGGGGAGAGCTCTCCACGTGTCCAAGTCGGGAACGGGCCCAAGTCAGGAATGCCGCTGGATAAGAAACAAGCGGGATACAATGAGATTATTGACCAAAATGAACTCGGAGACCTTGGAAGCGAGAGTCTGTAGATACAAGAGAGTTGAGAAAGTGAATCAGAGCAGAAGGAAGAGATCTGAGCTTGGGACACCAGGTCGGCACTCCGAAATTTGTGTGATCTAATCTGAAGGCAGCCATTTGATCACACTGGGCTTGCAGATTCTGTTGAATCGGATCAGAGTTAGTAAGGAATGAGAAATCTCACCAGGATTTCGGCTGATAGTTACCGATAGCTACCCGCACGAAATGGGTAGCTACAGATGGATACACGAGAGATCTTGAAGAGAAAAATATATGTCAACAAGTAAAGCGTTCACATACCTTCAATAGACTATACATAGCCTTCAAAAACGGACCCGAGCCACTCCGAGCCGGATTTGAAGAAGTTCTGTCACAAAAGTCGGGTCGGTCAGTAACGGAGATAAAAAAAAAAGTTAAGACGCAACTTACTTCAACGCTACTCATAATGTGTCAAATGAGGAACTAGAGGTCAAAGAGTCAGGTGGGACATCCAAATTAAGATAGAGGCGGCGTACATAATGATAACTGCAAAAAAACAGGGGTTACGCGCTACCCAATCCTCAATTCTTGCAAATCTTCCACAAATTTTCATTGATCGGTCTATTTTAGGTTTATCCTGGAGCGCCGCATTGGCCTCTTCCTATGCGCGAAGACCATGACGAATATGGCACGGTCATGGGTGACAACATGCCAAAAAAAGAAGCAGGAAAAGTGCGCATTGAAAGAGTTGCGTTCCGCTGCATTTTTCATTTAGGCTGATCATTTCATTGAGGCACGTAATGCGATCATCCAGATTATCGTTGAGGCGCTAGCAGGCGTCGTAAGTCGCGTTTGCTCGAGGTCTCACGTCGGATCTGGTTGCCCAGTCCTCATCCGGGGACCGAGCAGTTTCTTCGCGTGCGGCGTATTCCCCAGATTCGGCAGCACGAGTGGTCGTTGTAGTACTGCGGCCAGAGCGACGAGGAGGAGCTGGAGAGACGGCGGACCACGACTGGCGCAACCGGCCCGGGATCCGTTACTTAACGCCGATCGTGGGACGGCGCACTCGACTTCCCAGATTCTGGCTTCGAACGCCACGTCTTCCACCGTTGCTTCGGACTGAGCTGCTCGGGTTGCCCTTTCTTTGCGGACGGTGGTTCAAGTGACAATTCAAGTGACAACAGGCGTGAACGTTCGGCCAAACCCAACTGATCTGCGGCCGAAATGCCGAACTACCCATGCATGGGTAGTTCGGCTAGCCCTCAAATCTTTCTCGTCCTATGCCTGCGCTTCAAGCTTCAAGTTTTGTGCGTCGGACGCGCTGAAGATCACGACGACCTTCCCTTTGGATTAATATTGTGCCACTGTAAGTTGACCGTCGAAGTTTAGAAAAACTCGACTATAGATGACCTCTCTACTCAATGGGAGAAAACGCCTAGATACATGTATGCTCAGATGAGCGCCGCAGGGAGCGCGAGTAGCGCCAGAATGACATCCGCAGTCATCACTCTCTTTGTCGTCCTCCCGCTGCTCCGGCGCGTGCCTATCGGCAATGGTATGTCTCACCGTGGCTTCGAGTACACTGACGAACGCCACCTGCAGACCAGGTGAGTCTGGTCGCACCACGGAAAGGTCGTCGCCATCGAAACCACTACGCATGCATCAGCGGGTTCGACCTCTGCTTCGGCTGCTGGGACACACACACGCACCCTCTCGCCGACGTGCACCCGACCGACTTTTCGCGCACGCTCTTCCCCGGCCCTAATGCGCGTGCAGGCCGCGCAGCGTGTCTGATTGGTCGCATGGAAGCGGCTATGTGCGAGGGGTGTGGCGCGAGGAAGTGAAGGACGGGCTCGATTTTTTTACAGCCAACTTCGCAGTGCGAATATTCCGCCCACCGCATACACGTACAAAGTTATTTCATTTTATTGCGCAACTAACGATTCGTGCAGCTACTCATGGACGCCTACGGGCGCATCGAACCGGTCAAGAACGAGACAATGGAGCAGATGTGGGCGCGCTGCGCAACGACCCCGCGGTCGAGGTACAGGGCAAGTCACTTTGTGTCGCTGATCAACGCGTACGGCTGCGTGCAAATAATCTCGACAAAGGCCGTCGCGGTGTTTTCGTCCTTCCCCCGCGCACTGCCGCGCGACGCCCTCGTCTTTGAGGCGATGATCAACACGCTCGTCGCCCTGCCGCATAGACATCATGCCAGAGTACATCTCGCTCATGTACAGCGAGGGCATGCACATAACCGCATACATTGCCAACTTCCTCATCAAGGGCTACACGGACGTCGGCGACATGGCCCGCGATCTTTGAGAGTCTCATCGACCCTCCGAGCGGGATCGCCGCGTTCAACAACCATGCGCCGCACGAGCCCTCGACGTCGCCTGTCGTTGACCCGATGGAGCCCGTGTATCGCGAGGTGAGTGTCGTTTGTCTTGCGTTGATGGTTTACTGACTCTTCATCAGCCATCAACGTGGGGCCATTAACGTGGGAGGTGATGGTGCGCGCAGAGTTGGGCTCGGGCAACCGAGACAATGCCAACGCGCTCCTTGAGAGACTGCAGGCGAGGTGTTATCCCGAGGCGGTGTACAACCGCATTAGTGGGATCCTCATCGACCACTCTCACGTCTTGTCATGAGCCGACTTTTTGTGTGTACTAACCAATGTGTATACTGCAGATACTGTATATTAGCCATATAGATCCTCAAAAGTAGACTATCATTTATCGCCCACTCACCACTATAGTTCGATGTTAGTGATTACAATCGTTGTACTCCATCGAGAAAGACATGTTCCATTGGGCTGAGCGCGTTCGACGATTAGGCTACAAGAATTCAAAGCAACTTCGCCAGTACAGCAATGCAAACGTACAGCTACCGCCCACCACCACCGCCCAAAAACCCGCCACCTTCCCCAATCATGCTTGCGCTCGTCTTTGCATCAAGGAACAGTTCGCTCATCTCGCCAATGTCCTCCGCCTCGATGCTTGTGCACCCCGCGAGCCCTGCAAGGATGGATGCCGGCGTGAGGAGCTGGAGGGCGTACCTGAATTTTTCACCGTCAGTTCATGATCAATGTCCGTAGTGTGGTGGGCAGACACACCGTAGCGATGATTTTTCGCCCTCGGCGGCGAGGCGGTCGAGCACACCCGGGCCAAGGTGCAGCCCCTCGCGCGCACAGCTGGACGACCTTGCCGACCTACTTGCGCGTGAAGGCCTCTGTTTTGACGATCATGCACCGGTCGAGGAGATCTACAGGGATCCCGTGCGGCGAGACAATGTCGGTCGTGCCGCGCACCAGCGAGTTGCCGCGGTTCGTCGCAAGAATGAATGTCAGCGCCATGGGCGACTCGAGCAGCGCGTTGAGGTACGTGAAGCACTCGATGTCGGGCATGTGGACCTACGTGGGGTCAGAAAGGGAACGTCGGCGAGCTTTTCTTCGCACCTCATCGATAAAAACAACGCCGGGGACGACCTCGGCGACGCCCTGGTCGACATATCCTTGGATGACCTTGTACACTTCGCGTCGCGGCTTGTCGGTGACTTCTGTGCAACCGCTTTTAACGAGGCTGCCCATGACGCTCATACATAATGTCCTGTCCGCCCTGCGGTCGCGCGTTCGCCGCGTCGAGGTCGCCGAGTGTCACGTCCTGCACGAGTTCCTTGCGCTTGTGCACGTCGCCTTTTGGTAGGGGACGTATGTCTCGGACTCGAGGTCGTAAGATGACGCGTAGGCGTCTGAGCGTCCAACACGCTGAGAGACGCGTCGATGAGGGTGCTGTCTCTTCAAAGCAGAGCCTGATACCTTGACCGCACCCGTGTTCGCCTCGACGTAAATGACATCCCCGACAACTATTTCTCTTTGAGAATGGCTTCGTAGATGCTGGGGTCGAGCCGCAGCTGTTTGGTGCCCTTGACCGTTTTGAGGCCCACCACGACATGCGAAACGGTGTTGCCGTACCCGCTGAGTGGGTTTTCGGATTCCGTCGGCGTCAATTCCGTAACTTCGCCCTCATAAACCTCCTTGGTCTCTTTTATCCGCAGTCGTGAGCTACACGTGAGTGACAACAAGTTAGACCGAGATGTGTCTTGCGCACCTATTGCGCGCCGAAACGACTCGGCGAGGACTTCGGTTTGTTTGACTTCGTGCTATACACTTCAGAACCAACCACAGGACAAAAGGGAACTTTTGCGCCCAGTTCGTGAGATACCGCCAGCGCAAGTGCGGTCTTGCCCGTCCCTGGCGCGCCGACAAGCAACAGCGCGCGTCCGGAGAATTTCCGCGATTTTATGAGGTCTACAATGACCCCACATGCCTGGAAGCAGTTCAAATCAGACTTGTGCACATAATTTTATACACACCTCGCGGGCATTTGTTTGTCCAATGAACCCAGATCCGGCAGCAGGAGCGGTTCCGTCTGAAGCGAGGCCGAGGCCTTTGATATGAGAGTGGGGCGCAATACGCGAGGAGCGACAGGCGAAGTTGGCCAGCGGCGGGAGCACCCCGTTGTGCGCTACAGGCGCCGACGTCGACGCTGTTGAGGAGCTCGTGGGCTTGGAATAGAAGATGCGTAATGGAGAGAGGCTGCGGTGCCGAGATGCCGGAGTCCAATCTGTTGTCACGGTAAGCCAAACACATCAGGACCGGTGCATATGCCGGTTGACGTAAGATACCGAGTCCGGACAAGAAAAATCAAGATCCCGACCCAACTAGGGTCATAGTCCGGACAAGATCAGACCCTTGGCCAACGAACTCTGTTCAATCAATCCGGACAAGGTTCACGGCTGGGACCAAGTCAGATCGCAGTCCGGACATCCGGGTCAGCGGGGATCCAGAGGGCCATCGGCAAATGGGAGTGTATATAGTTGCCGTGTCTGTACAACAATGAAGAAGCAATGCTGATGTGGACAATGTGTGGCCCAGGACATAGTAGCACATCAAAGCTACGGGCCACTGTGGCACAGGCTTGCGAGTAGTTTTTTTGCACAAAACAATCTTATACCAGTCAGAGCAAAGGGGCTTGGTTGTGGGGGTTACTACGCTAAACACAGTTCAGAGGCATGGAAAATCTAATATAAATGTCGTAGATATAGAGGAGGAAGCCTCATGTAGAGAGCATTAGGATTTTTTTCGATTTTTTGGGGATTTTTTCGAGGTCTAAGCACGATCCGGACAAAGTTTTGGCCAAAATCGAGGGTCAGAACATCATCCGGACAAATTTTCGCGACCCCTGCTAAAAAAAAGTCCGGACAAGAAGTTTCCAGCTGGGATTTTTGGTATCAAACCTCAACCCGCATATGCACCGGTCCTAACACATCTCGCCGTACCCCAACCGTGACCGTACCAAGCCTCTCGTCCTTGGTGTGGACTTAGTATCCATTGGCTCAATCAATTGTAGCACATGCCGCTTGAGCTCTCGGATGCTTTGAGTCATTTTTCTCGGGCCCCACTGATTTATACTAACCGGACTCCGGAGTATCTTTACTGTACTACAAAACGACAATTTTGAACCAAGACCTTACCGATCTCTGATTTCAGCTCGACTCTTGCATCTGTTCTAACATGCTATCAGTCAAACTGCCCTGAGGTTAGTCTCATTCCACTTGAATGGAGATAGCTCAATACTAACTTTTGGTTCCGATTCATAGATCTCGAGCCTAACTTGAAGTCGGATCCTATGCCGAAATCCTTCAGACAGTGAGACCATTTATAAGCTTGAAGAATGGTGCGACCTTTTTACTTTAACATCCTTGCCTCCCTGAGCAACTTCCAGAAAGTTTGTTCCTGTGGTGAGGCTGCATTTATTTGAGTTCATAATGCCGAAACGCGTCACTGACCATCCTCGAACACATCTAAGCATATATTCGTCTCAACGTTTGCCACACTTTGTAGCCTTCCAAGCCGAGCCTAGGCCATCGATACTCGACGCTGGTTTGCGTGTGCTGTATCAACGTACGTCAACTCTTCAGTGTCTTCACCAATTAGAGGTTCTTTACTGATTCATTGTCTTGTACCCAATTAGTCCACATCACTTCAGTATATTCAAGAGATGGAACAAGTTTACAGTCCTGTGCCTGAAAACATATCAAGATACAATTTCTTCTTTAGTTTCCCCTCAGACTGACTGACTTGACATGCATTAGGGGCTCGTTCGGAGCGAGATACCGTTCATTGAAGGGAAGCTCGCACCTTTCTCGTTATATTATGACCCGGGTTCACTTTAACTATCCCCTTTTCTTCCAGATGAATTGCACCGCTCCGTAGATTAACCGGACCTCTGTGGCTTAAAGATAGGTTGTAAGCCCGTTCAATTTCGAAAAACACTGCATCATTTCCCGGTCTACTCGACAGATACGACACTCTCAAGGTTGTGAAGAACACTGGCAAACACATTGGAAAGCGCTCGGCGCGCACTGCGACAGGTCAGGGCACTAGCCGCACAATCAATGCCGAGCGCAATTCGCGCCGCGGGTTGTGCGGGCCGTGTTTTCCATTGGATTCGACTCGGGCGTGCCGTGTCGCCTCACCCGGCTCCATCTGCCATCGACAAGCAACCGTCGCATGCGCTGATGTGATGCGGGCAGGCTAGCGCGCTAGCCGCACACGCAGCGCCGGATGCGATTGCGCCTCGGCGGGAGTCGGAGCCACGGGACGTGTACGCATTCGCAGGTCCTCAATATCCCAATTTGGTAAAGCAACTCAAAAGACCGACTTGACCTAAGTTAGTAAAGTCATCTCGCTCCGTATCGCTCCAAATCAGCGACTGGCCTCTTGATTTTATTCACAGGCACCCTCCCCGGTGGTCTCCGACGTCAACTGGACAGGTATTCTGTCATGAATTGCGGTACTTCACTTGCTGGCCATTTTGACACTCAGCAGGATATCTTCTTCTATACGAGTTCCGGGCCTTTGTGAAGCATTTCAGACCTCCTTAGATGCGTACTGGAGTCGCCTCGAGGTCCGTTTCGCTCAGATACTCGGTCCGAGTCAGTACTGACTCTGTTTTCCAGATTTTCGTTTATTCTTTTCAGAAAAGCGAACGGGGGCGCACGAGGTAAGTCTTCCCAAATCTTCAGAAAGTAGGTAATCTAGTAACATCTCTGAACAGTCTTTCTGCGCCTGCAATTACCCGCTCCTCGCAAGCACGGAATTTCGTTTTGTGAGTACTTTCTGCACAATTCCCGCCCTTTCGGCACGCTAATAGCCAGCAGCGCGAGGCGGCTTCGACTCTGGCGTGTCGACGTGTAAAGCTCACAGGGAACGCGCCGACTCTACGGGACTGTGCGCACATGTCGCGCGACTCGGATGACGTACTAGCCGCACATGCGGCGGCTGACGCGAATTCGCGGCGGTGGGACGTGTGCGGCTGGTTCAACATATCCAGCAGCTCGTCGTGCACCGGGACCAGTGTCCTTGCCATGAAATTCAAAGAAGGACCGAGTTTGCAAATGCGATTTATGTTCATCATTTGCAAGATCAGGCATTTATCCCTGCTAATTCATGGCATCACTAACCCCTCGTCGAGTGCATTTTTTTGCGGTCCATTGCACCTTCACTACCTGGGACAGGAGACAACCGTGACAGTTGATTCCCGGAATGTCCTCAACGCTCCTGGCCTTTCCGTGTGCGGGACGGCGCCCGGGTAGTTCGACCACATAAACCAATCCAGACGCTTAGTCCAGTTTTGAAGACCAAGATCGAAAACTACTGTATTTGGCTGAGCGCGAACTTCAAGAAGTTTAGTTTTACCGAAAAATTTCCGAACCCTGCGCTCTGAACTCGTCCGAGATGGCTGTGCTCGGACGAGTTCAGCGCGCACGTTCGGAAATTCGGACCGGCCCTCGGCGCCTATCAGGCACCTCTCCACAGAATTGGTCTAGCAACGCGCTGTTGTATCCCGCTTTCCCCGGGCCTGCCCGCCGCGCGATGCGCCTCGCTAGTTTTTTTCTCAACTTGGGCTAAACCTTTCTCGTCAAGATCGAGCCAAAGCTTGGTGAGATTTTATTTTCCCTTTCACCTTTCACTCACTGTTCCCCATTCACCATATCCTGCACCCGTCCGGGCCCAGCACGATACCCCATCAAACAAACCACTCGAATGCCCCCGATTTGATATCGCAAAGTCAGCTCTCCTCCCTTCACTATATTCCCCTCACTAACCTTTCACAGGTAGTCGCAGGTACTCGCTTGCTTCAGGTCCCTTTTGGTAAAAGGGATACTTTCTTTTTTTTAAAAAAACCCTGGTTCTGGCATTTGGCTGACGAGAGGATACAGCGTTATTTTTAGGTAGGCAAGTCTGAATCTGTAAGTGCATTCCTTCAACATGAATCCAGCCTTTGAGGCCCTCTTGTGGGTGGCATTGTTTCCCCGACAGGAAGCAGCTTGACTGAACCAGATTCTATCTCGACGAGGCAAGGCCGCAGAACTTGACCCAGAGATCGAATGAAGTGTTATCAACCGGATACAACCCTAGACCGGAGCTGCTTTGAAAGGTTTGGTGTGTTTCGGGAAGAAGGTCGTCATAGTGCCTATCGCGTTCACGAGCGACCACATTGAGACCCTCTATGAAATCGACTTATATGTCAAGGAAGTTAGAGAGGTACTCTGAAGCATTATTCTATTTGGTTTACACTGATCGACGGCAGCATGGCATCGAGGTTTACAGAGTCGCAGCCGCGTTGAGGAGGAACACCTGTTCTACGCATCTTTCGCGTGTTTCCGCACTCAATCCAGCAGAATATCCTTAACGAAGGCAACTTAAAACTATGGGTTTGCAATTTGTCCCATCCCATATGTAGCTGTATTGACGTTCATTTTCGAACGCGCCAGCTCTGGCGCGTTCGGCTAAGTGCACGTGCTAAGACGCCACGCGTTGAGAATGTTTGAACTTTGCGCAAATAAATAAATCTTGCCTCTCCTCAGTTCAGAGAGTTCTCAGCGTCCAACCAGCCTCCCGTAGAGATCTACTGCAGTGTAAACGGCCTATTGCCGTCTCTAGCGCCTCCCTTGAAGCCCGAGAGCCTATCTCTCATACGCCTTGACGGGTGAGTTTGTTGATTTTTTATTCACCTCTCTAACTAATGTTTTTGCTTTCGCAAGGCTACATACAGCAATGCGGGTGCTCTGGGCAGGGATAGGTGTCTTGTGGGAACTCTAAGCGTCGAGTAAATCAAGCTATCGGTGATGAAGGTACAGTACTGGGCATGATTAGATGGTGATAATGAAACCTCAATCATTACAGGTTTCTTAAACGACCCCGGCAACTTCGACTACATATTCGTATGTCTGCTTTTTTTGGTGCCGGCTTTGGTTGAATATCGTCCAGAGGAACAATAGGAATCGACCTTGCAGCCAACATGAAGATAAGCACTTTGGACTTTGGTACCTTCCACGTGAGGATCTTCTGAAATACTTCGCGAATATCCAACTCATTCTCTCCCTAGATGTACCCGGTACGTCCCTGTCCCATTCAAGATACTTCTTCCAACACGATATCTTAGGGAAGCTGGGGCGAGAGCAACACCGTGCCTTGGAGACAACAGTGGATCACTGACCACGCAACCGTCAACCTCGTCCAACAAGCCCGTCATTATGGAGGAATTCGGTGTCACCAGCGCCTCAACCAGGAACGCCACATACGCCGCCTGGTATCAGACTGTCATCACCACAGGACTCACTGGAGACTTGATCTGGTATAATCTCTCTTCAGCCATTTATCTTGCAGACCGACCGACATTTGAACAAGCAAGCTGGGGCAGACCTCGCCAACGGTCCTACGGCAAATGATGGCTATGCGATCTTCCCGACCGACCCTGTCTACGAGCTGATGCAGACGCATGCTGCGGCCTTAGAGGCTAGGGGATGAATGTGGTCAGAACTGGTCGTTCGTGTATGTATTTTATCGAGTTTTCCGGTGTACAATCTCTGGACGCCTTGATATTCCCCATCTTTCTGGATTCAATACTCAAGGTACGAGCGAGGGATTCTGGAACTGCGATGTCGTTTTACCGACAACATCGACCTCACGGATCAATGTTTTCAAGCCCAACTCGGAATCTTCAACGGACTCGGAGATTTGACGGACATAGCAATGCGAATTGCGATATATATACACATTATTGTAACTTCAATGCTCTAGCATTGTCGAACCATCCTTTTCACGACGACGAGCCCAATACAGATATCAACCATGGATTGGATTCGATGCGAGGTTGGAACTGCGCGACACACCGCTTCAACTCCTCCAGTTGGACTTCGCGAGAGTCGTCTATCATCTGTTGAAATTGAGGCTGCAGAACACCTCTTTGGTATCCGTTATACTGACCTCCACCGAAGTCCTCCAACTCGTCGGCTTTTTCCGAGCAAGCTTTACAGGATCTGGGGTTAGATTTGGACATGTACTGGCGGGAGGTTCAACTTACCTGGACGACGTTCTCAGGAAAGTTCGCCAATTGAGCGACGTGGATACCGAAGCTTTGGTCCGAAATCCCTGCACAGCATTAGTTCGCGGAGCTTCATTCAGTTCTGCAAGAAAATACCGGGTTCCACTTTGTATAAAAGAGTGATCTGTTGCTGCCCACCGCTGGCGCCCTCGTCAACATGGGCGACAACATGGAGATTCTTGACGTGCGACAGTTGCTGATCCAGAGCCGACAATTCGTGGAAATGGGTGGCGAAAAGACCAAATGCTTGGATTTCGGACGCAATAAGTCTGAACTAGGTAAGCAAGGGGTGGAAACGAGAAAGATAGCGTACTCTGAGATAGCCCATGCGAGTCCAAAGCCGTTGTATGTCGAGGTACCTTACTCAACAGTTCAAACGACTACTGGACACACGAAAGAAAGCTCACCTCGGCCGAGCTCATCGATGATAATCAATCAGTCTTTAGTAGCAGACTAAATGAAAGTTGTTAGCGTGTTTTTCAATTGTCGTCGTTCAACTGACTCGTAGAATCGTGGCGGTCTCGAGCATTTCAGCCATGAATGTCGAAACACCTTTCAGTTGACTGTCTCCAGCCCCAACTCGACATAATACCGAGTCGAATATCGGGATGTAAGCCTCTGAACAAGGAACGAAACAGCCTGTCTGCGCCATCAAAGCGATAACTCCGACCTAGGAGCGTAGGTCTCAGATAACCGAGAAGTGGACAGAAATGACATACTTGACGGATATAGGTAGATTTTCCGCCCATATTTGGGCCAGCTGAACGTAGACAATTGTTCAGGGTCTACACTCAGCGACACATGCACGCACTGATTATCTGGAATTCACTCTGGTCTGTCCAGATCGTCGGATTTCGTCACAGAGAGTAGATGTAGGTGCATACCTTTCACCATTTCGACGTCGTTCGGGATGAAACTGACATCATCTTGAACCTCCAGGCACGGGTGCCGAGCATCTCTCAGAATAAGATCGCCCGTTCCTAAGAGGATTGAGAATTAGAATATCCAGAGCCGGCTAACTGGGTAACCTACCACACTATGTGACCTTCGGTTTGACGTACGGTTCCGGCGCGTTCACGGAGACATGTGCGAAACTGGAGCACATTTCAGACGCAAAAGTGAGATGTGAAGTAGGTCAGTCACCTGAGAATGACATCTAAATGCGCAACAACGTTATCCAGCGACTCGAGCACCGGTGTATATGTGGCTGCGAACCGAGTTGAATTTTAAGGTTCGATTTTGGCCATTGACCCTACCTGCGATGTTGACGACCTCTTTGACTAAACTACTTTGCGCCTTGGTGTATTTTTCGCTATAATCCTTGTGGTCCTCGGCAAGTGACCGACGGTTTTTCATAGTGAAGAAGACACCGCTCTTCACCATCCCCAATTCAATGTACTTCTTATTCTTATCGAGACCCTTTGCGTCCTGGATCGCAAGTCAACCTCGAACGTCGGCAAAGTAGAGACAAGTTTAACGTCACGTACATTCTTTGTCACACGGAAACAATAACCATATGTTGAATTATTCTCCAAATGCAGTTTCTTGTCCAGCTCAAGATTGAGATCGTCTCCAACGGAGTTGTGTTCCTCATCTAATCCTTCACTAACCTGGCAGCAAACAGAGAATCAGTAATACGACTGAGAGAAGAGTGCGCTATTGCATGCCTTGGCGAGACTTTTAGCTAACGCACCGAGACGTTCGTCGTACTCGGGTTTGATGACGTAGTTGTGCCTGTCGAGTTCTTCCAGATCTATCGTTTGTTCCACCATGTCCGAATATTTCCCCAGGTTCTCGTTGAAACCCTGAAGCGGAGGTTATGGACGACCATGAGAAGCCAACTGGGGCTTACTCATAACGAAACCAGATATAGTTCTTCTATAAGAGCGGAATATTCTTCGTCACCTGTTCGCACATCTTGGAGGACTTGTATCAATCCCGGAAGCTACAGAGGGTGTCATCGACATTGGAGGTCCACGAGTTGGGACTGACCAAAAGGACGCCTTGATAGACTCTGATTACATCTTCTAGGGACGCCAGACCCTTTTGAAATCGCTTGCTCAAGCGATGCGAATCTGGCATCACTTTCATATACTCGTCCTACCGGGTCTCGGGTCAAGTGGTCACGAACTAAGAAAAAGTTCCGAACCTGGAGAGTGCGGCGTGAGTTTGTGTCATGGAAAAACATTTCGACAAGATTTTGGCGTTTTTATGTTCCGAGTGAGACGGGAACAAGAAAAGTAATGTAAACTCACGAATCTCGTGAAGATTCACCAGAGGATGTTTGAGCCATGTTCCCAGTAACCGCGTCCCTTGTGCAGTCTTGCATTTATTTAGTAATTCAAGGAGTGTGGTATTACGGGTCGTCGTTCCCTATTTATTATGGATCAACTCGGAGAAAACGGTGTCTCGAGCGCTGCCGTACTGCGTTACCGGGAGATTCAACTAGATTTAACGCTCGGAGTGCGCTGGCATCGAGTTTCATGTACTGGTCCAAATCATGCGTCTTCAGGCTATAGGCGTTGTGGTTCGCCGGATCACCGAGAAGGCCAAGATAATTGATGAGCGCCGCTAAGGCAGACGGGGCGGTTGGCAGCGTTAGTTGCGCTGTAAACGAAAATTAGAAGATACATTTGGTACGGACGAACGGACGTACGGATTAGCATTGAAGGATCAGCTGAACTAGACGCTCCGAGAGCTTCAGTCGCCTTGGCGGAAAGAAGGCGAGGAACATCGTCAGCAATATTCTTAGCCGAAAACTCGCCTACCGAAACTATTAAGGTGGTGATGAAATCAAGCAACTCGACACAGACTAGGGTTCCGCTCAGTAAAGACCACTCCGCATCGCTCGAGCACGGCCTTGAGTTTGTTGAGATCAACGTCGCGGTCAGTTGTGCCAGACACGGTGCCGGTGGGGATGATCGCCTCTTTCACGGAGAGTTGAATGATGAGACTACCCAAAGTGAGATTCAGAGGGACCAGGACAACACGGACTCGCACCTCCAAGTTGGAAAACAGGTCATTGTCGACGAAATCGGCCACACCCAGTTCGCGGACAGTGGGGTCCGCAAAGGCCACCCCCAATGTCTTGACTTTGGCTGCAGCGGAAGACACGACCTTGATCGCCATTACGTGAGTAGGTCGGATCCGGAAAACAAAAGTTCCTCGACCGCCTGAAGGTTTCCTGGAGATGCCTATGCGCGGAGGATGATGAATGACGCGGAACCGGACATGTAATCGTACCTCTTTGTCCAATCGAAACTTGGTGCATCTCTTGCCCTGCCCGCTCTCAGGAACTCATATCTCCACCCGAAGTTGTTTGCTGGTAAGAGAGTCGCGTAGAAGTGTTTGCGCGACCGAAGCCTTCAGATTGACGCAGCCCCGCCGCTCTGCCCCCTTGGCACAGATACTTGATTACTGATTGGGTATGGAACGTGTTGGTGGCGACGTACAGCGCATCTGCGCCATATGATTGGTAGTAATCCTCAGCAGGCCGGTGGAGTAGGCGCAGAGTCCCGGTCTCCGGGGATTTTTTGGGCAGCTTTCCGAAGAAAGAGATGAAACCTGGGTCTGTCGTCTGGTCTGTTCATGGGTGCTTTCAGAATTTGAGCAGCGAGACACGTTTTCTATAACACACCAGCAGCATCTTCCTCCGCGTCGCGCAAGCGTCGCGCTCTTTTCCGTACTAGTACTGCTGCATGGGAGCGGGAAAGAAAATGATGTCACGGACACGAGGCATAACCACCTCAGGCTCTCGTGATATTCACGTGTGCCGGTCACACTCAGGGCTTTCTAAGTTTCTTCAACTTCCAGTAACAAGGCTTGTTGATATTGTACGTGTTTTAGCAGCACAGTTGGCCCGCTAGATGATCCGGAGATACAGGTCTCATGAAAAGCTTTGGAACCCATGCACGAGATACACCGGCCGTCCGCTCGGCTCCGAATCACTCCAAAAAGATCCGGTAACTTGAACTCGAACGGCCACCATGGCCTGCATCCCAAGAGGCAGCCATCACTGGAATTTCATACACAATGTCGATTTTGGGAGTAAATCACCCTGGGAACACATTATCTGGACACACCAACTTGACCAGATCAATGGCTGGGGAGATATGAGGGTATTTGTGTCGAAAAAATAAAAATAAAAACCGGATTTTTTTCTGGACGATTTGCACAACTTTCGAAACAACGCTCGGCCGAAAATGACCCTACCCTATCGTGGGAAACTACCATATATAGTAATACCCGCACCTTATAAGGCAATAAACAAAATTTGGTATAACTCTTTGACACCTTTCTTGTTTCATTCAAGATAAGTGTTTTTAGCCTCAATGGGTTGTTCCCCACCCAAAATCGACATTGTGTATGAAATTCCAGTGATGGCTGCCTCTTGCTGCATCCCGACGACGAAGCATTTGCAAAGCAAGAAATCCTGTATCACGCATCGATATCTGCCCTCTTTGACGAGCATCTCGGCCTCAGACCAACTAGCATCATATCCCCTGAAAGCCAAGGCTCATTTCACAAAGTTTACTTTGTCTCGCTCTGTAAAGCGGACGGGAATCCATGGTCCAGTCGGGATGTTGTCCTCCGTGTGGCGAGGTACTGTCAACATAGTAGAATTGACCCGAACTGACCTGCTCAGAAAAACGATCGTCAAGGTTAAAACTGAAAACGATTGAAACTTTTACGCGCCTCGGGAATTCCAGTCCCTGAAGTGGTCTTCTTTTGCTCTGATCCAGACAATTCACTGAAGTACGAGTACAATTGCCTCGAAAGTGTGTCGCATACAACGGATTTGGGTTATACTGAATCACGATTGAAACACAGGGGTGCGTTGCCCGTCTTTGACGCCCGACTCTCTCGCCAGCCCAACTCGATCGCGTGCCTGATCAGTTTGCCGGTATCTTCTTCAAGCTTTCTTTACTATTGACCCACCAAACCACGGAAGTTTTGCACTTGACGGGAATTCAAGGCCAGTTATAGAGAAAACCAGGCGGCAGCTGTGTAAATTTACCATGCAACAAAGCCTCGCGTAGATACAGGCCGGACATCCAGCGTTCCTTCCTCGCTGTCCCATACAACTTCACGGATGAGACGTTTGCTAGTGGGTACACATCCTGGCCATGCATTTCCGCCTTTCAGAAATATCACAATGTGTTCTCAATTAACCCAGTCGTCAATTTTTTATCTATCTACAGGGCCTTATTACGACGCTCGACGCTACCATGGGTCCCTGGGTCCGACGTCTCTGTGATGAACCTGCTCTCCGCGGCCGCCTCTTTCATTGCGACTTTTACTTTGGCAACATTCTCGCCGACCGCCACGGAACATATAAAAGCTATTGACTGGGAGTTTGCGGGATCCGAAATCGGGGTCCGTAGTTTGACCCGCTGCATCATATATCAGACTGAAACAAACTGTTTTCAAACTGCAGGGCTCCATTGATCGGGAACTACGTTGAGTACTTCTGGTACACGTACTCGCCGAATGTTCCAGACGGTGCGCAGGTTATTATAGATACATGGGAAGCTGAGTTCTTGTCCCGATTCGCGGAGCGCACGACAACTATTTCGCTGTGTTCCTATTCCAGCCTCGCATCGAATCCAACCCGAACTGTGCGGCGCGCATGCACAAGCTGTTTCCTCGCCTAGCAACTCCATGCTGGCTGCGGGCGATTCCTACGCTGCTTCACCCTCACTAGGCTATCACCCACACTAGCATACCCCACAACGAGGGCGAAACATGCCGTCCACGCTTCGCACGCCACATCACATACTGTGCCGACTCACACCCGGCCCTCCCCAAGATAACGCGCACAAAACGCCCTCCGCTTTGCCTTGAACCATGTCTTCTTCGCTGCAAGTGCCAAGCCGCCCCCCGCTGAGCAGCAACGGCTCCGAGGAACTCGTCAAGGACCTGCCCGGGTACACGACGCCCGTGTTCGCGGGTAAGGACGCGCAGAGGACGCTCGTGGAGAAGGAGGGCGCGGCTAAGGGCTTCGTCCCCGCGCTGCTCGTCTCCGGCGAGGTCGCGTGGTTCTGCACCAACCTCGGCATCGACGACACCTACTTTGCCAACGAGAGCCCCGCCGTCATCAGCGACCACATCATCGCTCTCTATGCCGCGAAGATCCAGGCGTACACCAAGCACGAGGAGAGCATCGTCATCGACCTCGAGGAGATAAACATCGCCGGCGCGGGCGCGACTTTCATCCACACCGGCCCCCCCGGCGTCACCTCCACCGAGGGCCCCGGCGCTGCATGCGAGGCACGCATCGATGATTTTTTTCTGGACACCGAGATCCCGTATGGGTTGGAGACGTTCCGCAGCCAGGGCGCGGTGAGCGCGACGGTGTCGCACCAGCTGAGATGCTACTTTGTCTGGCGCTGTGCGTTCTCGCCGCTGCCCAAGGAGGACACGGACGACATCCGCGCGTACTCGGATCCCGTGTTTTTGGAGAAGGCGTCGGAGAACAGGCTCGCAATATATCAGAGTGCGATGCAGGCCGTCAAAGAACGCCGCTATGGGCCTATGTTGAGCCACTATCAGGTGGATATCTTCTTTCTTCATCTTATTCTGAATGACACATCACCACGCAGGTCGAGGGGATGCGCCAGCACCGCCTTGTCATCGCATACGACTCGCGTGCGTCGGGCACGCGCCACTTCTTCTCCGCCCTCTCCAACCTCTACCACTTCTACGCGCTCTACTCTGTCCGCAAGTATGTCGAGCAGTTCTCCAACGGCGTCACTGTCATCGGCCTCTACCTCAACCCCCTGCGGGTGCCTTGGGTGCGTTTTTTCTCCCCTTTCCCTTCTCTCCTTCCATTCCCTTCTCTACTTCTGCCTCTTTCTCTACTCCCTTTGCTGAATAATCATTTTATTTTATTTTAGGCTCCCAAACCCCCGCCGCGCCCATCGAGCACTCGATCTACCAGGTCATGAAGGAGGCGAGCCTCCTCCTCTGCCTCCCCGACAACCACTTCTTCCTCCCCAAGGCCCCCGGCAGCCATGCAGTGCAAGAGGCGACGTTGCGTGTATGTGCTTTCTTTTTATTTTATCTATTCGTTATCCGTTATTTATTCGTTGCTCGTTCTTTTTTCGTTGTTCAATTTTTTTGGGGCTATTCCTGGGGGCTTGGCGCTGCGCACGTTCCTTTGGTACATTTTTCTTTTTCTTTGCGATTCGATTAGTTCCGTTTCATTTCGTTTCTGCTTGTGTATCGTGTGCCTGTATCGCGTCTCTCCCCTTCTTTTCATTCCTGTCTTTCGCGTGTGCGCGTTCACGTCGGCGCTGGCATTCGAGTTCGGCGGAGCGTTTTCGGTTTTGGTTTCGGAGCTCGAAGCGCTGCGGGGATATCTGCCCCCCTGGTACAGCCGACGCGCACGGCTCGGGCTCGGGCGGGGTGCTGTGATACATTGTCATCCGCCACGATGGTGGATGGTAGATGGTGGATATATGCGCGACACGACGACCACCAGGCTCTTTATTTCTTCCGCTCAAACAACGATGGTGTCCCCGGAAGTTAAGGTCTCTTTCTTCAAGAAGGGCAAATCGCGCCCTACAACCACCAGCCGCGAACGGGCCCAATCGCCCTCAGGGAACGATGTCCGGACCTCCGTGGCCTCGTCCTCGAAGTCGGCGGTGGTCCTTCCTTCCTGAAAAGCGCCTGCCAATCTCCTTAGCGTGGGCACCAAGTCCCAACGCGACGGAAATGATGATTCAGACGCACCCAAAAAAGGACGGGCCAGATGTCAAATGGACGGCCGAAGGCTCTCACATAAATGCAGCGCTGGATATATCATGGCCAGAGACGAAGCGGAGGAGTTGCTCGCGAAGCGTCGGTGGAAGGAGCGGGGAGATGCCAGGGAAGACGACCCGATGACATTGAAGGAAATTCCGTGGCCAGAGTGCGTACATTACTATTATCATTTGAAGAAGAGCCCAGAAGTACCCAAGGCCATGTGTGTCAGCCCTCATGATCAGAGAAGCACCGGTACGATTCGCACCGTCACCCGTCGACTACCAACTCGATGTCTGCAAGGACTACAAACTGTGTGACGTCGTATCTTGACTATCCATTCGTCATGCCAGATTTGACGCTGACTGACTCCCTGAATAACGACAGATTTTGCGGTTGGCAGCTCGATAAATTAGCGGAGACTTCTTAAAAGCAAACCGGAGTCGACGGTTCCGACTCGGACTCGGATGAAGATATCCCATTTGCGTGCAGTTGGTGGTAATGTCCTGTTGTTACTATTGAACTATGTACTAGACCATGCTCATTTGCATCTTAAGTCAAATCATTAATAACAGGAAAGAGTGGACATACTTTGCGAGAGGTTGCGAGTAATGCGAGCTGATGCGATTCGGGAATCAAAGTTTTATTTGGTTGCACAAATAAATCGACAATCTACTGGTCTACTCCGGAGTGCTCGAGGTACGTCTTTCTTCATTTTATCATTATTGTTGTCTTATTTTGTTTCAGTTCCGGACCCTCGGGGTGCTCTGCTCGGTGGCGACCGATGCTCTCGCTGGTGCAGGCGCTGGAAGTTGCGGGCCGTGCCGCTGGGCCTTCGATATTTCTCTTCACCGCCAACACGCTGCAAGGCCAGAGTGGTGAAGAGGAAGCCTAAGGATCGTAAAAAGCGGTTCCCAAGGGCGTCGAGTGTGACGCGATGCGGCGCCCGATTGCCAAGGCACGGGAGAGGAGTCTTTGGGCGTTGCGCTGCCCGCCAGGGGGTTGACACGCAAGATGTTTGAGCCCGCGATCAAGAGCTTGGGACCTGTCGAGCTCGATGTCCCGTCGATGCGAGCGCGACTGTTGAGTGGTGTACCCAAGGAGATGCTGCTCGAGGTGCGTCTCTCCACTTTTTTTTCTTATATTTCTTATTTTTATTACAGTTCCCCATTTCGGGGTGCCCTGCCCGGTGACGACGTCGACGACGCTCTCGCTGGTGCGGCGCTAGAAGAGTCACTGGCTTTGCCATCGTGGCTGGTGCTGAACGGGCGTACGGGCTGCGGCAAGTCGGTCCTGCTGCTGCAGGCCGCCGAGTACGCGGCAGCCTCCTCCGCCTGGCTCGTCCTCTACATCCCCCGCGCCCGCTGCCTCGTCGATGCCGGCACCCCGTACACCTACTCCTCCGCACCCGCACATATCTCCAGCCCCGCGCCACCCGCGAGACCCTCCGCCGCATCGGCTCCGCTGACGCCTACATCCTCCGCTTCCTCAATACCACTGCCCCCATCCAGCTCGAGCACGACGACGCTCGACCGGAGGGGACATAAGGGGACACTGCTGCCCGACGTTGTCCAGGCGGCTCAGGACGAGGAGGGCGAGCCCGCCGCGCACGCATGTCTCGAGAGCATCATCCGCGAGCTGGCAACACAGACCGTGTTCCCGCTCCTCATCTTCATTGCTCATTTGAAAGTGCTTGCGGGGAGCTCCATGTACTGCAAGCACCAGGGTCACTTCATCCAACCGCATCACTCATGAATTCCGCAGCTGTTGTTGGTCGAAGTAAGCACAGGTGCGCCATCGACGATCATCTCGCCCACCCCGCGCGCATCCCCGTTCCCGATCGCGCACAACCTCGCTGGCAGTCCCTACTCCTCCCCGTCCCATTCGCCGTTCGAACCCGATCTGCAGGCGCTTACTCGTCAGCACCTTCCATGCCTCATCCATCGACTCGCGCCACCCGCACGACGCATGCGGCTGCCGCCCCCATTGTGTGCGTTTACCCATGTGCTCTCCCGGCCGCCACCGAGCCCGCCTCTGCATCCACATCCGCGTCCGCCGCACCGAGACGTAGGAAATCAACAAGCAGCCCGCTACTGCGCCCAGCGATGCCCCCAAAAAAGTCTACGAGGACTACGTCAAGCACCCCCGAGAACACGTCCATCCTCTTCCGTCGCAAGTGCTACAAAAACCGTGCCCTCGCCTCCACATCCGCATCCGCATCTGCGCTCTCCTCCCTCCTCCGCTGACTCGCCTGCCCTCGCGGGCCTCGCCGCCCCGCAGGAAACAGCGCCAAGCAGACCTCAGCAAAAGGATCTTGCAGTGGAAGGCACTTGCCAAAGAGAAGAAGCACGAGATGTTGCACCCCAACTACGTCTATCGTCCGCAGCCCTCCAGCGCGAAGGACTCAATTTTTGTTCGCATGTGTACTAAGTTAGGGCACAAATCCTTACATGTTTGTATCTATACTTATATCTCAATCATACATAGCATACGGAAGCTATCAATTGAGGGAGGAAGTATGAGTTTTCATAGTAGTATGCCACACATATTCTCAACTCTAATGCGATGTTTTCGACATTGCGCCATGACACATGTGCATCAGCGGCGCACTACGTCGCCTTGAAAACTCTGCTTGAACATCTGTGCGTCGCGTGAGCGCCGTGAGCCTTTGAACGGTACAACTCCCCTGTTTTCTTCTCTACTAAATTCAGCTGCACGATCTCAAGACTCAACGACACACCCGCGGAGGGGCCGCCCGTTCTCGAAATCTCTATCTGATGTTCGCGACCGTGCCCGTCAGCCGCCGGCGTTGCGCCGTTAGAGTCTTTGACTAGTCATGAAGGTGAGATTAAACCCGTAGTTCAACGAAAAAAGGTGTACGCATACCTTCAATGAACACCCGCGGAGGGTTCTTGGCGTCGCGCCCTCTCGGTCCCATCCCAGAAATGGGCCCGCCCTGTGCGGCCAGGCACGCGCACTTCCAGGTGACGTTCCGGGAGCTCCTGCGCGTTTTCCGGCGAGGCTTCTTCTCGCCCCCAGACCCGTAAGTCCGCTCGACGCTCACCGTCTTTTTCGACCTCGCGGAGGGCACGGTGAACCGCGTCCTCGTCGCCGGCGAGCGTGGGCCGATCCTTTCACACCTCAGCGGCGGAAACGGTCAAAGAGTGCGCCGGTCATCGAGGCCCACGGGGAGAATCTATATCTTGATGAGGATTCAGACCATGGCAACAATGTTGGGCAGGTCCTCGACGAGGGCCCGCTCACGGATGTGGATGCCGAGATGTCGGATGGCGATTACTATAACCAACGCCATCTGCAACTCGACGCGTCGATGGTATCTGCACCGATTTCACTTTATGAACGGTAAACATTACGAGGCTACGTAGAAATCGGATTAGTTTTAAACGGCTGGTGAGGACGTGGAGCGTACCAACGCCGAGGGTGCCGACTAAAGATCCAAAAAATGTCTGCATCGCGCTTCTTGGACAGTCGCATGGCGACGCATGAGGATGCGATGTGTACGCCCGAACTCGAGGAGCTTTGTTTTGTTTATGTGGCGGGAGCGTATGAGTAGAGGGAGCATAAAAAGATGGGAGAATGGAGCGTTATCCGGAGTAGGTTATGAGAAGATTCGTCAGGCCAAGGTTTTCGCCAAAATGTATAAGATGCTTTCTGGTGGCAACTCCGTAGGAGCCGCGACATACTGGCTCGTACACGCATGTCCATAATGCACTATTGTGTCTGCGTCGACATGTAGGGCGGCCACTTTGTCTACGCAGCAACTGGGACAAGAGTTGAGCATCGCGCCGAGTGGAGCGACGTGCCTGCTCTATGACGTGTCTGCGAGAACGTATAGGTCCCGCTCAACACCTACGCCGGCGTAAGTCCCTGATATTTGGGCACGGAGTCGGGCAGGAGTTTGTCGGGGAATTGGAGAGGGATCCGTTTGTTATCCCCGGTCAAAATGTCTGCATTGGCCCGTTTGATTTAGATCGTAGAATGGTCCAGCTCAGAGGGAGACGTATCGACGCTGAACGCTCGCTTTGTGCCCCAAGTCCAGTGCCGCGGACGTACGCCGTGACTGCTAGCGTATACCGTGCCTTTCTCCAACTCGCTCGGCGTGCGGTCGTACCCATGCACCGCGGAGTCGCTCGCCCGCGCGTGGGGCGCGGAAGACCTCCCGTGCGTCAAGCTACTTGCACAGTTGGTCGTCAACTCATCCATACACGCATCAGCATCCTTGCGAATCCCGGAGAGCAGCAGCAAATATTCCATTCCATTCATCCATCTTGACAACCTGGTGGTGTGCACATCAAAATCACGAAACGCAGCGAAAAGCTAATAGACTGCGCTTGAAACAACCTGAACGCGCCACCGGGCCAAGACCGCATACGCGTGAGCACCGTATTGACCTGGTATTGACTCATCGCCAACTTGGGCATGTAGCCGGAGTCTAGTGCCAAAAGCAACTGTGCCACGGTCAGTGAGTACGACGAGCAATGTTATTGTACATACCTCTGAATCATGGTCTAATTCACCCCTCGCAGTCTTGTAAATCGACTCGAAAACTACGACTAAAAACGAAAACGAACCTCACAAATCCGAGATTTCATTCAAGGGAAATTCGAAACACGACGTTACAACCATTTACTCCTTAGCGTGTCCGACCCGAACAGTCCTAGTGCCACGGGCCACCACCCAGCAAATCTCCGAGAAAATGCGACTTTCTTGTTATTTGGAGTTCCGGCCAACCAAGGTACGCATTAACAGTTATTAATTTTCTTTATATTGACTCACCTCCTACAGGTGTTTAAAATTTCAACCAGACACCGACGGCGCAAAGCACCATGCACCGAGTCCTAGGCTATTCACGACACCGCCCATATTGTTCTAACATGCTCGCACGTCGGCGGCGCGTAGGGCCGCCATCGAGATACAAATTCAATAATATATTTAGGCATCCCGTATGTCTAATCTATCTCGTCTTCTATGCGTCCCCGAGTCGGAAATTAGTGCGGGGACATCCGAGAGCACTAGTTGGTGTGCCCTAAAAAAATTCGACTTGTTATCTCGAGTTCCGGCAAACAATAGTGCGTTTCCCCTTCGCATAATATCCCTTCCACTACTGACCCCATTCCATTAGGGTTCGCGAATTTTGTACTAGACACGTACGAGCCGGTTGGTGGCCAAGGCACCACTCTCAACTTCAACCACAACGTTCCCATTACGCCAGCACCTCGGCGGCATTTCCCGCAAGCGAAGAAGGTGTGTGTAATCCATTTATTACACTCTTTGGGTCGGAACGTGGGCGTGGAGCGCTGCACGACTTTTCCTCCACAGATTCATTTAAAATTACCCTCTATCTCAGCGAACGGGGAGACTGCTGTCCCGGTCTACTTTTTTAGCCTTTAAACTCAACTGCCGATCTTCATGAAGATTTCCAAATAATTATCAGCCCCTGGCAGGTGCGTGGCCTCATAAATCTTGTCGTTTCAGCCACTGATATATTCTTGGGCCAGATATTCATCTTTGAATGCCGCATATTTCTCCCCAGGACATGTGGAGTCCTTTCTAACTTTACAATAGACAACATTATTCGTGAGACGCTGAAACAGTATTCGATGCAATTCGAACCCAGACCTCTGATTCCAGTTCTTAAGCTTGTTCTAACGTGATTTCGACCGAACTCCGCGAGGTTAGTCCGATTCAAACTTCCAATAGACCGCGACTAGATGCTAACTTGGGGGCTGATTCATTAGATTGAGAATATGGCTTTCTTTCCAAAAATGAACTACTCACAGGCACTATGCTGTTGCATTGATGGAAATTCAAGTTCGTACTGCCGAGACTATGCTTGCTATCACCCAGGTATTTTTTTTACTTCAACTTAGACCGTGTCCATTCAATGGTTACCGAGTCTAGATCTAGGGTCCCACAGGTTTATTAGGTGCATGTCCTTGGGACGGTTCTTTGTTCTGTTTTTTCACTGCGCATGCGTCGATAAGCAAACATCGCACAGGTGCTCGCACCTTCTGTGACCTCCACGCACACCCAGTCTTATGCATGCAGTCCAAAACCGTACTCAAGCTGCGCACGTCGCGAGTGATGCGAATTCGCAACGGGACGCGCGCGGCTTGGGGGCTAGACAAAGCCAAGAGCCGAAAAAAGAGCCATTGGTTAGATCTCATGTATCCACTGTCGTCGTGGCCCGCGCTGCGTACGCGGCCCGGGATGTGGCGGGAAATGGAGTTGTAAGTAACTCATTCGTTTCTCATCCAAATCGCCTGAACTACAATGCCATAGGGAGAAGTAGATAGTGGGCCAAGCTGTGAGCCACTACTTACGTTCTGTGTCACATGACTGTCACAACTGCGTCCTGCACAGTGACCGTACGTGTCGCCATCCTGGGAACTTTAAAAACACGGCAGCCTCAAGAAATTTACTCTTGTCTTCAGACCCCCACTATAAAGTGTTCACTGAACCCGTCTCCAGAGGAGCGTCGGGGAGAGTGCATACAGTGTAACGACTGTATGCACGCGTTGTGGACGGCAGAACGTCCTTCTGCCGTCGGAGAACCTGTCTCCTACGCGTTACAGGTCTTTTTCCCTTCCGTATAGGCCCTACTCGCGTCTAGTCGCCCCTTTCGACCTGCGGACTTCATCCTCATGGTCCCAGTACTATCGCAAGGCGACGGCCTTCGATCCAAATACGCGCATGCACACCGTCGCCCCCGATCCGCGTCTGTGTCCGCATCTCCATATCAGCATCGATACGGAGGAAATCGAGTAGCGCGGCTGATACTCCCGAGCGGCAGCGCCCGAAAATAGACGACGAGGACTACCTATTCCGCCCGCATGATCAAGGCTTCGCGATCGGCTGTATCGACCAAAATCGCCCGCCTTCATCTTCGCCTCGGACTCGACCTCCCCGGCCTCGGCCTCGCCACAGGCAACCGCACCGTCTAGCTCGGCAACATCCACCCTGAGACGACCACGGAGGACCTCTGCCACGCGATCCGCGGGCGTGTGTTGCAGAGCGTGAGGTATTGGCGGATAAGCATATTGCTGTGAGTTTTCTTGCTTTCTTTCTTGGGGCATTTGGTTTGGTGTTCTGTTTTTTGGGCGTGTAGCGTGTCGTACAGAGGGAGGGTCGGTCACGCGGGTCTGTTGGGGTAGCGTTGCTCTTCTTTTTTTGTGCCCTCGCAACCGATGTCGTCGTCGTCCTTGCATATTTTCCCTTGTCTCTGTCCTCCCACATTCACCCCGTCCCCTTCATCGTTTCTCCGTTCTCCCCCTCTTCGCACTACGTTCTGGACAAAGACGTACCCTTCTCTCCCATCCGCTCCTTTTCCTTCTTTCATGTGTCTCGCCTCCCGCTCCTGCCCACGCTAACGCCTCTCCAGTTCATCACATTTCATCGATCCCGCGGCAGCCTTCACCTTCTTCCAGGTGTCGTCCTACCAGGGCCTTGCCCTCAACAATCGCCGCCTCAAGGTCGGCTGGAGCAAGAACTCGTGGCCCCGTCGCGCCGACTCTGGCGCTCGCAGTCCACACCGGTGCGACGTGCAACGTGTACATTGGCAACGTCACGGACTTTGAGGTCTTTAGCGAGGAGCGCCTCAAGGCCGAGTTTGGCGACGTCGAGGTCATCAACTTTTTGAAGGAGAAGTACGTCGTTCTTCCTTCTCCCGGGCAATTCGGTGAGCTGACAGGGTTTCACAGGAACTGCGCGTTCGTGAACTTCACCAACATCTCGAACGCGAGGGAGGGGATCGACGCAATCAAGAACCGCACACGGGAAGGACCGCTGCGCTAACTCTCTGCGCTCGGGGCCGCAGGGTGGAGCGGTGTGCGCCGCACTGCGAGCGGGAACAGGCCCAAACTCTGCGGAGCCTGTGAGCGCGGTCGAGCCCGAGGGCGAGATGGACTTTGATGTGAAAGCCGTACAGGCGGAGGCGGAGGGCGCCGACGCCGTGGATGTGAAGCAAGAACAGCAGGAGGAGGGCATGACGGTGGAGGGCGGTGTTGCCGCGTCGTCGTAAATCTGCATCGTCCCCGCGCAAAACCGGTCGGGGCGCATCTCGCCCCAGCCTCGCCAGCACTCACCCTGTCACTCATTCCCTGATACCCTTCTCTTTCGGTCTCTCTTTGCTCCCTATTGGCACTAGGACTGGAACATCTTGCACAACGAACGATTGAAGCACCCACACACCCACCTTCGCCTGGTCACCGCCGCAACAAACGAGTTATGTGGCGGGGAGGGGGAGGAGAACGAAAAATCGCCGGCGCACGGACGACACAACAAAACGAATCGGCCCTGCCTGCTTTTTTGCTTTTGCGTGGGCCCGACCCTCTTCGTCTTCTTGTATTTCCCTCGTCCGTCCGCACGTCGGCCTCTCCACGCGCACCACCAACGTGTACGATCCACCGTTTTTGGGCTTTTTATTCCCTTCATTCTATTATGGTTCTCCGTCGACACCAAAGTTCTTGCGCCACTTCTCCGCCCCGAGTGCACGTCGTCCTCTCCGCATTCCGTCAAGTCGTGCGGCGCCTCGTCATCGAGTGCATGCGAAGGCGGTAACGGCAGAACTCTTCATTTTATTCCCGGGTGCGCGCCCGCAGGTCTCCAACACCGTTTGGGTGCCCGGCTGCGCGTCCTGCAGCTCTCCAAAGCCGTTTTGCTGAAAACGATGTTAAAAGGATCCCAAGGTCAGTTTTGCTCAGAGTATCTTGATGCTACTGACTGCATTTTTTCAGACTTCGACTTGAGTCCACTCTGATTCTCTCCTGTGATTCGTCTCCGTCACCGGCTTCAAGTTCCTCGCGTCCATCTCGCTCGCGGGGGTGCGTGCGCATGAGGACCACGACAAGTTCGACATCTGCCATGTGCCGTGCGTGTTACACCGAAGTGGAGGAGTCCCTCCGCCGCACGATCGACTCCATCACGCAGCTCAAGCACGATGCCAAGCTCAAGCTGCTGCTCATTATTTGTACCGGCATAATCGTCGGTTCCGGCAACTACCGCACCACACATATTGTGCTCGACATCCTGGGCACGGACCCGAACCTCGACCCTCAAGGTCTATTCGGGGCTGTGTGCACCACGGCCTGCAGTGCTACATCGAGGAGCGGGGCCTCGCGTCCGAGCAGGTGCTCAAGGTGCGCGTTCCCTTGCTCTTTGCAATTGCTACTTCTCCACTCACGTTGTCGTCCCTCATAGCAACTCGACAAGGCTGAGCTCTACCCACCCCGCTCCCCACCGAGGCCCCACCCACAATGCACCCCGGCCAACCCTCGCCTCACCAACATACGTGCTCGCCGAGGCCGCGCATGCGCCAGATACACATCGGCCTCCTTCCCGTGTTCCGCAACGTTGTACTGCACGTCGTCATCGAGTGCTCACTCAACGCACGCGAGGGCAGCAGCGGTGAACCCTGCCATGCTCGCCGTGCCCATGATATGTTGCTCGCGGACGTGATGTGCGAGGTGTGGTTTGACGGCGTCAGTTGGACAGAGCAAGGCGGACTTCGTTGTTATAAGTCGTCTGCGCAGGCCTGCTCGACCCATGCAAGCGGTCCGTATGCAGTGTTGTCGGCATCGTCGTCCCCGTCGTCGTTTTTATAGTCGTCGGGTGAAGAGAGATGGAGTCAAAATCGATATGACCCTAATTGTTTCATTCCTCCGCATCCAGATCACATGTACTTATATAGCACTTTAATGTGATCGAGAGAATTCGACGTTCCAGAACACAGATAAGAAATTAAGCCTCAGTGAACATAAAACGAGGCCTAGAATTATTTGCCTATTCTAGTAACTTAGAAGCACCCAGTTTATTTCCTTTTCTAGATTGTTTGGTTCAAGATCTGCGGACCATCTGCGGGGTCCGCAGATTTTGAATCTGCGGACCCCGCAGATGGTCCGCAGATGTTACGGAGATTATCGATCTGCGGGTTATCTCCGGGGCCCGGAGATAGCACGGAAATAGTCAGATTATTTGAAATATTCCGGCTATCTGCGGGCCCCGTAGATGGCCGGAATATTTCGCGTAGATAATTGATTTCCGTGCTATCTGCGGGTTATCTCCGGGACCCGCAGATCATAGGCTGCCCCCAGTGGAAGCATTCGAACCCTCCGTCCGTAACTAGAGATTAGTACTGACTCTCTTATATACCGTTGTATCACCATTTCAGGTGGGGCCCTTATTCTATTGTTACCTCTTAGTGTCTAGGATCGTCGCGTCCGTTCCTCCCTTGAGATCGTCGCGTCCGTCTTCTGCTGGTTTCCGACGGCTATTTGGACGAACCTAGAGATCTAACTACTTGGTGTACGGATTTCTGGCTTCAAGTTAGATCTCGTACTCTCAAGACCGCGTCCCGGGTCATTACCACATCATAGTCGCGCCGCGGGCTCGCCAGATTTCATTCGTCTGCAAACACCTTTTGAAAGAAGTTTCGCCTGAGGTTACGTTACAGCAATCCAGTATATATTAGGGATCTTTCGTGATTGTTTATTCGAGCGCATCAAACTTCTTCATCGCAATATCCGCATCACGAGTGTGCGACGTTGAAACTGCGTCTTGGCCGACCGGCTACGAAATTTAATTAGAGATGTGTAGTGCAATCTTGAAGACGTACAACAGCACTTGGCCCCTGGTCTTCGGTGACTTTGACCGTCTTCGTCACGATATGAGTATGAGTATGAACATGGGTGAGAGATCCGTCTTGAACCACGGGTGTCGCGGATGCCCCAATCGATGCATCTGGAACCACGGGTGTCGCGGATGCCCCAATCGGTCCATCTGGAACCACGGGTGTCGCGGATTCACCACCAAACTTCGCAAGCATTTTTCGCCCAGAAGCCAAGGATGTCCCAATCGTGCGCCCATATGTTCCTACAAGAGCCGCTGCGATCACGCCGGCTCCAATAATGCCGAGCGTAAGAGGTCGCCGCAATATCTAGCCAAAGCCGTTGATCACTGAGAGTTTTTGTGACCAAGATTCAAACTCACGTTTGTAAAGTCGGAGTCATTGTCATAAGCTGTCCAAACCGTAAGAACACAGTTGTCGTACGCTTCGGACGTTCCCGTGACGATGAAGTGCCGTCGACCCGTGCGGTGGTACGCCTAAAGGACTCATAAGGTAAATTCCCCGGATAGAGGCGGATAATCAAACCAGTGCCTGCACCATGCTGTCTGGAATTCTGAATTCAGTAACGTGGTTTGGGAGTAGAACCTGTCGTACCATGTTTCAAGACTTGGACGGCATCTTTTTGTCCCGCTTTGAAGATCGAAACATTCCCCACACTAGAGCCGACGACGATGGTGCTTGTATCAATGAAGAGTACAGGCAACATGACTTCGAAATTCTCCTCAGGTATAGTTGTTGTGGTAATGCGCCGAAGGTTTGATAATTCGAACCACTGGAAACCGCTGCGCAGAACACTCGCCGCAAGTAGACGTGAACTTGGAGACAAAGCCGTTTCACCACTGTAAAAATTAGTAGAAGCACTTAATTTTCGACCATAAATGATTCACCAATATCCTGCGATATCCACGCTCCAACTGATTGACAGGTTCTCCAGATTATACGCACTGATACATGTAAGCATTGTTGTCGGACTCGTTTCAAGATCTACGTGTTCGGTTACTCACACGATGCCCGCCCGTAAATATGTGGTGATGATGATGTTGTCCTTGTTCTGGAAATCGACAGAGCGGGTAATATCTTGGAAGTCTTGGTCGATTACTGGGGATGTAACATATCTCTCGGATGTCCAGGAAGCTACGATGTTTTAGCATTGTGACATGACAATCATAAAACACATACAGGGAGTCATTCTCGCAATTAAGACACGATTTGCGAACCCAACGGCGATATGTTTTCCTTCGGTGTCGAAAGTCATACAATGGATGGGCCCATTCACGGTGTTCTCATACAATAGTTCGGTCTTCTATTGACAAGCGGATTCAGTTGGAAATATATCTCGCAGGATTTTGAAAACGGTACCTTGACCATGATGGTCATCACAACACCGTTTTTCAAGCCACAAGATATCACTCCAGGCCTGACCGGATGCCAGGCAAGAACCCGGATCTCGCTCGTGGCGCGATATTGCTGCATCTCCCTGAACGTATCTGTGTGATATAAGAAGAGGCAGGTGTCGTCTGCCCCACTGGCTAAGTATCTTCCGTCCGGAGAAAAAGCTATAGTGTTGATATGGTGAGTGTGGCCTTTGATGGCCATGCCAAGTCGACGGAAAACTGGACTAGAAGAAGTCATATCAAGTGCGAATAGTGGTGACGCATCTAGATGGATAAGAAATGCCTATTATATATGTAGTAGTTGCAGTCAGCCTCGTGTGAGCAAAATTGAACCGCACCACACGTGATGAAAGCGATTCAGGTCCCAGAGGATGGATGCAACCTCATGCAGTATTAATATTGAGGATGGATATGATGATGAAGCATGACGCATGTATACTTCAGGTGGAAACGGTTACAATGGAAGAACGGGAAGAAAACCTGTGCCGTCTACGCTGATGAGAAGTGCATGCCATCTGTGAAGGGGTCCCAGGGCAAAGTTCCTGTGGAAAGTACTTCCTGCCTGCTCAGTACTGACCAGACATTGTAAAGAGCACACCAGAGCCCGAGAATGAGCCCGACCACACTGGGCAGTGCGGCTGCCCGAAACAAGGTCTTGTTCACCGACGAGGGGTTCGACAAAAAGGCCCTGTGATACTCCCGTCAAGGGTTGGTTTTCAGGCGAAATTTTGAATTTCCTTGTCGTATCCACACTGCGCATATAGAATTTTGATCATGAGAGTCAAAAATCGCGAACCCTTGTCTGCGGATACGATTTTTCAAGGAAGGCTTTCAGCCCTAAGACGCGGACAGTAGGCAGGAAGGTGGAGAGGGCGAGATTGAAGCTTGGTAGATAGTGTTATTTTAACCGCAGCGGTCCACCGTACGCGTCCCATACGTATACGCATTGAGGAACGTAGCGGCGCCCGCGCCGGGAATCCGAGGTACCGGTAGCCCATATTATATTATATATCCATGCGAGACGTGGAAGGTGGAAATCCATACACAAGGACAAGCAACAACCCGCCGCAGCCGCGGATGAGCAGATGGAAGGTGGAAATCCGTACACAAGGACAAATAACTAAACCGCTGCGTATACGTACATATAACCCTCCAGCATGCGTAGCGCCGAGCGTCTGGCTCGCTGCTACTTGGAGCCAAGGATGGCGCAAGACACGGAATCTCAGCGAACTCGGTGATGACCTGAAGGAAGGTTGTAGACTCATCTACCTACTTACTTGACTCATAATTCACGGTTTGTTCTTCGTCTGCGCCGTTTCTTCCATCTCCTCCTCACTCGCTATGTTTCCGCAGATCATCTCCAATCAGATCGACCAATTGACTCGCGATCGGCGCGCAAGATGATGTGCGTGCGCGAGAGCCATCGTATCATGTATGTGCTGGGCCGCGCCAGGCGATGTGCACGGGGCCAGGTCGACTCGGCGCGCAAGATGATGTGCGTGTGCGAGAGCCATCCTGCGTGCTGGTATGCACCGTCGACTGGGCCGCGGAAGGCGATGTGCACGGCCAGGTCAACTCGGCGCGCAAGATGATGTGCGTGCGCGAGAGCCATCGTACGTGCTGGGATGCTGGGCCGCGCCAGGCGATGTGCACGGGCCGGGTTGACTCGGCGCGCAAGATGATATGCGTGCGCGAGAGCCCTCGTACGTGCTGGGATGCACTATCGACTGAGGCCGCGTCAGACGATGTGCGCGGGCCTAGCCAATTCGGCGCGCAAGATGATGCGCGCGCGCGAGCCTTCGTACGTGCTGGGATGCACCATCGACTGAAGGCCGCGCAAAGCGATGTGCACGGGCCTAACCAATTCGGCGCGCAAGATGATGGATGCGCGGCGGAGGCTGATATGCCTTGAGTGCTGATGTCAAGTATAGTATGTTCACCCCTCCCACATTATTTGGCATCTCACTCACTGCAGCACCCTAGCATCATCTCTCTTTCAGAGAGCTGCTGGGCGCCGTCGCGGATCATCTTCGCCGCAGCGACGGCCTTTTGCAGAAATTACAAGGTTAGTCTCTGCATCTCCGCGACTTCCACCTCAAAACGCTCGATCTAAGGCGTCGGTAGCATCCGAAGCATCACCTCCTTCCGTGGGCTTCTGGGCGCCGTCGCGAATAGTCTTTGCCTCTGCGGCGCCTTTTTACCCCGGCTGGCAGGCGTCGATACCGTGGCTTGTATCTGCGTTCGGCTTGCCCAGCCGTGCATTTAAGCGACCAGTCCACCCATACGTGACTGCTGCCTTCATTGTACAGCCGCCTCCCATGCTACCTTATGAGGGCTTGTCGCTTGGGACGGGTTGCTTTCGCTTTTGTGTAGACATTCTTTTTTGGGATCCACAGTCCTTGCCGGGACTCCCGTCAAGACTCTGCTACTTGATGCGCGGTCTTTCTGCGACATGCCCAGGTCAGTCTGCGTGTCCGTCATATTCTACCCCAGGCCGCCCGATCTAACGCAACCACAGCGTCTCCAGCATCCCCTCTTCGTCCGTCCCCTGCTTGGCGCCGTCGTGTCATCTCCGTGGCGGCCTTTGTCAGAAGCGACAAGGTTAGTACTAGTTCAATCCCCCCGAATTCTATCCCAAGCCATTTGATTAACGTACTTAACGTCTGACCCCTCAATCTTTGACCATCGACTAGTTCCGAGCTCAAGGAGGAGGAATTAAACGAACCTATATCTCTGAATACACTACATTTGCTCACCGGTCGTTTCGCCCGTTTAAGTGGATATTCGTGATTCGACCTATTCGCGCCCCTCTCTGACCATGCGACCGTTAGAGGCTTTCAGGCAGACTGAAAACGTTTCGTCTCTTATCTGTGTTGAAAGCCTCGAGGTCGATCGCGACCTTCGAGTTCCACCACGAGCCGTCACTGTCAAACTCATGCCGTGGAAGGTGGAAAGACGTACACAAGCATAAACTTGACGACGACCTTGATCACTACGCACACCTCCAAAGTACCATGTCCAGGTGTTTAACCCGGTGTGACTGTCTTGTCCATTGCAACCACAAATATCCGGAGATGACTGTCGCCACACGGCAGAACCATAGGAAGGACGACAGGATCAGGCAGATTCAGGAGGACCTCGAAATAGCTCCCGATAATTATACGAGGACTCGGAGGCGGCAAGACACGTATAATAGCGCCACATATTCCCGCCACCGTCCTTACCCCCCAATGACTTCGGCCAACAGGGCCTATAGACCTAGACGGCCGGACACTGTCCATAATTCCCGATCCCAAAACCCCCCTCCTAGCAGTTCTCGACGGCGGCAGGCGTCGGCAGATGATGACCGGGATAGGCAACCGAATTACCATCCTCGACGTCCTCCGAGATCCCAGCCGCATGCAGGTGCTCCAAGACGCTCTTCCCCACATGCGCAAAGCCAGTCCCGCGCACTGGTATCTACACCCCCTGCTTCCACCATAGTCTCCTCTCGCACGAAGGCAGCACTTGAGCTGATAGAACGGGAAGTTGTAAATCGCGCAGGGGAATTTTCCGTCTCCTTGGCAACCCCACTCGTGTTCATGGAAAAGCCAGCTGATCATTCACGCTATGAACATGATTATTCTCCGCAGGGACCAAATCTTGGACCTAAATATCGGCTTAAGCCAGCTCGCACTGCCCCTGTTAATAACACATTTTTAGAGCACGAAAACCGCCTCTGGGAACTTCTTGGCCTTGTGCATTTCCTCCCCCCATGTGTTGGAAAGGAGAGACTGGAGGAAAGAATCTCCCGCGAAATCCAGCGATGTTCTTTAGAAAAAGAGCTTCATTGGAATCAACAACGGTTGCATTTAGATATCAATCGCATTATTGTCAGCAATGGTATTTATTTAATCAATTATCATTTGAACATCACAAGTCCCTAACTTTTTTTGAAAGAGATCAACTTTGTACCAATCTCGCGCTGGGAACCTGGTGTTCTGGTTGCCATGGTTGTCACTGCAATGATGACAGAGCTTTTCCATGTTCCTCGCCAAGGAGGAAGTGTTCTGCTCGCTGGCTTTCGTGACATGCTCAATGCTGCCCCGGGACAACATGAGGACCCTCCGAAGGATCCACGCACCATTCATCGACAGCTGAATCTTGACCCGGTCACAGAAACATACCTCTGTTGTCCGACTTGCTGGGCGCTGACACCATTCTGCGCTGTGACCGATAACCCCGTTACAGAGCAGGATCCTGATCCTGCCATCCCTCTTTGCCAAGATCGCCTGACCTCGGGAAGTGACATATGTGGTGAAGAGTTGTGGAAGAAGGAGAGGATTAAAAGTCGTGTCAAGTGCACCCCTCGCCTGACCTATATTCACCAATCGGTGAAAACCTGGCTGGGTCGTCTTTTATCCCGCCCTGGAATAGAGGAAATCCTGCAGAACTATCCCATCGAGGCCTCTGGTACTCCAGGCGGGCGCATGTCCGATATTTGGGGGTCACCAGCCATCAAAGCCCTAAGGGGTCCGGATGGCAACCCGTTTTTCGAAGTCCCGGTGGGAGAAAGTCGCTATCTCTTCAGCATCGCTGTGGACGGATTCAATCCGTTCCACAATAAGACGGCAAAACAAGTTGTCACATCGACAGGGTTTTGGCTGGTCCTCCTGAACTTCCCTACCCACCTGCGGTACTTGTTCGAAAACATGTGCTTCCTGGGAGCCGGGCCTGGTCCTACTGGGCCCACAGTTGGACGCCTGAACCCCTTTTTGAAGCTCATCGTCCGCGATTTTCTTGAATTCTGGAACCCTGGTGTTTTTTTTACCAGGACATACAAATATCGACATGGAAGGGATACCAAAGCAATGCTAATCCCTCTCACTGCGGACATGCTAGCGGCCCGGGAAGTATCAGGTTTTACCTCCTCTACATCTACATATTTCTGCATTGGCTGCTACATTGATATGGCACACATTGAAGAATTCGATCGCACAAAGTGGCCCCTACGAAGCCATGCACAACATCTGAAGGACGCTAATGCATGGAAAGACGCAGCTACTCCTGAAGAACAAAATAAAATAACGCAGAAGACCGGTGTCAGATGGGCTGAACTGCTCGAACTTCCATACTGGAAAGCGACTGTATATGCTGCTCTCGTGGAAGCAATGCATGCTCTTGATCTCGATATAATCCAGCGCCACATTCGGGTTCTTTTCGGGATCGATCTATCGGCAGATGGCGGAGATGGTTCTGAACCCCGAGTCCCGAGGCCGGATCGACCCTCTTCACAGCGTATGGCCCGAGTTCTGAAATTGTTTCATCTCCATCGCATGGATCCAAACATGCTAGAAGTTCTCCTGAAAGACCAATGGGTCGACTTCAAAACACTCTGGCACATCTGCAATGATAGGAACCTCCGTGTGGCATCAACCAAGAAATCCAGGTCCTGGTTTATACTCCGCATAAAGAAATGGGTGAGTTTGACTGTCTGAAAATTATGTCGTACTCAAGTCTGGCTGGTAGATGGATGAAACCCCAGATGAAGAACAACTCTTGATTCCGCCTGCTAAGGAGGAGGTTGATTCGCTGAAAAAGCTAGTTTCGGATGCAGAAAATGCAATAAAGAACTCGGTCAACCGATACCCGGAAGTGACTGAGGTTCAGATTACCCTTTGCATATCGGTGTCTAAAGCCCTTTATCGAGGAACCAAACTCAGCAGTCTAGCACGGGCAACAGCTTTTATTTTCACCCACTTGTGCCGTGTCCGCTTCTTGGATGAAAGCGGGACTCGGTCTGATATGTATGATAGGCTGATCAGAGAGGTATGTACTTCTTGACCATATTGTCTTCATTGTCTTAGACGAACTCTTACAGATCGAAGTAGAAAAATCTGACCTACCCCCTGAAGCGGTTGTCAACAGGGGGGCGGTGTTGGGTTACGACGTGATGCGCGCAACATGGGAAGATATGCGCAAAACGATACTCCCGAGCTGGGTCGGAGCAGCTCCTAAAAACTGGGGGACATCGAAACGTGGAAAGCTCAGCGCCGACCATTGGAGAACCATCTTCACTATTCATTTGCCGATCACGCTCATATGGCTGTGGCGAGACGAGACTGGTCGGAAAAAACTGTTGTTGGAAAATATGGTGTCCTTGATTATGTCGGTTTTAACGGCAAACCTCAAAGAAACCGATGCAGGGACTGCAGACCAATTTGACGAGTGCTATGGGAACTACATGTCTGGAGTGGCAGAACTGTTCAGAGAAAACACCATTACACCCAGCCAGCACTCCGCTTTTCACATTGGTCAAAATTTACGAGACTTTGGACCCCAGCATGCTCGAAGTGCACACCATTACGAGCGTTATATTCATCATCTACAGCGTCAAAACACCAATGGGAAATTTGGTTCGTAACAGGAGTGGGAAACAGTCAACGCAAACTGATATTCATACAGGTGAAATGGAAAATACATTCATGTATTCAACCCAGCGGATGGCAAATATCAAAGCATTGATCTCAGACAATACTGAGATCCGCTCACATGTCACCGAGGCTATCAAAGTCTATGACCGTGAATCGCTCCGAGACTCTAGAGGCGTACGCCTGGTGCAGATCCTCGACCCAATGAATTCCCACTTTGATGTTGCATCGAAGTCCCGGTGGAGCGCCCTATCCATGCAGGAACGACAGCTCTTGCAGAACTACCTCTCTTCAAAATACGCTGATGTCAGTCTGGAAAGCTGGCAGTCCAGCGCTTCAATAATGGATCAGATTTCTCTGAACGATGCAAGATACGCGCGAAAAAACGTCCTCAAGTATGATCAGGATAGTCACATTATCTTTCGTCAACCTGGGACCAACCAAGTTTCACCGGGTCAAATCCTAAACATCTTTCAATTTTGGCTTACAAGTCCTGATCCAATGGAAATCGAGAGCACGTATCTCGTCGTGGAACGCTTTGGAGTCGTGAATCTTGGTCTAGGTAGACAAGACCCCTACAAGAAATATCCCAAGCCCTTTGGCTACTTAGCCGGAGAAGTTGTGGCCACCGAACTTATTGAGACCCGGCACGTTAAATGTCACTTCGCCTTGACGCCGATCGAATTCAATAATCGGAATCTGATACATGTCTTTCCTATGAATCGAGTCAGTTTCAGTATATCTTCGTCGTCCATAACTCTGATGTCACCTAGGTCAATTATAGCCATTGGTGGTCAGACATCTATGAGGATACGGAAGACGAGGACGAGCGTGACGAGAATGAAGAGATGGAAGAGACCATCCAGGACGACGAGGCGATGGATACGGAGGTTTAGATCGCTACTTAAAGCAGAGCGTACTGGCACACTTTTGGAATTCGATGACAGCACTCCCCGCGGTTTCCTCTCCAAGTCACCCACAGTCTGTGCGCCGCGATAATATGTATCTGAGGGTGATGAGCTCGAACTTCGAAGAATAATGCAATAAAGCTGAAACGCGTACCTTACCCCGCGCCGCAGACCCCTCCGTGCGTCGACACATACTTAAGAAAACATCTGTGGCTACATAATCATGACGGGTTGCTACTGTGCGTTGTTGACTAATTTCCACCTTAATGCGTGAAGTGAAGTACATTTCACATAGTACTCACGCTCATTCTCCAGCGTGAGCACCCCGTCCCGGCCCGTGCACCACCCGCCTGCCCGCCCTCGCGCATTGCTCGATCCGCTCCTCCACGTTCCCGTGCGGCGTCGTAGGACGCGTGGGAGGCGAAGCAGCCTTTGAGCTCCGCGAGTAGCTCCTCGTCACGGTCACACTCAGCCCCCTTCCGGATTGGAGCGCCAGACTAGCGACTGATGACACCGAGCACGCAGCCGCCACTCTCCTTCTTGCTTGGAATAACTGCCGGCTCGCCAACAAGGATACCGCGCAGGAGCACCGGATCCACACACGACTCATTGCCGACCACATCGTCCTGGTCCGCAAACAAGGTCTGAGCGACCCACCCCTGCCCGAGCTCGTCGAAAAAGTTGGACACAAAACGTCGAATGCAGGGCGGTGGACGCGGCGAACCCGAGCGTGTGAACAGCGCGACAATGGTCGTTCCAGTGGCTGGCGGCTCGGCAGTTAGAAGACTTGAGCAGGAAGGCGACGAGGATGACGGTGCGCTGCGCCGCAACCTTGCGCTTCTCCAGCAGCACGGTGTACAACTCCTTGCGGAGTAGGCGGTGCGGTTCGTGAGCGCGAGCTCGAGTCGTCCCGAGGGACGCCGAGGAGGCGGATGGTGAGTTGGAAGGCGGGGAGCGACGCGGGGGAGACGGTCGCGCCTTCACAGTTGTTGTCCGCGGGGAGGAAGGTGATGTTGGTGGACATGAGGGCGGCGGAGGGTAGCGGCAACACAGGCGGCGTGGGCTGGAAGGAGAGGACGCGGAGGGCGACACGGAGGTCGGATATGGCGGTGGTGTCGTCGTTGAAGGGCCCGGACGGGAGGCGGTCCGTGCCAGACGACGCCAAAAGCGCATACTCCGACGGGTCCTCGAACTGGAGGTGCGCTCCGCGGTGGTCGCCCCCGCAAGGTAGTTGGACGTGGTATGTGCGCTCTGCGTGTCCCAGTCGGGCGAGACGTGACTTGTCGAGCCCAGAAACCAGACACTTGGCGCCCTCAAACCTACCGCAGTCGTTGAAATGTAATGCCAGCAATTTGGAATACCGCGAGTCATCGGGATTGGGATGAATTTGGCGTTGCCGAACGAGTCAAGCACGTCCGTCATAGCACGCAGCTGGTCTGGGATAGAATTTAGCTAAACTTGTCGCTTCTGACAAAGGCCGCCACGGAATTGACACGACGGCGCCAAGCAGGGGACGGACAAAGAGGGGATGCTGGAGACACTGTGGTTGCTTTAGATCGAGCGGCCTGGGGTAAAATATGACGGACACGCAGACTGACATGCTCTGACATGTCGCACACCAAGTAGCAGGGTCTGGCGGGAGTCCCGGCAACGATCGACTGTGGGTCTAAAAAATGTCTGCACAAAAGCGAAAGCAACCGAGACTAACCTTGTAATTTCTGCAAAAGGCCGTCGCCGCGGCGAAGATGATCCGCGACGGCGCCCAGCAGCTCTCTGAAAGAGAGATGATGCTAGGGTGCTGCAGTGAGTGAGATGCCAAATAATGTGGGAGGGGTGAACATACTATACTTGACATCAGCACTCAAGGCATATCAGCCTTCGCCGCGCATCCATCATCTTGCGCGCCGAATTGGTTAGGCCCGTGCACATCGCTTTGCGCGGCCTTCAGTCGATGGTGCATCCCAGCACGTACGAAGGCTCGCGCGCGCGCATCATCTTGCGCGCCGAATTGGCTAGGCCCGCGCACATCGTCTGACGCGGCCTCAGTCGATAGTGCATCCCAGCACGTACGATGGCTCTCGCGCACGCACATCATCTTGCGCGCCGAGTCGACCTGGCCGTGCACATCGCCTTGCGCGGCCCAGTCGACGGTGCATACCAGCACGCAGGATGGCTCTCGCACACGCACATCATCTTGCGCGCCGAATTGGCCCGTGCACATCACCTTGCGCGGCCCTCAGTCAATAGTGCATCCCAGTACGAACGATGGCTCGCGCACGCACGTCATCTTGCGCGCCGAGTCAATTGTCGATCTGATTGCAGACAATCTGCGGAAACATAGCGAGTGAGGGGATGCGGTGGAAGATGGAGGTGGAAGTCCGTACATAAGGACAAGCAACAACCTTCGACACTGGTGGCTTCGCAAGATTGAGGGCAGGGGTTCCTTTCCCTCCTGCAGATCATTTAGAGCTCTTCGGCACGGTTTTCGAACGGCCGGAGCTTCGACGTCGTCGATGGTGTCAAAAGGTCAAGTTGCTCCAGCTGGGGAGCCTCTGAAGTTTCCTGATTTTCCTCAATTCCCTGCAACTTCTCGTTGAATGACGTCCGGGAAGAAACGGGTAAGCAAGTCTGATGAGTTGGAGGAGGAGAAGTAAAGAAGAGGCCCGTACCGCACATGGGACGCTGCGAGGATAGCTTAGCGAATGAGTGAAACAAAACATGCAAGACCCACCTTCCCGACGACCAGTCGACGGTGCATCCCAGTACGTAAGATGGCTCGCGCACGCCCATCGTCTTCTACTCCGAGTTCAGCAGGCCGATGTACATCTCCTTGAGAAGCCCCAGTCGATAGTGCATCCTAGCACATACGATGGTTCGCGTGCGCCCATCATCTTTGTGCCCCGAGTTAACCAGGTCCGTGCCCAACGCCTTGCGCGGCCCTCAGTCGTTAGTGCATCCCAGCACGTACGATGGCTCTCGCGCACGCACATCATCTTGCGCACTGAGTTGACCTGGCCCGTGCACATCGCCTGGCTCGGCCAGTCGATTGTGCATACTAGCACGCAGGATGGCTCTCGTACACGCACATCATCTTGCGCGCCGAGTTGGCCCGTACACATTCCTTGCGCGGCCCCCTCCGTCGATAGTGCATCCCAGCGCGTATACGATGGCTCGCGCACGCACATCCTCTTGCGCGCCGAGTTAATTTTGATTGTAGACAATCTACGGAAACATTGCGAGTGAGGAGATGTGAACGGGGCAGACGGAGAACAAACCGTAAATGAGGATTCAAGCCAAGTAAGAGCCCGGGTAGATGAGTCGACAACCTTTCTCCAGGTCTTCATCACTGGCAGCGTCCCCGCGCCGCTGCGTTCCGAGTCTTGCACCATCCGTGGCCCCCAGCCATATATCAGCCCGAGCCAGACGCGCGGCACTACCGGCTGCTAGGCACAACGGGGAGGATGTGGTTCGTTGCTTTGTCCTTGTATACTGATGTCCACCTTCCACCTGTAGTCGGTGCATCTGTGGCTGTGTTTGTTGCTTGTCCTTGTGTACGGATTTCCACCTTCCACCTCTGATCATTACTGGATCTGAGATGGAAGTCCATATGTAAGTACGCGACATCAGCTGGTAAGACAAGGATAAGTGAACTACCCATTTTTCTGTCCCGCGAGAGAGCGCCTGAGCCTGTTTTCAGCCTGGGCGGATGGGCTTGCATTGCATGCAGCCGTAGGAGTCCGTGCATCGCCATGAGCGCAAACCATGACGGCGTGGATATTTGTCGTCGATGCTCCAGACGAGGATCATCTGATAGAGCCGCACCTCAAATGAAAACTGGGAGAACGCTTGGCCAGACGGTCTAAAATACTAACATCATTGACATCTTAAAAATGCATGATACTTGAATTTCGATACTTATACGACGGCTACGTAGGCGCAAAACACGTTTCAGCAAAAGGTCCGATAGTCAACCACCCCTTTTTTTGCTTCGTTTTGGAATATCAATCTTTGGGAATTCGTCCTCATGGGCAGGTCGGATTCCCAACGGTTGCCCTCGGGTTTTGATAACTTCGCTAGCGTCTCGAAGTATATCGTGCATATCCGACTGGGAAACTGGGGGATCTGGCTGCTGGGCTTGAGCGTTCACAAACTTATAACAAAACTGCCAAGCATCGTCTGCAGCAGCAGCCGTTAAACCTTTGGCCGCCAATAACACCACGACGTCGCTATCTGACAGTCGAGCCCCCGTAAAAGCACAAGGTGTTAAGCTGGGGCGACCTGCGATGGTCGCCGCCGTCTTTTGTAGCCCATCCGCATACCGTCCGGGGACTGTCAATACTCGGAGTACTGAGGTGACACATCGGGCGTAGTGGTTCGCCCGGTTGCCGCGTTTCTCGAGGGGAAGCCGGTCATAACTTGATGGTACCCCCGCACGTCCCGGAGGTCCACCGTACCAGCCTCGGAAACTGTCACTCCCTTGATCACTGCACTTTTGTTGAACTGCAGCCATCGCGCCAATGATTCGGGGGGGTCGTCTGCTGTAGGCTTTTTCATGTTTGAAAAATCCCGATCGTCACGGCGGTTGGCGTTGACCGAGCTCCATGCGCGCCTACCAGACGGTAAGGTCGCAGTGGGAGTCACGGTATGACTCTGACACCTAGATTAACAAAAATAAATAAGCATGACATGCGGAGCGGCTCACCTTCGCGGATGATTCCGGAGGGTCGAGTTTCATGTTGCTCAGAGTGTTGGGCAGCCGCGATACTGCGCGCTCATTATAATTACCTGCTGTCGTCCTGCGGCGTTTTCGAGACGACTGATCGTCCTCCGTTCCTAAATTTTCGAGCAGTTTTACCTGGGCTTGTAACTCGGCAATGGTGGCTTGATCCTGCTGGTGGTCTTCAAGCAGTCCCAGAGACCGCTGGTTGAGCTCCTCGAGTCCGTGGGCTATTTCTTGGAAGCTGTCCTGTCCTTGCTCGAGCTGAGCTTCCAAATCTTTGACAGCAGCGTGAGCATGTTCTCGTTCAGCAACCGCATTTGTTAGCTTTGTTTCCAAGACGATGATAGCGGCAAGTTGGTTGTCGCGCTCCTGAACAGCCAGCTGGTAGAAGGTTTCTAGCTGCGTGTATCCTTCCTTGGAAGTATTCAATTCTTTCCGACCCACGGCCAGACGACAAACAGCGTCATCCCGCTCCCTGAGAGCGTCAAGCCGGTTGCCCACCTGCTCCACGATGGCGCCTTCCAATCGACCCATTCCCATGGGGTCAGCTAGGTCGTGTTCATATGCTCTTCTGCGTGCTCGCAGATCCTTGAGCTAGAGCAATTTCTCGAAGGCTTTAGATTGAGTGCTCCGTGGTGCATCGGCGCTGGCGTCATCTTCTTCGCTCTCGCTCTCGTTGGAATCACTATCGGTCTCGGCTCTCCCCTCTTCACCACTGCTGTCTACATCTTTCTTGCGCTTGGGACCATACCGAGCTATACCGAGGTGGTCAAGATATGTGAAACAGGTGTCGCACTCATCCAATGGCTCGCAGTAAGGTACACCCAGGTCGTCGTCGATCTGCCATTTTATCCCGGATTGTAGGATTTCAGCGTCTAGGGTCTGTTCCGCTGGTGTGTATGAACGAGCAACGAGTTTCGCAGGTTCAGTGGAATAGGTGTTCATTCGTGCAGGGTTTCCCGCTGGTCGTTCTTTTGATCTCCGCGCGGGCTTTAAATCACGTTCCGTAGGGAGCTCGCAGTCGGGGTGTGGGGAAGAGGTGTGGTGGAGGGACATGTTCCAACTTGTCGCAGAATCGGCTGGAAGATCAGCGATCAACGTTCACACGCAGGAGTATACAGAATGATAATACCGGGTAGACCTTTGTGAGTTGTTTCGTCTGTGAAATGAAGTAGCCACTGTATGTTTCGACGCAGTCGCAGTACTAGTGACCTGGAAGCAAGCGTTGATATGGTTGACAGCTAACGCTTACGTCATCTCACCCCCCCAGCTTCCATCCGCTCGCCAGAGCCTGGCCCAGAACTCACGACGTTACCCGGTAATTTTGAAGCTGCCGAGCGTCGAGTTTTTAGTTTACTTCTGGATTTCTCTTAGAGTTTAAAACCATGCCCCTCCGGTCCCGCTATCCAATCCAGGTTCATGGGAAAGAACGACCACCTCAATTTCCTGCGCCAATGAGCGCGTATTCCATCAAGCCGCTTGAACTTGTCACGCGTTTAGACACCCAGGCGGAGCAGGAGCTAGAATCCGAGATCTGTCATTCGGGATTGGACTGGTGCCTTGACGAAGATTTCGGCGTGCCGACCTGCGAGGAACTGGACGACTGCACGACCTGTTCCTCATACCTGGAACACCTTACTCTTGCCCGGTACGGTAAAGAGAAAGGCGACGGAGAAGAAACCGCCGAAGCCAAAGCCATGGAGAAACTTTTCAAGCTCATGGAACTCCGTGCATGCGAAAGAGCGTACGAACGCGACATAACCGACCCCATGGGAATGGGACGGTTGGAAGGTGCTATTGTTGACCAGGTTGGAAACACGCTCGACGCTCTGAAGGAGCGGGATCACGCCGTTCGCGACATGGCAGTTGTTCAGCAAGAATTGCGGACTTCCGAGTCCAAGTGCAAGGAGCTCCAAACTTTGCACAAGCAAGTTGTTGGACAGCGCGACGACCAGTATGCGTCCATCGCTGCCTTGGAGACGAAGCTCGCCAATGTAATCGATGAACGCGACCGCGACCGCGCTGCGGCCACATTTTTTAATGCTAAACTCGAAAAAGTAAAGAGTAGGCTTCAGGAAGCAGCCAGTGGCCTCGAAGAGTCCAATAAACGGTTTTCAAAACTGCTTGAAAAGCGTCAGCAGGATCAAGCCACAATCACGGAGTTACGAGCGCTGCTCAAAGATTCCGGGACAGACCGGTTTCGCAAACGCCCAACGAACGAACAGCGAACATAGGGGCTGAGCGCCTGAAGGTGAGTGGCTTCACGGCGTATCATGCCTGCTTGTTTCTCCCCCGGGTATCAGCGTCGCCTTCCTTGCTTTTCATTGAATAACGCCCGACAGCCTCTATTATTAACTCCCTCTTCTACCTAAACAGGGATTCCTTCAAGTATGTATACTACAAGCACGAACCAAGCTCCGAGAATCGCAAGGGATGTAGTATACTGTTAATTAACCGTGGGAGCCGATGATACAGGGATCCTTTGAAGACTTGCTTGTAGTACAGTACTACATGTACGGACGGTGACAATTTGGCGACTTTGAGTAGACACAAGCGGTTCCACAGCTTGTTGGTGGATTCCGAGCTCGCCAACGCAGCGGATTGTCTTTGAAATTACAAGATTTCGTGAGCGAACGAAGTATAATTATAAAATGCAGAACCCAAATATAAAATGAAATAAAAACACCTACATACTCACGTTGGACGGATGATGGCCTGACCCCGAATCGAACAGGGAATCTCCGCTTTATAACTCGGAAGGTCGACGCATTTTAATTGAAAGCGGGCGTGCTACCGTTACACTACCAGGCCGTACTCCTGGATTCATGATCGTAGAAGGAATGATTAGTTGCATAGTACTTTCTAATCGATCTCCCTTTATTAAAATTATTGAAATAATTATAACGTCTGTCTGAAGCCCGGCAGGAGATCACCGACGTAACCGGAACGGCCTCCCGCCTCTCAGTCTTTCATCGATTCTTCCCTGGCCATGTCGACCAGTAGTGGAGATTCACCCCAACCCACTGAGAATGCCACTTGGGGAAACTCCTCGAAACTGGCCCGCGACACAATCAAGAATCATGTCCGTGCCCACAACCACTACCTTTCCCGCGACTTGGGTATGCGCAAGAATGTTCCAACTTTGGTGGATTTGGCGGCAGAAGTAATGGGTGCAGGGGACGAAGTGGCCAAGGAGATGGAGGCTATTAATCTCACCGTCCTCGGACATCACCTATGGAACTGGACTAGGATGCCGTATACTATATTTCGTCGCACCGCGCTTCGGCTTGCCGACGATAAGACGTACTCGTCCTCTGAGATTGACGAATGGTGAGGGTGTTTCTGCGCTCTTTACACTGAGTCGAGGCTTATCAATACCCAGGATCCTTCGGAATGAAAACTGGCTACGAGACGTGGATGGCACTCGAGGACTAGTCACACTACAGGATGCCGAGATCATTTTCCCTGAATCTGATGTAGCACACTCTGGCCGTACATTGGTGCGACCGAAATCCCTTTCTGACTTCGAGGTTCTTTGCAATTCCCGCGCAGAGAAAATCACCATCCAAGCTTCCACCCAAGCCTTCAAGGAAACCTTTAATCGCATGTCGGACGGACTGCTCAGGAATGTGGATTGGAATAACCTCTTCGTTGCCGGGGGCATAGTACTCGGTGCTCTACTTTCTGTCGATCACCCAGCGATAGCTCAAAACTCGACGAAACTGTGGGAGTCGTCTGATATTGACATCTACGTTTACGGGTTGCCTTCATTGGAGGCGACAAACAAGATGAAACATGTCTACGACATTTTCCAGTCGAATCTGCCTCCTGGAACGCCGTCCATTGCCGTTAAGAACTCGAAAACTGTCACCTTTTATGCTCAGTATCCCCTCAGGCGCATTCAGATAGTCCTGAAATTGGTCAATTCGCCCAAGGACGTCCTCCTCAATTTTGATCTCGATATATGCTCCATTGGGTGGAATGGAAGCGAGGTTTTGATGCTTCCCAGGGCTGCTCGAGCTCTCGAGAGTATGTTACACACCGTTAGACATATGTTCATACCCTAACCAATTGCCGAGCAGCTGGGCGTAATCTTTTCACCATGAATCTAATACATGGCCACTATCTTTCGGAGCGTCGTGCAAGTCAACCGCAACGGCAGGTGTTGCATTTAGATACGCAGTAATGTTATTGACCTTTGATTGATATAGAGTCTTCAAATACGCCAACAAAGTTCTCCGTCTACGCTTTTGAATTCCGTTCCTCTCCTCACACCGTCCTGTAGGGCTATGGGATATATTTTCTTCCATCCTACATGGAATCTTTGGCCCGTTCCACGGCTAATACAGTGGATCCAGCAAAGTTGGGTGCTGAAGCTCGTTCCTGGACTAAACAAAGATACGCCGATGTATCTTTACGTGGGGGCAGTCCCTTCCGTTACTCTGATCTGGACGATTCGGAAATTCGCCAAAGTTGTCTGGCATACTTCACATTGTTCATGCGCCATGTAGCCTATTGGGAGATTGAACAACTCCAAGACATCAAGTAAGGTGTTTTAGCTCCCTTTCCTCTGTTTTTTTGTTTACATGGTATAGCACAGGGGAATCACTTTGGGCGCATATGTCCTATGAAGATACGGTACTATCCTTAACAACAACCTTCCCACTCGATTTTTATTTTTATTTTACAAGTATGAGGATACCCCAAGCAATGCCTTGAGCCACCCTTCGTAATTTTTTTTTTCCAATTATGGTCCCAGTATTGATGATCATAGGTATAAATGGGACGAATTATTTAGTCATGAAGGTCTTAAAGCTCATATAAATCGATCTAACCGGGCGGAGGTCGATGGTTGGATTGCGACCGATGAAGATCCAGGACGTCTATTAAACCAAGGCGTAGACTGGCATGATCCATTGAAGGATGCTCAACGCATGACGTATGCCTCAAGCCTGGACGATTTACTGGACAGCACCCACGACATTCGATTTCCAGTTCTTCTACCATGCGACTTGGCGGCATACGTGAATAAAGTTGTGAATAAGGGCCAGGCCAAGGCACATTTACCCATAGCACCAGTACTCAAGCTGGCTGGCCCTGGTCATTCTCAGAACCTAGCTGATGACATTGAGGGGTTGTACATGTGGTCCATTGGATCACACCTGATGTGGCAACAGATTGATCGGGGAATCGACGAGTAAGTCAATGCACCCCGGCCTATATCTTACTGACAATTTTTTATTTAAGGGCTTTTGAAGTTCTCAAAGCCTTTCATCGTGTGAACCAACCCATGCAGGACGCCAACAGTGATTCACAAATCAAGCGGGTCGTTGCAGAGCTAGCGAAACGAAACCTCGAAGCGACTGATGAGTTTGATGCTTTTAGAAGATGGATTGGTCGGTGAAGCATACCAGCAATCAAGAATAATGTTTGTACTGTAGTGTTATACAAAATCGAGGCCGGAGCTGCGCGAATCATGTGTGGGATGTCCGGCTTGGCTCGGTAGGCCATCTGAAGACACGTATTGGAAGGCAGTTCTCTAGTGGTAGTGCTGCACGGCGGGCTTACTTTTTGACCTCCAATGGCCTTCCCGAGGTCATCAGAAGGTCGGGTGTTCTGAGTATTCAACACATAAAACTGGGATTTGTGCGTCTTCTACCTTTTTTGTACTGTTCGTATCATAACAGTCGTGCAGGAAGTGGTACGCTTTGGGCTATCTTGGATACATGCCAGCAGTGACCAGAGATGACCATGTTTTGAACAAAATCTACTGTTAACGTTCCATTTTCCTTACGATGTATTCGTACTAAGCTGATGAATATCTTGTACGTACATATGAAACATTCAGTGGCGGAGAGTTGGCCCGAATCCATTCGTACCACATATATATATATACGGATATCCATTAGTCTCACCAGTCAGACCAAAATCAAAAACTTTTTTTTTCGAAAATTTGGAGAGAGCAAAAAAAGTACCTGATTATATATCCATGCGAGACGTGGAAGGTGGAAATCCGTACACAAGGACAAACAACTAAACCGCAGCGTATACTCATATACATAACCCTCCAGCATGCGTAGCGCCGAGCGTCTGGCTCGCTGCTACTTGGAGCCACGGATGGCGCAAGACACGGAATCTCAGCGAACTCGGTGATGACCTGAAGGAAGGTTGTAGACTCATCTACCTGGGCACTTACTTGACTCATAATTCACGGTTTGTTCTTCGTCTGCGCCGTTTCTTCCATCTCCTCCTCACTCGCTATGTTTCCGCAGATCATCTCCAATCAGATCGACCAATTGACTCGCGATCGGCGCGCAAGATGATGTGCGTGCGCGAGAGATCGTATCACGTATGTGCTGGGCCGCGCCAGGCGATGTGCACGGGGCCAGGTCGACTCGGCGCGCAAGATGATGTGCGTGTGCGAGAGCTATCCTGCGTGCTGGTATGCACCGTCGACTGGGCCGCGCAAGGCGATGTGCACGGGCCAGGTCAACTCGGCGCGCAAGATGATGTGCGTGCGCGAGAGCCATCGTACGTGCTGGGATGCACTATCGACTGAGGCCGCGTCAGACGATGTGCGCGGGCCTAGCCAATTCGGCGCGCAAGATGATGCGCGCGCGCGAGCCTTCGTACGTGCTGGGATGCACCATCGACTGAAGGCCGCGCAAAGCGATGTGCACGGGCCTAACCAATTCGGCGCGCAAGATGATGGATGCGCGGCGAAGGCTGATATGCCTTGAGTGCTGATGTCAAGTATAGTATGTTCACCCCTCCCACATTATTTGGCATCTCACTCACTGCAGCACCCTAGCATCATCTCTCTTTCAGAGAGCTGCTGGGCGCCGTCGCGGATCATCTTCGCCGCGGCGACGGCCTTTTGCAGAAATTACAAGGTTAGTCTCGGTTGCTTTCGCTTTTGTGCAGACATTTTTTAGACCCACAGTCGATCGTTGCCGGGACTCCCGCCAGACCCTGCTACTTGGTGTGCGACCTTTCTCTGACATGCCCAGGTCAGTCTGCGTGTCCGTCATATTTTACCCCAGGCCGCTCGATCTAAAGCAACCACAGTGTCTCCAGCATCCCCTCTTTGTCCGTCCCCTGCTTGGCGCCGTCGTGTCAATTCCGTGGCGGCCTTTGTCACAAACGACAAGGTTCGTTCAATTCTATCCCATACCACTTCATTAATGTACTTATCAAAGGACCTCTAGCATCCCCTCCCTCCGTGGGCTGCTGGGCGTCGTCGCGGATCATACCCACCATGGACACACGCCTTCCCCGCAGTGTCTTTTTGTTCTCTTCCAGATAAACCCTTCCATAGGGCACTCCCCTACGTGCCCTGTATGTCGGTCTCGGCGGTATCTCAGCTCCCCGCACAAGACGCCGTGCGTGTGCCATACAACTTGTGTGCGCGGGAGCCATGCCCCTCGCCTGCCGTACCGAGATCCGGCGCTCGCTAGATGTCGAGTTACACGTGCGCAAAGCGATGCTCGCGGGTCACAACTGAGGATCTCTGCGCGCGCGCCATGGAGCCGGTTCCTTCGCGACGCAGGCGAACCTTTTGCCCTTCGAGATTTCGCGCCCCTAGATGATCCGCGGCTCCCCCAGTCTCCTCACCTCCTGCCCCGTCCCTCCCGCATCCTCCTTCTCCCTTCATTTTCCTACCTATCCCATCCTCCCATCCTCCCGCATCTTCCTCCTCCCCCCCTTCCCCCCTCCGTCTCCCCTCCGTCCGTCCGTCCGCGTCTTCTTCCCTGTCGCATCCTCCCGTCCTCCCGTCCTCATCCTCCCTGTCCACCGTCCGTTCCGTGTCCTTCCCCTTCTCCCTCTTGCCCTTCCGCATCCGCGTCTCCCTCCTGTGCTCTCCTCCCATCCTGCCATCCTCCTTTATCCTCCTCCTCTCCTCTCTCGCTTCCGTCCGTCACGCATCTTGCTCCCATCATCCCATCTCCTTTCTCTTCTATCTTCTCCCTTTGCCCCCTTCCTCTCGTTTCCGTCCTTCCGTCCACCCCTCCCGTCCCGCATTATCCACCCTTTCCCCTCTTTCCCACTCCCTCCGAGTCCGTTTTCCTCTCCGCGTCTCCCTCCGGGCCACGGGGGATGGGGGATGATATCGGGAATGATGGTTGAGACGGCAATGCGAGGCCTAAGAGCGAGCATCGGATCCGAGTACGCGCGGTGTTGAGGGGGCGGGGCGGGCTTTCGGGAGCTCGCTTCCGAAGTGCGTATGTTGCACGGCGAAGTTGGGCCGAAACCGCTGCAGCCGGAACGTCTACGAGTTCGCATGCAGGATTAACCTGCTGATACGCCGAGTCCTAGCTCGTCGTGGCAGGAGGAATCACTGCCTCGGGCAAATCAGGGCTGCTCCGTCTGTCGACCCACTCGCGCAAAGAAGCAAAACTCGCCGACCAGCTCCGTGCTATGACGAACGTGCTTGACTCGTTCGGCAACGCCGAACTAATCCCAATCCAGATGACTCCCGGTACCAAATTGCTGGCATTACATTACAACGACTGCGGTAGGTTTGCGGGCGCCAAGTGTCTGGTTTCTGGGCTTGTCAAGTCACGTCTCGCCCGACTGGGACACGCAGAGCGCACATACCACGTCCAACTGCCTTACGGGGGCGACCACCACGGAGCGCACCTCCAGCTCGAGGACCCGTCGGAGTATGCGCTTTTGGCGTCGTCTGGCACGGACCGCCTCCCGTCCGGGCCCTTCTACGACGACACCCCCGCCATGTCTGACCTCCGTGTCGCCCTCCGCGTCCTGTCCTTCCAGCCCACGCCGCCTGTGTTGCCGCTACCCTCCGCCGCCCTCATGTCCACCAACATCACCTTCCTCCCCGCGGACAACCACTGTGAAGGCGCGACCGTCTCCCCCGCGTCGTTCCCCGCCTTCCAACTCACCATCCGCCTCCTCGGCATCCCTCGGGACCGCGCTCACGAACCGCACCGCAAGGAACCGCGAGCTTGCGCTCCTCGAGCAGCACGGTGTACAACGCAGCGCACCGTCATCCTCGTCGCCTTTTTGCTCGAGTCTTATAACCGCCGAGCCGCCAGCCACTGGAACGACCATCGTCGCGCTGCTCCACACGCTCGGGTTCGCCGCGCCTCCAGCCGCCCTGCATTCGACGTTTTTGTGTCTAACTTTTGCGACGAGCTCGGGCAGGGGTGGGTCGCCCAGACCTTGTTTTCGGACCAGGACGATGTGGTCGGCAATGAGGCGTGTGTGGATCCGGAGCTCCTGCGCGGTATCCTGTTGGTGAGCCGGCAGTTATTCCAAGCAAGAAGGAGATCTGTTCTATGAAGCAAGCCGACGTTTCGCTTGCATGCACAAGTAATCCAGCCTGTAGAAACTCGCGCCACAGCTAGATGGCAAGGCTGAAATCGAGTACACGTCCGGATCTGGGCCACGCGGTTGGTTCACTCTGTGGGAGACCTACCGCAATTGCCTCTCCATGCTCGGTATCGACGCTACCGTCCCCCAACGTTTCAAAGAGCTCTTGGAAGACACGGAGTCGTTCCATAATATCAACATTTTGGAAGCTGTCATTCCGGTGGGCTTTCACCCAACAGGTCGCCGGACTCGTAACTGGATAAACTAATACTGACTACGCGGCATATACTTCAGATAAGCGTGTCTTGACGGTGGGCCAATTGTAGTGGATGGCTCACGATCTTTTACTGCCGGCGTTAAAGCCCATGTTCATACATCTTGGCTTCCTCGAATCTAGTGTCGATCAGATGGTCAAGGAGGCTCAGAGGGACCTGTATTCTGACGATTTTGCATTATCTGGCCGTTTGCATATTACGCACGCCACGCGGCGCGAGTCACTACCCTGTTGATTACGGAGCAGGATTTCCCTCGATCGTCTGAACCGAACATCCTACGTGCTCGCCCAAATCTCGCAGTTTCTCAATGCTTTTGCCAGATTTTACGCGTACATAGGTTTTCCGATTTTGTCTCGCGTTGTACGTACCGTACTTACACAATCTATTATCAAGCAGTTGTATCACCTCTGTTCTTAAAGCACACTACACCACTAATTATAAAATACTGCTCACACATCAACTTATATTACAAGCACGATAGCAAGACACCACTAAGACACCAGCGCAGCGAAAAACGAGGGGTCGTCTGGAAACATCGGTCCAGAGGAATCAACAACAACGAGAATCCATTCCGCCTTGACGAGCTCCTGCAGAACTGCCGGAACCTCGCTCGCCTTGCCGTCGGGCGATTCTAAGAGGTGGCCATGGAGCAGCTCATTGTCGTCCATCTCTTCAGATCCCTTCCCAGGACAGGAGCCTCACCGCGGCCGAGGATCTGCTCTTCGCACATGGGAAGAACCTAGAAACGAGGGAAGACGTTGAAACAAGAGCGTCTGACAAGCATGTCGCGTACCCGGACTTCCATCTCAGAGATCTCAGAGATATTCCGATAGGATAAGAGGTGGAAGGTGGAAATCCATACACAAGGACAAGCAAAAGACACAGCCACGAATGGATCAGAGCGTGGTCGTATCCTTGGTCGGATACGTATCTATAATAATGTATACTGACTACTGACCCAGGTGCCGAGCAGGGCTTCGGACTGAATGTACCTGGGTCATGGACGGCTGGCAGGGCGAAGCGGGGAACTGCAGGCGACGGGAGAGGCCAAGCAGGGTTTATGGATGGCAGGATTTGTCAATTTTTTTCATGGCCATCCAGAGGGTCTGGAACGTTGCTTAAATTTCGCGGTGAATTCGAAAAGCACAATTCGGGGCGTAGCGCGCGAATTTGGCGTAAATGGTACCATCGGGTTGGCTATGCATATATGTTTTGCCTTGTGTACGAACTTCCACCTTCCACCTTCCACTGGTCAAATTCGCCTCGTTTTGCTTGCCCATCCCCGCATGTCGGAGGCCAAGGTTTACGCTGTTGTTGGAGGTTCAAACTCTGGCGTTTATAACCGATCGTGAGTTAAAGCCGTATCAGGATACCACTTGAGATCGATTCAATGTTGGCAGGCCACATCTGTCTGCTGCAAGTGGCAGTCCCATTTTACCCATCGTCATCAAGTGCAATACTCATGGGGAAGCAAAGAAGGCCGCTGGCCTGCATGCTGTCCTCGAACATCTCAGGAGTGAAACCGCGCAGGACAACCCACAGGATTTCGCTAAGGCCATAGCTAATTCCAACCAAATCTTGCCCTTGTTTCCCTCAGGCGGGCCATTTTATGCCGTGGATTCGGGCAAAAATGAACGAGCCATCTACTTGAACTTGTTCGTGCCCCAGTAACCTTCTGTAAGTTCTTCGGAGGAAGAGAGTCACCGGCTTCCACTGATCCTGGTGTATACGCTAATTACCCTTCATCCAAGTCTTTAAACAGCCAAATGATGTACCTATATGACAACGTGCCTAACATGAAGTCGATTCTTCCTCGGGGATACGAGAAAGAAACTGAGGATATATCTGACTACATCCAAGCCCCGGACAACCTCAAAATAGTCTTTCCGGATCGTACCGTAGAGGAACGACCTTCTACGATATACTACTCCGCTTCAGGCGAAATGCGGGAACGTCCCATTCCGGAAGGAACCAGCTGGATGGCTGGCGAAGGATTTCAAGTTCCGGAGGAACAAGACCGTCCTTCGCCAAATTCGGGACAACGGGTCTCTATCGTAGATCCACGAGGAGAATCAGGTAGACAAGGGCCTCCGCGAACGTCGTCAAGGGGGAACTACTGTGGCGGATCGCCTTCCAATATAGCTCCGGACGCCAATCTCTTCTTGCACAAAGATATCGCGTACCCCAAGGTCACCGATGAATACGGGGGTCTCGAGATCCTGGATTGGGAGAATTATGCGATATTCTACGATCCTGTTCACCACTGGTTCGGATTCAATCCTGCGGATAAGCTGAAGCCTCTCGTCGGCACTATCGACGATCCGGTTGGCTTTGCTTTCTACCAAACCCCTGTACGCATAGGTGAACTCTACAATGATGTTCAGCGCGCAGGGGGAAGCGACGATGTGTAGGACTCGTCTAGCACGAACACTACAAATACTTGTAGTTAGGGGTAGTCCTGAAGGGAGCGACTGGCGAGCGTAGTCGAACTAGAGAGCGACCAGTAGGAGTCCGAATGGTGTAAGATCTACGCCAGAAATCGAGTGGGCTTAGGAATTCCTTAGCTACTCGATCTCTGTGTCTCGGGTGGAATTCCTCCCGAGATGTAGTCTTCGAAGCCTGCGGATAGGTTTAGCAGGGGAAGAGAGTCGGTGCTCACCGAGCTCGAGAGAGCCTCCAAGCTACTGTCCCTTAAGAAGGATCAGGTAGCTACTTAGGCTTGTCGAGAGCGAGGCTCGTCGTAGGAAGAAGGTAGAAAGATGATGATATATCCGGCATTCGCCGGCTGTCTTATCTACGACATGATTACATAAGACGAGCTCGTGCGCCTAAAGCGCACAAGGAAGTAAAAAGATAGAGAAAGAAATTGAGTAGAACTATAATGTACAACGCGTCTCCTATCGGTTGAACGATAAGTTAGGAGGGTATAGGAGGGGTGTTACAGAGCCCCCCAGTTCCTACGCAATTTCGTATGTGATGTCCATCAAAACTCCCTCTTGAATTGCTCCGGAATATCTAGATCCCGCAGACGCCTCTTGTTCCAGGATCCGCCGAACGCGCGAGATAGGCGGGCAATGCCTTCCTCAATGACCTCAGAAGTGATAATCTGCTTGGGCGCGAGCCGGCCGTGATTGACGGAATAGAAGTATTCCTTCCACTCCTTGCGCGTTCGTAGCCGGCCACGGCAAGGATTGCCTACCCATTCCGCCTTGACACGCTTGTATACGTCGTCGGTGATCTTGTTCCATTCTCCGGAGTACGCAGCCAGAAACTCCTCCATGATCTCGTCGGGAGGAAATATCCAAGTGTCGCGGTCACGGTTGACTCCAGCGACATAACCGAAGATGTTCTCGTAGTCCTGCTCATGCAGCTCATCCCAATGTACGTGGATGCAGTTGTCGTCTCCGGAGTCATTTCCGCCCGAGTGGAAAACCGTTCGAGCCATGGAGGGCCCTGTCATGAAGGACTGTACCAGGCCGAAATAGTTGAAAGCACGCGCAATCCATTGAGCGCCGCCTCCACGCGGAACCACGGCAACCGCGCCCGGTTTCTCGAAAATGATACCCAAGGTTGCTAACCAACGGCTCAGCAGCACAGGCGGGCTGCCGTCTGCAGTCAGCCTCCGCTCCGGGTTTTCGATGCGAGCCTTAGTCAGAACTCGGCTGACGTTTGCAGTCGGGGGACGGTACTTCTCTATCGTTGTCATTTTCAGACCCAAACGGAAGCGGATGCCGTGCTCTATGGCGACTTCGACGACGTGGCGCGGGAACCTGATCCCAGGGTCGCAGATTGTGAGGTAACGTAGACGGAGCTCCGAGACTTCGGAAACTATGAGGTACGCGTCCTTCAAGAATTCGGGATTCCAGCGAAACTCAGGGGGGATCCGCCATAGGGAATACTCGTACGAAAGGTTCTTTCCCCACGTCCTGAATGCGTTCAGCCAGTCAGCACGGCGCTGGCTGAGCTCGGCCATGGATTCGCTTTTCCGTCCTTTGGGAGCGAAAGGTATAGGCGGACGAGCACGTTGCGGGAATAGGAGAGGACCTCTTCTAGGAGGCGACGCAGAACGCCGCTCTGTCCCAGCCCTGCTAGGTGTGTTGCTCGAAGCTGGCAGACTCACGAACTCCGACTGTATAGAATGAGCCTCAGAGGCGGCATTGGACTGAGCTCGGCCACGGCGGCGACGCGATGGGCTACGCCTCCGCTCGTTGCGGTTGGCTACGTAGTTGCCGACGTTGTCCTCCCTGGCCATAGACGCGACCCATCCGGATACGTGGGCTAACGGCCGCGAGGAGTCTTCCTCGCGGCGCTCGGAGCTGTGGTCAGAGTTAGGAGAAGTATATCGCGGCCCCATGGTTCGGCCGATTTTCGTAGCATCCACGTCTGGACTGAATCTATGTTTCCGTCCTCGGATGGCGCGAACTCCCATAGCTTCCTCCGGAGGAATGAGACTGAGTCGTCCTTCGAAGCGCTCGATGGCGGAAGCATCTCCCGTGTCGTAGGCTTTTTCGCGTTCCACCCCGGTGACCGGGTCGAAAACTTGTCCAAGCTGCGGTGCGCACCTCCCTTTGAAGCGTTCTCGAATTTCGCAGCGTTCAGGTTCCTGCACAAAGTCTTCTTTGATTTCCCCGTCGACGTCCATCACGTCCCCGAGAGGCTTGGGGTGGAAGCGCAAGAATATCACGGTGGTTCTCTGATTTCCGCTGCTTTCGACCACGACATGGTGATAGTGTTTATCCAGCTCCCGCCAATCCTCATCGTCGGCTAACTTCCGCCGACTCCAGCTCTGGAAGTCCTTGACCTCGTACGAGATCAAGCCTGCGATGGGGGACGGCTCTGGAGCGGATTCCACCGGTCGGGAATAAGCTCCGCACTTGAGCTCTAGATATTGGTCCCAACCGGCTGCTTCTGTAAGGCGCTCGCCGTGTACTGGGACCTCATTCGCAAACAAAGAGCCGACGTCCTCAAGGTGGATTTCATCTTGATACCCTTTAAGCAGTGTCGGCTCGAGACGCCGGAACCGAGGGTCTTGTTGCTCGAGCGGGCCCCAAACAAAGAACAGCTGGATGTCGTTGCGTACAAGGAAAGGAAAATTGACTTCGGTATAGTCGCGCACGGGGTGTATCAGATAGCCCCGTTTCGGAGTGTCTGAGAAACGCAAGGAATCAATTAGCGCGCACGCCTTTTCCGATACTCCTTCCCGCCAGCTCGCTACGGCCGCCGTCCACCACGCTAAGTGTCCCCAGATGTCGAGGATAGCGCGTTTGGCGTCAGCTGCCACACGCTGTACATCAGCTTCCGACTCGAACTCTTCCTCGAGCGAATCGACGTCAAACAACGCAGGGCTGGAGATGTACATGTCGTAGCGGGGGTGCTCAGCAACGGCTTCGAGAGCATTCCTAAAGGCATCTAAGTCGTGCATCATCAACGCGCAAGCGACGGTACTAATGCGCCATTTCCCGTTGTGAGTCTGTTCCGCCTCCGTCTTGGTCATGAGTTTGAGATACCAGGCGGGGTTGGGGAGCGTAGAAGGAAACCGGGGGATCCATCCCCGAGCATGAGTCTCAGAGCGGTACCAGTCGAGATCACGCGCCCAATCAATAGACGGGCGCAATCCATACTCGTCAAGATTAGTTACAGAATCAAGATATGATACGTCGTCGAGGCATAGGAGGGCATCCTCTGGAATGCGATCACATGGCCCGTTAAGACCAACCCATTCCAACGAGGCGGTTTCGTCGTGCTCGTCGACCATAGCAAAGGTGGGTTGCGGTACGCGGCCCACTGAGTTGAGGAAAAGGACATCCATGCTCAATCCTTAAATCCCGGAATTCCAGGAAGTGGACTGCCGCTAGAGATTCGCGCAGCCGGAATTCCGTGCTTAGCTAGCCTCCTTCGCGGAATAGCGAGGGTATGTGCGATGGCGGAGAGATCGGGAGCACGGGCCACGGATGGGAGTAGAGAGAGAGAGAGAAGAGAGAGAGAGAGAGAGAAAAGGGATCGGGTATACGACCTGGAAGAGGGAGAGCTCGAAGCGACAGCCGTGTATAAAGGCTTTCGCCTCGTTGCTTTGGGCTTGCAGTTCTACCCCATCCAGTGTCTTCTTTTCGCATGAATGCGGTGCGCGGGTGTCCGATGCAGTTGCCGAGTGGGAGAGGAGGTCCAAAAGGGAATGAAGGGAAGCAAACGAGACGTGTGATAGGTGTCGCTGGAGCCTCGCGCTTTACAGTTTGTTCTCTTTACGATAATCCGCTAAGATCCGAGGTGCGTTTTTGAGATGGGTCCGCGGCTCCCAAGTGTCGAATTGAGGACCATACCCCTCCCATCGCACGAGGTACTTGAGAACTGCTGATTTCTTGTCGAACCGATGGGCGATGATTCGTTCCACGACAAATTCTTCCTTCGGCGGCTTCTTCAGCCGGGTTTCGGGAAGCGTTGTCCGTTTACCAAAGTCCGCCGGGGATTGGTGGTACCTCTTGAAATGCATCCCATAGCAAATGTAGCGACACAGCTCGCCATGGCAGTCAAAGACGTTCCATGTGTTAAGAATAGATGAGTCTTGTGGGGGCTTGACTGGGCTGTAAGTATGATGGACTCAACTTGTTTGAATAGATGCATGTACTCATATGAGCTGTCGGGGACTGCTGGGCACCAAAGCTTCCCGCGCGCCCGGAGATGGGAGAGCCGAGAAAGTGGCGGGTATAGCTCTATGGATTGTCGTTATACGATGCATCCTCTAAGCATACGCGTGAGCAAAGCGAAATGGAAGGGAAGGAAGAAAAGACCCCGCACCCCAAACCGCTCCGGCACCCACCGCAAAGCAAAGGCCCGGGCGCGGCTCACGCGAGCTGGCGGCAATTCTTGTCCAGCGCTGGGCGTCCTCGTACCCCGCCCACGGCCAAGCTAGACAACGACGAGGTCCGATCGACAGATTAGGAGAACCGACGGATGTCCGTCAGTTCTCGACGCGAACGGTCACAGTCATACGCACCTGTGATGTTGATGCGACGCGACGCGACTGTTGAGGAAGGGACTCATTAGAGAGCAGATTGACAAGTGGTCCTGATATGGCATCGGCTTCGGAACCAAACAAATGGACTCACTACCTACGACGGGTTGCTGTTTGCGCTTGTGTACGTATCTCCACCTTCCATCTCAAATTTATCTACGAAAGTCACTCGTGCCCGGACCAAGATGAACGCATGAACGCCCCACGCCCGCTGCGCCCTGGACCCGAGTCGGGGCCCACCCCGTGAATTCCCTCGCGCGCGTCGCTCACATCCGCCCACCCAGGCCCGTCACCTGCGGCACAACCACATTTCGCCGACGGGCGCCGCCGTGCTATCCGCGACTACCCCGACATGCTCAATGCCCCTGCGCCTGGGGCCGCGTACGCACCGCATCCGGCCATGACCGCGCCCCACCCCGCCGCGACGACTACGGCCGCGCAGACAGCGTACGCGCCGTATGTGCCGATGAGGCGGCAGCACCTCATTCCAGTTCCCGAGGCCACGAGTACCGCAGCGTCAGCCTGGTACGTTTTTCTTGGGACTCCATCTTTGCTGCGCTAACCCACTCCACTCTAGTCCCGCGACTTGAGCACTGTGTTCTGCACATGCTATCGCCGTACGCCCCTCGCTTAACTCGAGGAGAGCCGTACTGTTGCGCCTGCGCATCCCCCGCCGCGCGCACCGCATTCCGACGCCGAATCCGCACCACGCCATTCGAGCATGGCACATCCTCGCGTTGCGTACGCCACCCAATTTGAGCGCGCCTGCTGGCGTGTCTCACAGTCGACCGCGAGACGAAAGAAGCGCGCAGTTCGAGTGCACGCACGCCCACCTACACACCGCTTCCTCTGCGTCCCTAGGAATCGGCGCAGCGCGAGTCGAGGTGCACGAATTCGGAGCCAGTCGGGCGTGCGGCGCATCGGTGGGTGGAATCGGGTCGTACCAGAGAAGAGGGGGTAGTGCGGTGTGCAGCTCGAGCACACGTACCGTATATACCGCTTCCAACCGCTTGCGCACCGCGTTCCCCCTCCGAATCCGCGCAGCACGACTCGAGCCAGTGAGTTACAAGTCCTGTATCGTATCAGGCACAGCGCAAGTCAAATAGAAGGCTGCTCACCTCGAGAGATATGACCAAGCTTGTCGAAGGTCACCAACGCCCATCGAAGTCCGACCCTTGTGTCCAGACCTGGATTGCGGAGCAGAAAGCACATCGTCGCCGTTGCCGGTGAGCTGCACTTGGAAATTTGCTTGAAGGTACTCTTCGTTGTTTATAATCTATGTAGTTTCACTGATGAACTTCTCATGGAGGATCTCGCCGAGGACCACGATGGTGTCCCTCCCAAGATCTCGGACGCTATCGTACCCTACCGCGAGACCATCAACACCGAATCCTCCATCGTTGCTCTTCGAAATCCCAGAACAAGATCAATCGGTTGTACGTCATCTGGAGCTTGATGAAGTTGAGGTTCCCCGCAGCATCGCAATGGACTTTTCATACCCGGAAAGAGGTCATTGGCTGTATCAGCTCGTTTTCAGCATTTCCTGGCGCCATATAATCAACTATCTGCAGGAGCATGTTCGCACGGTCCTACTGCTGACCCTGGTGCTCGTTACGTCGTTCGTGATACTGGAAAGCGTATCGATCTGCGGTATAACACGCGTGCCGATGCGCCCCTTGCATTTGAACGACGGAGAGTATGTTTATATTGCTTTTCTTTTCGTGCCGACACTTACCACGGTTGCAGCTTTGTTCTATTCAACCCGAGTTTGCACAACATGAGTATGATGAGCATCGAACTTATTTATGCCCTACTCAAGTAAGTGGCCTTGATTCCTTGGATGCCTCTGAGCTCATGATACCCCGAAGCTTTTCATCTGAATCTTTCTGTGTAAGTTGGCCTCTGCGACAAGCCATTGCGATCGTTTAACGTTTCCGCAGTACCCCACCCTACAACACTGATTTCGACGGCGACGAGATGAACATGCAGTAAGTCTACCGAAGTCAGAGCGCTTGCGTTTCTGACCGGTCATCGGTAGCGTGCCCCAGAGTGAAGAGACTCGAGCAGAGCTTAGTCAAATCGCATGGGTTCCTCGTCAGGCAAGTGGTCACCCCAGCGGACGCACACATGCAAAATTAACCGTTCTGTAGGTCATCTCCCCGCAAGCCAACAAACCCGTCATGGGTATCGTTCAGGACACACTCTGCGGTATCCGCAAGTTCACGTTGCGCGACACCTTTTGGGATTGGTATCAAGTCCAGAACATCCGGATCCTCCTATGGGTCCCCGAGTGGGATGGGTCTATTCCGATTCCTGCCATCGTGAAGCCCAAGCCTCTGTGGACCGGCAAGCAGATTCTCAGTCTACCCGAAGTTCGGACGACAAGATGAACAAGCATATTCCTGTTTTCGACGACGGGATGATGATCGAGAACGGCGAGATCATCTATGTTATTGAGAAGACTGTCGGTGCCTCGCAGGCCGGCCGTCCATGTCGTTTTCCGGGAGAAGGGTCCAGAGGCGACGCGGCAACTGTTCACGGGTCTTCAGATGGTGGTCAACTTCTGGCTCTTCCATAACGGCTTCAGTATCGGGATCGGCGACACCATCGCTGACCGCGGCACTATGTCCTTCATCACGAAAAAGATCGCCGCCTGCGAAGTCAACGTCGTCGGAATCATCGAAGACGCCACTCACGATCGGCTTAAAAGCCGCGCCTGGTATGGACCATTCGAGAGTCGTTCGAAAGTTTGGTCGAACGCTCAATCTTGCTCGTGACGATTCCGGTCAATATGCGCAGAAGAACCTGAAGGAGGACAACAATGTCAAGCAGATGGTGGTCGCTGGTTCGAAGGGTTCCTTCATCAACATCTCGCAGATGTCGGTCTGTGTGGGGTAGCAGAGTGCGGAGGGACGTCGTATCCCATTCGGCTTCCGGCACCGGACACTACCTCATTTCACCAAAGATGACTTCAGTCCCGAGGCGCGCGGCTTCGCTGGGAACTCGTACCTGCGCGGTTTGACGCCGCAGGAGTTCTTCTTCCACGCTATGGCTGGGCGTGAAGGTCTAATCGATACCGCGATCAAGACCGCCGAGACTGGTTACATTCAGCGGCGGTTGGTCAAAGCTCTCGAGGATGTAATGGTGTGCTATGATGGGACGGTGCGGAACTCGCTGGGTGATCTCATCCAGTTCGTCTATGGGGAGGACGGCATGGACGGCGCCTTCATCGAGAAGCAGAGTGTCGACACGTTCGCTCTCAAGGACGAGGAGTTTAAGCACCAATACCGCGTCGATGTCACGGACGAGAAGGGCGGGTTCGTAGCGGGTGTGCTTCAGGTTGGTCTGGATGATAGCTCGCTGGAGCTGCAGGCGAAGTTGGATGAGGGATACACTCAGCTCGTCGAGGATCGCAGGTTACTGCGCACCTTCATCTTCCGTCGAGCCGACCCCACCACCAACTTCTATCTCCCCGTGAATCTCATGCGGATTGTCCAAAACTCCAAGCAGATCTTCCATATTGATCACCGGAAACCTCTCTCAGCAAGGAAGCTCAGCAAGATGCTGTTCTTCGGTTCCGGATGCGCCTCCGCGCCACGTTCGCCACACGGCGGGTACTCGAAAGGCACCATTTAAATCGGGAGGCTTTCGATTGGGTGTTGGGTGAAGTGGAATCGAAATTCAATCAGGCGATCGCGAATCCGGGCGAGATGTGCGGCACTCTTGCCGCGCAGTCCATTGGAGAGCCTGCCACTCAGATGACGCTGAATACGTTCCATTACGCCGGTGTGTCCCGCAAGAACGTCACTCTCGGTGTTCCTCGTCTCAAGGAGATCATCAACGTCGCGACAAACATCAAGACCCCATCCCTCTCTGTCTACCTCAATCCCGATATCTCCGGAGAGTCCTCCCGCGCTCAGCTCGTCGCTCATGAACTCGAGTACACTTCATTACGGACGGTTACGTCAGCCGTCGAGATTTGGTACGACCCGGATCCCAGCTCGACTCTAATTGAGGAGGATGTCGGTTTCGTCGAGGATTTCTTCGCCATTCCAGATGAAGATGTCGAATCCAAACTCCATTTACAATCTCCGTGGCTGCTTCGTTTGGAGCTTAACCGGACGATGGTCGGCAAACTCACTTGCATTACGTCGCCAGCCGCATGCAGAGAGTTTCAAAAAGGATCTATTTGTCATCTGAAGCGAAGACAACTCCGACAAGCTCATTATCCGTTGTTGAGTGCTTGGTGGTGGGGACAAGGAAGACGATGGCATGGGTGCGATAGAGGAGGATATCTTCCTTCGCCAACTCGAGAACACGATGTTAAACTCGGTCAGCTTGCGTGGCGTCAAGGATATCCACAAGGTCTTCCTTCTGCAGCACGACAAGGTCGTTCACGAGGCCGATGGCAGCATCAACATGCGCAAGAAGGAGGAGTGGGTCCTGGAGACGGACGGGATTAACTTGAAGAACACCCAGTTCATTCTGATAGTGGGAATTTGCAACGTTAACTTAGACAAGTGGATATCGCGCGCCCCGACACCACTGCGACAGTAAAGCGTCGGGAAATTCAGGAAGCGCAGCGCCGAGCACGTACATGTACCTCCCACCTTTCCTGCGCGCCTGCAGGTGTCGGAACGAGCGGGGACTCGGAGCAAGCGGTGCTACGGCAGAACTGAGATATCATTCGAAATGAGCCGGGGCGCCGGGGCACAATCGACTTCAAAGTTCGCTGGCCCCTCCGTCTCTGTATGATCGTTCATGTACCTTGAAAACCGTGTATTTTATAAGCCTGATGAACATATAAAACAAACTTCAAGTTGCGGTGGACGGAAGCCGGGCCTCCACACTGATGGTTCGTTGCTTCAGTGGAGGAAGAAAAGTATTCACCAAGTATTGCCGCTCATTGAAATGATCTCCGCGCTTCAAACTTGTAGAAGAACCAGCCTCGAGTGCTGGGGATTGAAGAGGCTTCGATTTAGTCTGAATCCGAGTCTACGCGCCACAATTTCGGAGTTGACCGTTGAATGAAGAGAAGTGGAGGTCGAGGTCAGAGCCATGTTTTAAATTTGTATCACTGTAAATCATCTATCGTCTCCCTTTCATTCGGAAAGAGAGAAGCATTAGCCATACACCCACCGACTATCTAGCGCTGAGATGGGCTCTACGCTCCTTCTCAACAATACACGAACTGATAATCCGAGCGACCCTGTGCGTCGAAATCGACCCCGAAGACCTTGTCACCGCTTTCCAGGATCTTTCAGAACTCCGTCAGTTACTAGACATCCGTCGCGACGGCTTGACATTTCTTGAGGCATTAGCGATAAACCCCAAACTGCTGCCGAAGCTAGAAGTCTTGCACGTAGGAGATGTCGATCTTCGAACTGTCCACACCTTCATCATTCACCGACCCAACCACAAAAATTTAAAAATTTCACTTCAGTTCCCTAACAGATTTATCCAGCTTCGACAACGGCCCGGACCTCACTATGCTGACAAACCTCCGCCGATTGGTTTCCGTGCTGGACGTATATCCTATACTCTAACTACGTCCACTAATTTGAGAACATACGCACTATTTGCAGCAATGACAGCCGGCACTCCTCTACCAGAGAAAAAAAAAAAAGAGGTCAAGGACGTAGAGTGCGAGTGGCAAAAGGACAACGTGCAGCAGCTTTCATTCAATCCCCGCACCCCGTGGACCAAATGACCGCTCTACTAAGTTTCACGGTGGTCTGTCGACCGAAGCGATATGTGCACGTATAATAACTTAATGTATGTTCCACTCACCTTCGATACACGGTATCTGCTCAAGGGCACCGTCCCGCGTTGTATTGGGTTGTATCTCGTTGTTACCAGTATCGGGGTTTTCACACTCTCTGTGCAGTAACTGTGCATCCGTTCTGCGGCGCTTTCCTATCGACTGGGAAACTGAACCATCCGACTCCTGGTGGACTTTAGCAACAGTCGCGACCAACGCGTCATAGAGAGGCATATCGTATCCAACACACTGCAGAGTGTAGCACTGGATACTCCATTGCCCCGAATCGTAACGCTGCCGAACATCGGCCTGGCTACCATATGACGCAGCCTGCGATCCTGGTACCATTTGACTCGCTATGTGGCTGCAAAATGTCGCCTTGACCTATACCCCAAAAAAAAACGTGTCAAGAGGGCGAGACGCTAACGATGATATAAATGCGACCTGTTCTTCAAGCGATATCCACTCGGACATTTTCATCTCATGCCCTGGCAGCAAGCCGGTAACGTAGCGCCCGAAGTACACCCACTTTTGACGTAGTGAGAATTGGAGTAGTCGAATATAGCAACGAATACCTTATGGCGTTGTACCTCTGCGACCAATTCAAAGGTAGTCCCAATGGGCGAAATATTAAATGGATTAAACCAGTACCCAGACTGACCGGCAGATGCGACACGGAGCGGAAGGGACGTAGGAGGGCAAGGGAGAAAATAAAACCTAGAAAACTCGATCAGCCCTGACATTATAAACCGCACAATACTCACTGCCATGTGCCTTTGCTATCCTAATAGATTTCAGCGAAGTTCAAAACATACGGTTGGAGATATTACTCGTCGAAGCGCTCTGACAGTTTGCTCGGGCGAACGAAATTCCAGGCTAATCGGAGTAAAATCGTGTTCGAATAAAGAGCGCGAAGGGTACAATTCAGAAACGACCACCATACGCTGGCGATCTGCCTCAGCAGCTAAAGAGATGGCTTGCGAATAGGATTTGTGAACCTACAGAATACGTCGTTCCACTTTTCGGCATCCGTGTTATAGGCAGTAAACTCACTTGGTGGTACAAAGACATGCGTTCCGTGTCCGAACGACCTAGCTGGATGACCAGCTGATTTTTCTCTGCTTTGCAGGTCTCCAATTCATGTACGATCGCCTTGTATTCATTGCGCGTGGCCGCAACGAGGTCCTGGACGTATTTCTCGTTTTCTTCAAGACGCAGAGCTGTACGGGCCGCCTCCTCCTTGAGGTGTTCAACTGATCTCTTCAGTTCGCTGTACGTCGGGACGTCGTTTTCTTGTCCTCTTGTCGCCTGAATGCATGTCGTGTAAAGTATAATTCATAGGAGACTCAGATCGCTGCACGAACCTTCGAATTATCTAGCTCCTGCTTCACCTCTTTGTATCTAAAACCCCAAAATTCAATCAGTTCCGAAGTCAGCTCAGGATTCAGCACGATCCCTGGTGTCTTCACCACGGACATGGCGGTTAATAATCGAAGAACAGGTACAAAACACAACCTAAACAATAGTTAAACACCGACTGATCGTGCTCTCTTTGTTTTGGTATTCCGTGCCTCCCTTAAAGATGTGATCAAATATTAGACGGCGTCATTTTGATTTCGACAAACCTCATCCTGTCCTAGGTGTAGGCACTCAGCACTGCTCTCCAGTGCAAACAGGGCTCGCAAGGAACAAGTGCCTGTGTACAATCGCGCCAGGAACTAGTAACAGGATCGACTACGCACAACCGAGGGACTCCAAACCAACTCCAAACGATCCGTTTGTATCAAGCACGCCCACGTGCCAGCCGCCACCACCCCTTGCAGCTGAGTTCAATCCAGATCTAACTAACCGGGCCCCGGATGACTTGGAGTACCAAGATGTGACGCGGGACGAAGTCCGCGAAGCCATATTTGACGCGAGCACGAACACGGCGCCTGGTCACAGCCAGGTATCTTACAAGATACTACGCTGGGCGTGGCAGGAAGCCGAGGCGGAGATCCACGCCCTTATCAAGAAGTGCCTTGGGAACGGCTTCCACCCACGAGAATGGAGAAAGGCAATCGCGGTAGCATTACGCAAGCTACGCAAGCTACGCAAACCTGACTACTCCAACCCCCGAGCGTACCGACTAATCCAGCTGCTGGAATGCCTGGGGAAGGTCCTCGAGAAGATCGTCGCACGCCGCCTGTCATACCTTGTCGGACAACATGCCCTCATCCCGGGGACACAGTTTGGCGGACGCTCGAACAGCTCCACTTCAGACGCCATCCTGACATTCACCAATGATGTGCAAGCGGCCTGGAATAACGGAAAAGTTACGTCTGCCCTGACTTTCGACATCAAAGGATACTTTGATTTCGTTAACCACCAGCGACTATTGTGCGAGCTCCGACGCAAGCACATCCCGCTCGAATATGTGAAATGGGTCGCCTCATTCCTGGAAGACCGACAGGCAGCCGTATGTATCGACGGAATCCGTGGAGAGATGAAGGCGGTTGAGAACGGGATACCACAAGGCTCGCCCGTCTCGCCGATCCTCGCGTCTTTCTACAGCTCGGGACTACTGGAGAAGTTCGAGCCTAGAAACCCGGTGCACAACCGTCTGCCTCTCCCAGATGATCCTACTGACACTGCCCTCGTTATGTACGTCGATGATGGGATGATATATGTTTCGTCGGAGACGCTCGACACGAACATACGGCTCCTACGCTCGGCATACACGGCATGCAGAGAGTGGCTTGGCGCGGCGGGCCTCGAGATCGACGTGACTAAACGGGAACTGATGCACTACACACGACGCGCGAAGGACGACTCACCTGCGATCCGGCTACCGGATGCAAATGGAGTTGAGTCCACAGTCACCGTATTCCCAACAGTTAAATGGCTAGGAGTATACTTTGACAGAAAACTCCTGTTCAACCACCATGTCAAGACACTCGCGGCGCGTGCCGAGAACACGGTCAGCGGATTGACCATGCTGTCGAACACAGTGCGAGGGCTCTCGCAGTCCCATCTCCGTCACCTATACAAGGCATGCGTTGTCCCGGTGATGACACACGCAAGCGCTGCGTGGTGGACGGGGAAAAAACTGCACGAGAAGGAACTGGAGAGAGTGCAGCGACGCGCACTCCGACTCATATGTGCAGCATTCAAAACATCACCCACGCACGCACTGGAGATCGAGGCGTCGATACCCCCCATCAGGCTTGCGATGGACGCCGGAAATCGACGTACTGCGCTGCGATTCAACAAGCTGAGTGAACACAGCCCTGTTGTACAGCGCCTACCTGACGCGTGGAGAGGCCACAACGCACCAAAAAAACCGCCACCCCTACCGGTCCGCCCCCGGACTAGAAGCAAGGTAGACGCGCGCAAATCCACGCAACTCGACCAACTCGCCCGTATGACAAGTCCGAACGATGAGCGAATACGCCCGTTCCTAACGCCACCGTGGCGTCGCACGGCGGCATCATACGCGGGACGCATGCGGATCACAAGCTCCAACGGAATGGACAAAAAAGAGGGGGCAAAGGCACATAAGGCCAAGCTGAGTGAACTCTCATCCTCACCAGACCACCTCGTGGTCTACACCGACGGATCACTTCGTCCCCTACACCGTGTTCGCAGGGTGGGGGCGGGGGTGGTAATCTACCACGAGGGCGCCGAAGACCACGCCCGCAGTATCGGACTGGGGAGCCGGGCGGAAGTCTATGACGCCGAACTCGCGGGACTTCTGTCCGGGGTTCGCAAGGCCATTAAGCTTGCTGTAGAGAAGAACATACCGCACATTCACTTATTTACAGATGGCACCTCCGCGATTACGACAATATTTGACCCGAAACCTCGCGCCGGCCAACTATATGCCCATCGCTTCCACCGAAAAGTGTGCGCATTCCTGGACGGAGACCCCGGTCGCTCTGTGGAGATTGCGTGGTCCCCGGGCCATTGTAATATAGTGGGAAACGAAAGGGCGGATGGACTAGCAAGAGCGGGGGTGGAGCTGGCGACAACCGCGAAGGGCTCGCTCTCGCACGCACTACGGAAGTCGAAGGAGAAGGTTCAGAAATCCTGGGTAAAGGAGTGGAAGGCGACGCCAAAAACGGGACGGTATGCGATGGCGAACCGGTTCCCGCCATCGCTGAAACCTACGCCACATTTCAAAACGCTGAAACGGGAAATATTTGGGCGTGTCACCCAATGTCGGATCGGTCACTGCTTCACCGGCGAGTACTACAGTAAATTTGTACCATCCGAGGACGTTGACTGCCCGTGCGGAGAGGCTTTCCAGACACGCGAGCACCTGCTACGCGAGTGCCCTCTGTACGAGGACCAACGGCACATCCTAGAAAAGGTCTCAAGGGACGTGTCCCTGCCTGAAATACTGGGCACCAAAGAAGGCATCGAAGCCTTGGCCGAATTCTTGGGCAAGTCCGGGGCGTTCACCAAGACTGGTAAACCACGCCGACAACCGACCCTTCCGTCCTTCGAGGACGAGCCGGAACCCGAAGAGTCCGACGACGGATCGGGCATGGACGAATGACCGGCCCAGCAGGCCAGGAAAGAGCGACACCCGTGGAACCCCGCTTCTCTTCCCCCCCTCCCCCTATGTGCTATGAGTATGTTTATGAGCCCGGCACCGGCCCAGAATGTCCCCAGCCCAAGCAGGCTGGACCCGTGAAATTCCCCTTCACAACTGCACTACTCCAAACCCGCATTGACCACAAATACTCATATCCCAAACCTATTTATTTGCTTCCTACCTATAGGGGCACCGCGTCTTAGTAGTTCGTGTACTTGTTGCGGTATAGAAATGCAGATACAAAAAAAAAAAAAAAAAAAAAGGGCACGCCCACGTGATGTAGCACGAACACGTGGTTTCATCCCCAGGCCTCTTGAGTCTTTCGAGTCTTTGTCCTGGATCTACAAATTGTCTGTTCGAATTCCCCGGTCCGTACCAATTCGAGTTATTCCGTGTCCATCCGGGCACCGGGCCCGGTCCGAGGTTTATCATTACAGTAAGGATATGGCCGAAGTATGTTTAGCGCAACCAACCAGGACAAAAAGGTCTGTGGATACTAGAAAACACATTACATCAGACGGTGACCTCCACAAACTCAAAATAGTATATAAACCGGGGCCCGCTGTCCTCACACGAACCACGAATCCGGCTTCAGGCCTAGGTTTGGACCGCACAGCCCGAACGGTAAGCCGCCAGTTCCGACCGCTACCCAACAAAATCACACCGTGTAAAATTAGAGTAATGTACAAACTTAGGTCTACTGCATGTCTCGGGCAGCCAATGACGCTCTTCCATCCACGCGGCCGGCCGCTGTCGGACCGTTATAAAACCATTACGCCTCTCCCTCTCCGACCCAATATCTCAACTGCCGTCCGACTCGCCCAGCAAATTCTGAGCCCTCCCAGCCCCCCCACTATCGACGACACGCAGAAACTTGCGACGTGGGTCGACACCAAAAACGACGACGAGAATCTGCACCGTCGTCTGCGTGCGCTCAGTGCCGAGACTTTGTTCGCCATTGCCGTGCTGGATAGTGAGGCGTGGCGCAAAGTAAAGACATTTGCAAAGCAAGGCATCCCCGGAAGATGTGGGCAGATTTTTTCAAGCTGTCAGCTCGCGTACCGACCACTATTCGAAGATATACCTACCGCAGACGACCTTGTCTCCAAATTACCTCTGGAGCTTATACTCAACTTGATCGCTCTGCTCCCTCTCAAGGAACGCGTCCGGTTCAGTCAAACCTCCCACCGCAACAACGGCCTATGTGCATTGCTTCTACACCACGAAACTTCTAGCCTCTTGGCTACATTTGGCCTCGGCGTCTCAGAGGTGCAACTCATGCTCCTCGGATCACGGACGCTCCTTTCCGGTTTTAGTATACCATTCCTTCTGCACATCGACTACCCGTTTCCCGTCTATAAACTGGAATTGTATACCGCACTCACCAAGGGCGAAGACGTTGCCACGTACATCTGTCGCATGGGTGGATACATTCTAGACGATGACATATTTCAAGAAGAAGTCGACGGGTTACTAAACGCTTCATGGGTCCTACGGAAGGGATCCAAAACTATCACGGTCATCGAATCAATGACCACCGCCGGAGCCTGTATATTTAATTTACACGCCACACCTGAGATGGGGTTCTGGGATGGAAACAGAATTTTCCATGCGTACCCCACTCTATTGACAACTGGGGTTTCCCTCACAACCCCTCACCTACTTGAACTGAATTACACCCTCCAAGCTCAGCGGCACGTCTGGCATATTCTTCAAAAATACAGCCTCCGCGGGTTCCAGCATCAATTCGAATACAAAGCAGTGCATGTCTGTGGCAAGGCTTTCAGTTGCCCCGGGACTATACGAACAACAGTGGATGGTGGATGTTTGAACTTAAACCTGCCGGAAACTCCATATCATACTAACAGAAACGATACGGATATAGTGTGTTGGACCCTATCTGGCACTGGCTGCGAGGCAGGTGTGCTTGCTCTCGGAGCAGGTCGCTTCTCGACGAAGGCAACCAGTTACGAAGGTACGCACAATTGATTGTATTATAGAATATCACTGGAAACGGACGCTGGAATTGTTGATCAGCACTCCTTCCGATGCAGCAGTACACAGGCTGAATTACATTAGGGTCATTCACAGTGGCCAGGCTCACTTCCTTTTCCTCGCGCTAACTCCCTTTCTTCCGCCCTTTTTGCTTACAGTTTTTTTGTTTGGGTTCTTATGTACATACCGCGACTGCGGTTACGACTCGCTTACGCTGCGTACGACAGTCCCAATAGTAGGAGGGTGCAAATTCAATGCATCCTTCAGAACCAATTTCGGCCGCACATGTGCTTAAGAGCCTGCCGACATTATTATTTAAATGTTATTTATTAAACATGTAATTTAAAAATAGATCACGCGCGCGACGAATGACTTTGTGATCGCTAATTAGGCTCGGTTCAACCTCTCTAGTCTACCGGGCGTGATATCTGAAGACAGTCGTTCAGAATCACGTATACTGGAGGCTGGAGTTAACGAGGACAGGCGAATACGAGTCGCCTCGGAGTCGCCTCGGAGTTTGAAAATTATGATGGCATGTCCTCCGCACCTTCCAAAGCTCCCAATGAAGCCGTTGTTTTTTCAGATATAAATTTCGATCAATATGAGTCGCTCATATTTTTTTCGTGGATTTTACCGCAGGTAATGAAGGAGCTCTGAGCATTTCTTTTGGATGTTTTTGGGTGATAATTGATGGAGCTATAGCGGTTGCCAAGGCGTTTCAATTTCAAACTCGTACTAAGCTGTGCTCGTAGATCCTAGCCTAATCGCTATGTAATCACCTTCTTGGCGAATAAACACCGCGAACCCGCACCGTGTCGCTATAATATACATCCTAGTCCTCTGCAGGCTGCTGCACACGTGAACCTGCCTCACTGTGCTAAGCATTTTTGCTCTACTCCTCCGGGGACCTGCAGACTGTGAAACTTGAACGGACGATACGATGCATAATGATATTGGTATCGGTAAAACCTCACTGCAGCGCTAGCGCTCCACACGCGATCCCTTCTTCGCGAACGTCGATTGCTTGGCGGTGCTTTCCTTCGCGCATCCACCGCTAGGGTCCTGTTTGTCATACCACTATATGTGAATACAAACCTCTCCGCCGCACTTGTTCCCGAACCGAGAATTCCGCTAACACTGCCAACCAACTCCCAAACACAAACATAACAGTGGACGCCCTGATACAGTAACTATAATAAATACAAGTGAGTAGCATACCTCCCCCGTTTCCCTACTCTAGCAACTGCACACAATATGGATTTATCTGAGCACCTTTCTGCCCTCGCAGTCACGCCAGAGCTTAACTTGGGCACAGAGATGGCACTGTATCCCGGCTGCGCTCTGAGGCTATACCGGAACAACGCCGGAACACCGTTGACAACTCTAGTAACAGGGACGGTCGCTGACGTCGTGGAGCATGGCACAGGCATTAGCGTGAGCTAAAGAGCAACTGGGAACACAACAACCTAACTTGCTATACCAGCTATTGATATTGATTGCGAATATCAAAATGCAAGCCCCGATAAGCCGTTGTATGTTCTTGCAGCAGGTTATATCGCTCAACACTACCATGCGAGAGGAGCAGCAGAAAGAATCTAGAGTACGTCGCGCACCCCTACCGCTTCCAATAACTACAACTCCTTCCTATAGGGCGTTTTTCATGACGAAGAGTGGAGCGAAGAGCATAATAAAACCTACGATGGAACTATATACGTACGCATGAGCGACATCACCAGAATTGTGAGCGTCCGACCGCCAGATACAACAAAACCCATTAACTATTACGCAGGTTGACATAGACCTTTCCTTGCCGGACATGCAAGGGTACATCCCTTTCGAACAAGAGATACAAAACGCACTAATCACCGGCCCCGCGTTACATTATCTCTCCCCTGGGTGTCAAGTGATTTGTAAAGTCAACCCGTTCAGACTAGATAACTTGTTGACACCCAGTCGACCATGTCGAGGATACGGCACGAGGCTACGACGAGTATGTTTCCGTCCTCGGCACAAACCACTTAGCACTTACACGCAAATACAGACTTACGGACTAAGCGCTGTACAAATTATACGGGTATTCAGAACCCCTGCATAGGACACTGCAACTCGGAGATGACGACCATGACAATCAACTGTAATTATAGGGGGAAAAGCGAGTTCTCCAAATTCAAAGTCAATATATTATACATATACTAGCTCAAGCCCGTGAATAAATTCACGGGCTTTGGTAAGTTTAAAGAAATTTATTGAGTTGGTTTTCAGTCATTTCATGCTCTTAGACCTTTTTTCCCCTTGACTTACCCCTTTGCTCCTCCTCAACTCCTCCTCCCTGTCTTTGAGAGCTCTTGCCACTGGCATGAGCCTGTCCCATCCCCATGAATAAATTTACGGGCATGGTCAAGTTGAACTAAGTAAGTTATTAGAGGACTGCTCTCAGGCTGCAAACAACATTTTTGTCTCGGAGGTCTCTTCTTTTCAGCATTACCTTTCCTCTGGTCCTGACCCTTGCCATTGCTATAGGCATGCCCAGTGACTCCTCACCACTGCTTTTCGGCAAGTTCAAGCATCAGCATTGATACCCATCACCACATTTGCGGCTTCTTTGGGCCCGGCTCGGCCCAGCCGCGGCATGCTCCCACTGCCGGGTCTCTTCTCGGCTCGTTCTCGGCCATGGCTCGGCAATGAGCATGACCGTGGGCGTGGGATTTCGAATCTTCTTTGATGTTCGTTATCTCCCCCATTTTATTATATAGATAGATAATTACATCAAGCTCCCTGTATCCCCGTGAACAAGACAAGTTGACTCTGGACATTCGGATTGGCACCCAGGGCACTTTGTGGTCATTTTATATGTGGCTCCACTCGGATGTTGGATTTTCCACCAGACTTTTGCCGCATTTCGTTCTACTTTTTTTGGTTGACTTTCAGATTAATCGAAGACGATAACCGGTTCTAGATGAATGCAGGCCACGGATCCGAAGATCCATTTCCATTAGCAGGCTTAACATTTTTACGATTAATTATTGTAATCGGATCAATACGGATACAGAGCTTAGGACACTGGCTCGGATCAATATGGAGTCGATTTCACCTCGGTACCAGGAATTTCCAACTCCCCTGAGAACACACCACGCTGCTGTCGACATTCCTGGTATTGAAATAGACTTTAAACATATAACAGACGATAGTCTAACGCAATACACGGGGATTTGCGTGTCTGCAGTGTACATGCGGAAAAGACACAGCCCACGTGGATGCTGACAACCGCCCTTGCATCCTACCTTCATGTCCACCAAAACAGAAAACATGGTAAATCGATTGCCTAACGTTCGTGCACATAACGAGGAGGACACCGCTGCGGTCGCTAGCGCGCCTCTACCTGACGCCGACCGTACTTCTGCAGGTCTCTGGGCGGATGCAATCTCAAAGGGCAAGCAAGACCTAGCAACCAGCCCCCCACGGATGCGGGGAACTCCACGGCGGTTTCTAGATTCAAGGTAGAAGACTAAAGGCTGAAAGGATTTTTTCTGGATTTGATACTGGTGTTCACAGGTACCGTAGGTCGAATCATCGACAACTATCGTTCACCGACCATCGTCCGCAGGCACGTGACACAGCGCACGGCGACCAAGGCATGTGTGCACAGCAGCTGCTATTTTGAGACCTCATCGCGTCCTTTACAGCTTTTGCGCATCAAATCCATTTGGCGCCGCCTCACTTTGTCGTTACTACTCTTGCTATTCACCCCACCTCTACTCACCAGGATGGCCGACGAAATAAGCAGCGCCGCCTCCGTCCTCGCAACTAACAATATCAACACAATCGTCGCCTTCATCTGTGGCGGGGTTTTCATCGTCGTCATCGGGTTTGCCAGCAAGCAACTTTACACCCCAGAGACGGGCGTTATGCGTGCTTTCAACGGTTACAAAGCCCTTTGCCTGTCATGGGATGCCGTCTACGCAAGATACACCGATGCCGAGCAGGACGAAAAGATGGTGGATACGAAGAGGAAAATCGACTCGTATGTGCTGCAGCGTTTGATATGCGTGTTACTCATGACGTGGACGAAGCGCCATCGAGGATCTGAACGAGAAGATAAGCGACCTGGATACAACAGTTTGGTGGAAAAAAATGCATTGGGGCACTTCTGCCGCCCGTGCTTACGACGAACAGCACGCGAAGTTGAAGAGGACCATCGACGTGTGTCTTCGTGCTGTTTTTTTTTGGTTGGGTATCCATATTGACGAACTCTCCGATGCAGGTCTTTCAGTCGAACGCCGAGCTTCGCAAGACCAAGCACTTCCCGCCGCCTCCCGCCCCTACCGCAGTCTGAGCATAATGAGAATCATCATCACCAAATCGACTCGATAAAGCACACAGACAGAAGGACAGCCGAAGAGGAGGACAGCACACCGAGTTTGCACGGCAGCGTTCCGACGGATTTTTGAAGATTCATTCAGTTGTTTGTTGCCGCGGACGAACAGCTCACAAGGCAGGAGATGTAGTTATCTAGTAAACATGTACACGAATCTTCGCAATGGCAAATATGTACCTGGCGTATTTCATTCGCAAACATGGCTTTTTTTTATCTTAAATTACGGACACCTAGGCTCCCGACGCCGACTCCTCATCCAACCCGTACACGGCGCGCACTGCTGCCTCCTTGTACTTCTCCCTCTCCCTCTTCTCCATCTCCGTTTCCACCCCCCTTTCCTTCGTCTAGATCTTGTTCCTCCGCACAAATCCATCCACCCGCATCGTCGTCAGCGCAGTCCGATTCACTGCTGCCCAAAGACGCCCTGGCGCCCCTGCCTACCCGGTCCTTCGTTTCAAAAGGACGAGCCGCCCGTCGGGTTACGCGCCGAAGCCCTTGATCACGACCTCGCCGTAGCCCTTGTAGCGCAGCATGTGCAGATCGTACTCCGCTACGAGCGCATTGAAGCGCGCGTGGCGATGAGCGTGAAATGCAGCTAGTGCTCCTCCACGAATCCTGAGCCCCCGTTACCAAAAACGATCCCTGCGCACTGTTAGCAAGTAAAAGGCTGTTCTCAGAGGCGCACGCACTCTGGTGTTTATCGTAAAAGCGATTACAGCCACGCGGCGGGTACGTCCTCGCACGTTATGGTGTTGGTGCTGTCAAGGCGGACCTCGGCCAGTAATACTCGCTTGGATCCTCACAAATTCATTCTGGCTTTCATCAACGAGGTCCCGAAGCGGCACACGCGCCGCCGACGCGAATCCGCGTCGGGCGTAGCGTATGCGGCTGCAGCAGCCGTTGATCGACGCCAAAGACTGTGCCGAATCGCAGGGAGCGCGTGGTCCTGATGAGGAAGGCGCCTGATTGAGAAGCACCACGTAAATGGCCCAAACTCGAGGTGTCGCGCGAGACGAGCGGTAAGTGCGCGATGTGGTAGACGTCTGGCAAGCAGGTCCCTCTCGATCTCGGGGAATGTTGTCGTTGGCGCCAGCTCGAGGAGAAGCGTAAGGAGCGAAAGTGCCTGCGATAGTAGCGGAATGTCACTGGTCGACAGGTACGACGAGCGCCGCGAGGACACCAAGCATATAACTAGCGCAACGATCAGATATGCAACACAGGCAGCACACTTGACATACCCGCGCAACGATACGTCCAGCTCCATGGAACACCTCCATCTTCCGCCTGCCACGCTTCAGCAACAGTGGCAGTGGCAAACACCATCACCCACTCTACGCGCCCGTTCACCCACGCATTCCCCAGCGCACTAGGCACGCCCCTCGCCACGCGCGTTATGACCCAAGCCGCGCCGTCCAACTTATCCCCAGGAGGCAGATCGCCTCCCACTCGCGGCGGTCGCGCGAGCGCACGGCGTCCGTCGCATACACCCAGTCCCGGATGCACGTCTCCGCACACCACCGCATCCGTGTCGTGAGCGCTGAGGCGCGTGAGTCGGTATTTCGATAGGCGAGCTGCTGGTCCGCGAGGATGATCGCGTCGCGGGCCTTGAAGAATCCGGGGCGGCAAGGCTTCATCGCGTTCAGTACGAGCCTATCGGGCTGTTAGTTGACATGCTCGGCGGGCGAGAAGGATTACGCACTGGAAGATGAGCGAGTTTCCGTGCTTGGGCACGAGCGGAGTAGTTGGCCGTGCTGCGGATGGTAGTGGCGAGGAAATCTAAGGGCCAACAGTCAGCTCAGGCGCGAGGAGACGACGGTGGGCAACTCACCTCCCCAACCTTCACCCATTCCACCACTCTCTCCGAAAGGCAGGCATCCCGAGTTGAGGGGACCACCGGTGAGACGAGTGCTCAAGCCGTAGCTATACTCGTGGATGACGATGCCGGCTTCAAAGTCACCGTCTCTGTACGGGATGGCCGTGTTCCAGAGATACATGCGCATCCACCCGTTCTGACTGTCAGGTGGGGTCATGAAGTTGGCGTTGTTGTAGCCCGAACCGTCCTGCGCGTTGGCGATGACAGCGTCGTTGCCCTCGCCCCCGCGGCCGAAGTTGTACTATTGGAAATTACCGGAAACTTCGTCGAAGCCGTATCTTGTCATCGCGTTAGCATAGAGCATGATGTGACAGCACTATGCAATATCTGTAGTACAGATCATGGATGATCTTGCTGGTGTAGGAGAGCTGTGCGGCCGTGGTGTTGATATAGCTCTGAGCCTCCTCGAGGGCTTCGGATTTGTCGGTCTCCTTGGGCTTGTACGGGTTAGTCGAACAACTTTCCTTTACCGGCATCGGGACGGTAGTTGCTAACGTAGGCATTCCGGCCTTCCCAGTTCTCCTGGGCAAAGACCTGAAAAAGATTAAGAGGCGAAACGAAAAGTACCCATAGCAAGGCTCACGTTGTTACCCCAGGTGGTCGTGGCGTTGCGGTAGATCCTGCGTAAGGCCTTCACAGAACTCCCGGTGGGGATGAAGAATATTATCATCGAGGGCTGCCTGGACGAAGGGGGTAGGGGTGGATCCAGTGTAGAACTAGGAGGGATCTGGGTCATTTTCGCTTCAGATAACTGTGAGATAAGGGAAGTACCGAGTCGCCGTACGACAGAACGATACCGTCCTGACGCAGGCGTCGTGGGGTCCACGAGCTCGGGCACGGGGTCAGAGTCGGCTGACGGCGACGCGATACGCCAGACGCCGCGAATCTGCGACGAGGGGTCGGGCGAGACGTTGCGGAAACAGTCGGACACGGCTTGGAGCGCGGTGCGTTGGGCGGCGATTGTGAAAAAGTGAGGAGTGCGGAGAGCCCGCCCTCGCGCACGATTGAGCTGGTAAACTGTTCGCAGATTTTTTCCACCATCTGTGCAGCCATCAGTACTGGGAGACGAGTCAAATACACCACAAGATAGAGGTCGGGTTATACCGGTAGACTTGTGATATACATACCTCATGAAGACGAGTGATAACCACGACGCCACGGGCGCGAAGATGTCGGGCTCGACGCGCATTACCAGGCGCATCAGGATACGAGGCTCAACCCGCCCGCGGCGCCGCATGGCCCGTGCTTGCCTGCGCCGCGGCGGGGATCGCGGCGCTCGGGCTCTCGCGCCTGCACCTCCCCGCGCAGACCCTACGTACCCCCCCACGAAAATATAAAACCAAAAACTGAATTAGATTGAGATTGAGATGGATGGATTAAAACTGAAAGCAAAAGCAATCCCCTGATGTGCCGCCGTGCCGCCGGTGCCCGCCATCTCTCAAACGCAACCGCACCTCATCACACGCCCGCGTCGCGGTGGCAGCGACGGATGGACGGGTGGGAGGGACTACGTTTGCGGCGGCGAGTCCGAGTCGGCTGCTGCCGCATCCGCGCGTCGATTCGCAAAGGAGCGCCGAGGGGTGCTTTCGGGAGGCAGAGACAGCGGTAGTCCTATGAAAGTGTTGAATATACGAACAAGGAGGGACGCGGAAAGTGAGTGGGAAGAGGAAGGCACCGGACCAAAGGATGTGTCCGCAGATACTGAGATAGATCCCGTAGACTTCCAAATATTCGCCCTCCGCGAAAGGCGGAACCATAGACTCACGTTAGCTTGCTCTGCTCACGCTCCCTATGTACGTATAGCCCGTGTGTGGGATCAGGGGATCACCGACGCTGCGTGGCATCCCCAAGTACTCGCGCCGAGGACATTGACATGGCCGCGTCGAACAACGTCGGGAGGTGTATTTGCGCGGACACGAGGTTCCGTGGCGCAAGTTCAGGCTATATCCGGCGTTTGGATCCAGAGAGAAAACTCGCAGAGGTGCGCGTTGGCAAGGTCGCCGCCAGTGAAGTCCGAAGGAGGAACCGCAAGCGCACTTTCTTGGGGATCAACATCGGAATCCTCCTCCTCGACAGGCGTTTTTCGCGTCGCGGCGGAGAAGTGTTCCCCGAGTACATGCCCTGTAAGAATCCAACGAGGAGGGCGGGGACTGGATTCAGGACGTCGAAAAGACAACGAGTTGCTGCTTGCATTTGTGTACGCATCTCCACCTTCCATCGGCTCCCGCTTCCTTAGCCCCGATACTACCTCTACATTTTTCCTCTCATAGTCTATGCACTCCATCGCCGATATAACGCTCTTGCCTTCATCTTAGGCACAATCACTGGCAACATATACCATCCATGATGTGCCCACACGCCCATCCGGCCCAGCTCGCCCAAGATACTAAGTTAAGATCCAGCCCGCTCTAGCTATTCATGTCCCGCCTCTCGCCTAATCTGGTGCACAGAGCCGCACTCGGTTGATCACCGCCGTACTATGCTGATCGACCGCGCATACGCGTGAATCACCTCCGCGCGTTGCACCGGGTCCGCAATATCCTTGAGCTTGATCCCGTTCTCGCTGAGCGACGCCGAAGTTGGCGCTCGGGGTGAGGAAGGGGAACACGAGGGTTGCGAGAAGGTCCGTGAAAAGGTATGCCTGTGAGATGGGCACAAACGGTCGGGCAAGACGTTACGGCAACATTTGGACACGGCTTGAGGCGCGGTGCGTTGGACGGCGATGGACAAAAAGTTGAGGAGTGGAGAGCCGCCGCCGCCGCATCGAGCGCCGCGAAACGGGCGCCCAGCGCATCGAGGTGCCGCTCGATGTCGCGCACCCTACCGCTGGTGGTGGCAGTGGCCGTCGGGCGGGGCGGGGGAGTAGGCGTGCGCGGGGCGGAATCGGAGTCACCGCGTGCGGCGTGGGAGGGCGCGTGTCGTCCGGGAAGCGCCGCATCTCCACGAGGCTGGGCGCGGGCGTATCTTGTATCGGGACGGCGAGGAAGACGCGCTGCAGGGGCGCGGGGGCGTCCGCAAGCCGCGCCTCTATCCACGCGGAAGTTCTGCGCGGGCGAGTCAGGGAAGACGATCCCGCGTTCTGCGTCTACGGCCGTGGCAGGGGAGGCGCAGCGCAGCGCGTCGGGATCGACGGCGATGGCGCACCCCGATGTCCAGATCCTTCACCTTCAGGGGAAGCACCGGCAAGTTAAAGCCTCTGCGTAATCGAGTACACATGCGCAGCGTCGTCCACCCACGCGGGCCACAGCCGCCATCTACCTCCACCCTGTGCGCTATGGCTACGTTGTACTGCGCCGTCGAAGAGCCCTCGCCCGCGCCCTCGCGCCACGGATTCACAGTTGCGTGCGCAACTGCCGCATCCACGTCGGCATCCCACAGGCTGTAGTAGGTCATGCTGCTGTTGGTGCCTACTCCGCCGCACCCGCAGAATCCCCCGCATTCCTCTCGCATTCTCAGGCGTAGAGGGGGAGGGGAACGCCGCACCCGCGTCCGCCGCCCCGCCCGAGGAGTAGCGCTCGACATTCACCGCCCTGCGCAGCGTGCGGCGCCGTCGCGGGGCCGGCGCAGAGGTGTGGGCACGGGTATGGGCGTGATTTGCTCCGGGGTGCAGGGTAATCCGCTGCGGCGGGTGCGGATGTCGGGTTTGCGCGACTCGGAGCTAGTCTCTACGCTGCGCGTGCGTGCTCAACACAGATGAGGTCGACGTCCTGATCTTGTGTGCACCGCGCTCCACCGCAGTCGTACTCCGAGCAGCGCCAGTCGCGTCGCGTCGAGTCAAATACGGCGCGGCGAGGAGTCGAGTAGGCGCGCCTAAGTCAGTTCGCGGGACTTCGGATGGCGAGACGCGCGGAATTGCGGGAAGGGTAGCGCACGCGCATCAATGCTAGCGTGTCAACGATGTCCGCCTCGAGAACCGCCAACACACGGCACGCGCGTGGACTCCGCGCATCTTGCGGATGTAAACGCACGACGCGTCGAGCGAATGGATGTTGCCAGGGCCGGAATTTCGCGTGGATGGATGCCGCCGCACGCCTCGTCGTCGCGGCCTGAAAGCGATGCGGATTGCATCCAAGACTCGTGGGGCTCGACGACGGTAAGCGGGAGACGCGGCGGGCTGGGTCGTGTACCTTCTCATCAATAGGTGTTGAGGTGAGGGGGTGGGGCGGTGTGCGAGAAAAAGGCCGCACGAGTCGGGAACAATTTCGGGGTTGCTGAGATCGCAGCTGTTCGCGTGCAGAGAGGGGTGGTGATAAGGCGCCGTAGGGTGTTGTGCGTGTGTCTGGGAAGTAGTGGAAAGGAATCGCACGCCGACGTCGAGCGAGACTACGAGCGCAAATGCACCATGCGGGGAGTGTAGGGCGTGGGGCGTGGGCGCGTGGTGGGCGAGCGGCAGATCCAGCGTATCCGGCGTCTATTCAGGAAGTATGCACAGCGAGAATCCTAGCAGATCGTTAGCGTGCGAAACAGAGGTGCGATGGTGAAGACGCGGAGACAGAGGTGGGGCCCGGCACAGTGGGGCGGAGGCGGACATCAGGACGCTGAAGCTGCGATCTGCGAGATTGTCTATCTCGTAGTCCACATCATGCATCCAGATTCCGAGCCACAAAACGCGATAGATGAAAGGCGGGGAGAGACAGATGCTCACCGTCACCATCCGTCAAACTCGTTCCTCGGGTGCCATGTGCCCGATCTCGGGTCCGCGCGTCGAGTGGCACAGGAGTGCCGCGCGGCGCGCGTTCGCTTGTAGTCACCGAAAACGGGGTCCATTCGTAGCTCTATAGGCAAATAGGGGTCATCAGCATGCGGGATGCGGAAAGTGGGTGTGGATGGGGAAGAGGAATGCATTGGACAAAACACTGCAGACCTCCAAAGATTTGCCCTCCGCGAAAGACAGAACGGTAGACTTACATTAGCCTGATCCTCTTCTACTTTGCGGCCCGCTCACGCTCCCTATGTGAGTATCCGTGCGTCCATTTTGAGCCTATTTGCGGGATCAGGGGATCAACCACGCTGCGCTTGCGTGGCGTCTTCAAATTCTCGCATCATAGTACGCCGTGTCGAACGATGTCGAGAAGTGCGCCCTTGTATCGACGCGAGTTCCGTGGCACGAGTACAATCCCGGGTTTGGCGCTTAGATTCAAATGGGGAGGGAGGAGAAACCACAGAGAATGAAATGTGGCTGGACGTCGAGGGGCGAAGCGTAGTCGGCCGGGGTGAATGCACGGTCCAGTAATGAAGTAACTAACTGCTTGACGGATGTCCGTCAGTTCTCGACGCGAACGGTCACAGCCCTACACACCTGTGATGTTGACGCGACGCGACTGTTGAGGAAGGGCAGAGAATTTCAAGCTGTCCTAAAATGGCATCAGCTTCAGAACCAAACAAATGGACTCTGTCTACGACGGGTTGCTGTTTGGCCTTGTGTACATATCTCCACCTTCCACCTCATCTGCGAAGCTCACCTTCGAATTCGGGCGCCCCGGACCAAGATATACGCGACAAAACAGAGTTGCGCCCGCAGCGCTCCTCAGTCGTATATTCGTCAGCGACCTAGTAGCTTCGTCCCTGGACTCGGACCTGGCGGTAATGTAACGCGCCGTACGCCTGCTCCGTCCCCGCAACCAACTTCACCCCGCACACGAGCCTCCCCGACGCTGAGCCCATCTTTGACACTCATGCGCTGCGACGCGTTCACGCCCCACCCCGCGGGAATCAGCTCCCTCTTCTCCGCGTTCGCGAACCTCGTTAAACACACTGGTTTAACACGAGCCACTAGGGCCCGACCATCAACCTCGCGAGCAGCTGTTTGGATCTGAGCATACTGTATGGAAACTGCGAGAAAGAAGTGGAGAGCGTACGGAACAAGGACAGACGAGGACGTGTTTGCAGACAACCACCTGCTTTTCATACCACCGTCGACGTGCGCGCTGTTGGTTGTTCTCAGTCGGCACCATACCGTACGTCTTTCTCTATAAAGACTGGAGGTTTCTTGTTGATTATTTCCTGCAGTTCATGCGCATAGAAGATTCTTGAGATCAACGAGGCGGGACGTACAAGAGCGAGTTTAAAGACGACGCGGTACGACGGGTGCAGGACGACGATATCTTCAACCGCGCGCGGCTCGTAAACTGCGGATATTTATGCAGATCGTTTGAGCGGTAAGCCGTCTCTTTACCTGCACAGAAAATAAATCTGAGCAGGCATACTGTAGATTATGTCGGTGCGATCCTGCGTCTCGTCGAAGATGGGTACAATTGGTGCCTGGATCCCCTGTCGCAGTCGCGCGAGGTGACGCACGACCTGGCGCCGCGTGACGAGGGTAACGTCGTCTCCACCGAATTCAATTTCTTGTACAGATGGCTCTCGAACCTGTCCGAGAAGGACATCGAGTAGACGGAGAAGTTGTTCAAGGATCTGTTCAAGGGGATGGGTTTTGACATCGTGCGTGGTGGCGCCTCCCTTCATGGGACCAACCGATGAGCTGACAATACAATCCTTGCTTAGATCACCCCTCCAGACTTCCTAACAGCCGCGGGACAGAAGACGAGGCCGGACCCGGACGTGACGAAGTGGACGTTCAACAAGTGGGTGTAACACATTGGATCCTGGCAGGTACTGATCCATTTCCGTAGCCTCGAGCGTGGCCCCGACGGGCGGTTCTAGGACTCGGACCTGGCGGAGATCCTGCACAAGCAACGTCAAGGCGCGCGGCATCCCCGAGGTGCTTCAACGTGTGTAGAACGGCGAGAAGACCAATCCTGGACTGATAGATACGCGGATATTCAAAGATGTATTTGAAGACATCGTATTTGGATTCATTCACGACTCAAACCTAGGACTGCACGGAGCCAATTGGAGAACTACTACAGGAAAATGTTGGTACAGCTCAGGGGGGGACGACTTACATGCTAATAGTTTTGAGATGGTTGGGTGATACAGCGTATACGTAGTCCCTATATAGTTTGAGTCTTCACGCAGAAATTTCAGCCAAAAAAGTTATAGAAATTTCACCACTAATGTATTCACCCAAGTTGAAACATGCGCTTTCAAAGCGAATTCTAATCGCGATTGTGATAGATATCAGTTCCCTCTCGATGTCAGATGGGAACTTAAAGCAAACTTGAGGTGGACTCCATCGGGAGCGGCGATTTGTTTGCCTCGACCAATCAAACGTTTGATCGCCGGAGTGCAGCCTCGGGCTCCAACTTCAAAAGCCGATCCCAGCGCCCACTTTCTCCTGCTCCCCATGCGACTTTGACGCCACCAAGGAAGACGGCGGCACGACTATGGAATCGGTACACCGGTTCGGCATCTGCGACCGGAGAGCTCTCGCTTTTCGATGCAGCCAGACCGAAGCCGTACACGCAAAAAAAAAATCCGCCTCGGACTTGGCGCTGGCTACCAGAAGCCTGTGTTCCTGCCCCGCCCGTCTCTGCTGTCTCTCAGCACAGTCGCCAAGATGAATCGCCAAACGTATTTATCTTATCCATTTTACTGACTATGGTCCATCGCACTCACGTCGGCGTGGATCTCCCTGCCGCGCAGTGGGATCTCGTGCATGTGTACCCAACTCGTCGCCTGCTACCTTCCTTGATCTCTCCGATGATCAAGACAACGAGGTGAGTTGACTTCTTTATCTACTTATTCTAATTTAAATAATATGCAGTCCTCTTTACGCCCTCATTTTCAAAGATGAGCCTCTCCCGCTCCTCCTACCGCCCGAGACCAGCGAGTTGCCAAGCCCAGCGCCAACCACTACCTCGGAGGAGGGAGCAAGCACCCGCCCCCTACCGAGTTCATGCAAGACGATGCCGACGCGTCCTTTACCCAAGACGACGTGCTTCCGTACGTTGCATTCGCCGCTCTCGGGGGGCTCGCGGACGCGGAGGATGAGGAGGTCGGACACGGCGCGGCGCTGACACGTAGCCTGAGCGCCGAGTTACGACACAGCATTCTACGCCGTACAACTCCGCCTCCGCATCCGCGTCCCCCTCGTCGCCCGATTCCACGTCCTACACCTCCGCTGGGCCCAGGGGGTTTGTCTTTGGGCGGTTGCCCGCTGAGCGGGGGAGCGGGAACGGGAGCGATTTTGACAACGACGGGATGGTGGGGAGCTGGAGGGTCTCGATGAAGGATAAAGGATCATAAACCACAGAGAAGTGAAATGAGAGCGGAATGCGTAGTTGGTGAGTTCGGAGTGGCGGCCGATTAAGTCCGACTCAGCTATGTCGGGCCGTCTTACGGCGAGTTGCTGCTTGTCCCTGTGTACGCGTTTCCACCTTCCACCGCATCTTCTAGGACGCGCATATTTGTGTCGTTTCCTTGCTGTATATCCTCCTCGGGAGTCTAGGCTACTGTACCTGCTAGAATGTACGCCATGCTTGCGCTGCTCTTTCCCTTTCCTCCCTCACATGTCTGACGACGGCTCTCGAATCCGATCTTGAATCCTTCTCCAAGCCCAAGAGTTTCGAATTGCTCTCAAATGCAGCCGTGAGTCGCATGTGTTACATTGCACTTTATTTCAAGGTCGCACATGTCATTTATAGCCCAACAACTCTACATCTGAAACCTCTATTTAAACCCCACGCCCTACGCGGGTGAGCGGGTGGATGGATGGAAAGGGAAAGAGACGTACATATTGTTTACTTCCTCTTGCAAACACTGGCATTCTGTCCTTCTCGATGAGCTTGAATGGATATGACTGGCTGCCAATGTACGCGTATTCCGACTCGTCTGCTCGTCAACGCCACTCACCCAGAAGCCCTATCTTTCCCCCTCACGACTATAACGCTGCCTCAAACACCCAGGCCAAGACAGCAGTACTCCAGGTCGAACATAATAAAACTCTGCTCCGTGCTCACCCTGCTCAAATACATCCTCCCTGCATCCCTGCTGGTGCTCCTGCTCGGATTCTATCTGTACGAGCCCCACATCGAGCTCGCGTTCTATTCCCGCACCTGGACACAGGCCCAGATCCTCCCTATTTCTGCTTTGTCCGGCTGTTTCGACCCAGCACGCGTTCAGCCGCCCTACAATCTTTCCGACGGCCTGTATGGCCCCCGGCGGACGGATGTCCAGGCCGACATGGCCCTCCGCATGGGCGTCGATTGCTACAACTTTGCGGTCACGATCTAGCCCGTCCTGCACACGTCCACCGAGTATGTACCCAACACCACACCTACTGGCGCAACGACTTCGCCCCGTTTGGCCCCCGCCAGGAGTGTACAAATCCTTCTTCGCGACCCAACACATCCCCACCTCCCGCCTTGTGCTGTGGTCGAACGCCCCCCCCCCCCCCCCCCCCGCCAAAGACATCCTCTCCAGCTACCTTCGCCGCTTCCCCGAATCTTTCGAGTTGCACGTCGTAGACGTGCCTGCGCTCGCACGGGGGACCGCCCTTGATGGCAGCCCGCTCCTCGTGTCCAAGGACGCCAAGGCCTGGGTCGACGGCGACCTCGTCCGCCTTCTCCTCCTCCTCTGGACCTACGGCGGTGTGTGGGTCGACATGGACTCGCTCCTCACGCGCGACCTCTCCCCGCTCCTCGAGCACGAGTTCGTCACCCAGTGGGACTGTTACGACAAAATCTACCAGCCCCTCAACGGTGCCCTCATGCGCTTCAAGCAGGCGTCCCCTACCTCTGCGAGGCCTTCCACCTCATGGCCTCGTCCGCCCCGCCGCGCGCGGGCTCCACCGACTGGGAGCGCCCTCCTGTACCTCCGCCTCTGGCGCGCCCTCAACGCCGCCTCCGTCCCGCCCTTCAAAATCCTCCTCTTCTGCTTCTCCGACGCCCGCTCCTGCCGCCTCGACAACCGCCTCCCGGACCCCTTCGTCCCCGACGACGCCCGCGGGAACCGCATTGGCGTCTGGAACGGCGCGATGCATGACGGCGGCAAGCTCGACGCCGCACTGCACCAGATATTCAGCGTCCATCTCCACAACCAGTGGGAAAAGGCCTACCCCCCCGGCGGTTGGGTCGAGCGCTTGCTGCTGAAGGGGTACGACAGTCGGCTGCAGACTTAGAGTTTGGATTTGTAGGTTTAACTTATCGTATCTTCGGGGAATCTACGCTACATGTGCACCAATACAATTCTAAATACCCTCTGTTACAGTGAGCTTGGTCCTCAGCCCACAAAGTCGTTATATCCAGTCTCCGTACACTACCAACCGACGCTCTCCGATATTCTCTGTAGAAGATCCTCGTCAATCTCCTTTCCCACCGTCGCCTCAAAGGTCACAAACAGAGACCACCGGATGTGTTATAAGCATCTCGACTAGACGCTTGCTAATCCTGGCCGTCTCACCGGCGACGCGGAGAGCGGCGTCGGACGACTTGAAGATCCTCTGTGCGTTTTCTACCCGTGGGCTCGTTTCTCGCACTAAATCATGGCAATTGCGGAAATCCTCGCCTGTTCTTCGCTGTTAGCTCAAGAAATTCAGATTCCATCATAGAAAAACTTACCCGCCCGCCCCTCGACACTTTTCAAACTGGTCGTCGTCCGTATATGAGCTCAAAAAACCGCTGAGTTCTAATTTTAAACGGGAATTCGAAAAAGTGAACCAAGACCAAATTGGATCGGTTTGAAGCTATAATACAAGATCAGCTTCAACTTGCCTGCTCGCGGTTTGTTGGTCTCTGTGAGCACGCTCTTGGAAAAAGAATGTTTTTTTCAGTCAGAAAGAAACAAGGCAAACACGCCCCCCAAAAAAAAGAGAAGAGGTATTTATTGTAACGTATCCTCCTAACAAATTGCAAAATCTCAACTGAATCGATACCAATCCCACGGCCACAGATATACAGACTGCCAGGAATGAAGCTTCGCCCTCCCAGCGTCCGCGCCCAGCCACTCGACCTCGAACCCACGCTCACGCAGCTCAGAGAGCATCGTCGCCAAAGCTGGACTGATATTATGGTGCTCATGATCAGGCTTCCCTGTTATCCAGGAGGCCAATACACACACGGATAACGCGGGACACAGTTAGCTTTCACGCCGCGATTCCATCATTTTCGCAAACAACGCGCACTGATATTCTGTATGAATCCCATTCAGTGTGATGGCATGTAGCTTGGGCCCTGGCAGACGAGATTGCACGTCATCAGGCGGGGTTGTCAAGTAAGGGAGTAGTTCTTCAACCCCTTGCATCCCGATGAGTCGCAACTTGAAGAGAGTAGGAGCATGGTTCAGAATCGGTATGATATCGGAGCCCATGGATAACACGCATGTTATACTCAACGTACGCACGCGGCACGCCGATCGTTCGAGGAAAGGGATGACGGACATGTCGACGTCTTGGCCTAAGAAAAGCTCCTCAAGTGACGGACACGTTAAGTTGCTCAGCCGACTCGATTCAGAAACATGGAGTCTGCGAAGACGAGGAAGATGAATGGGGGTAATTGGTTGCTTAAGTTTTTGCGGGGCGGGAGCGTGGATGCTTCGCCACACGTAGCTGAGAAGATTCAGCTCGACGAGGTTCATCGCCAGTTTGAGCTGATCTAACGAGACGTCAAGGAGTCGATACATAAAGAAGACCCATTCCAGCTGCATCCAAGGAAGGATCACAGATGTTCCGCTGTGTACGATTGCCTCTGAGAGGTGTGGGGCGATCTCAAAAGCCCGGATAGACTCAGAACGAGTATTTTCTTGATAATCCACGCGGCGCAAGAGCGGGAGTTTCCCGTGAATCTGAGCGAGGATGGTGGCCATATCGGGCCTCTGTCTTGTATCCAGCATTAGAACCTCCCAACGTTGCGAGTGTTGCGCTACCAGTCGGAGTGCAGACGTCTCAGATGAACCGAGGTTTATCGTCAAAAGACATGGCTTCGACTTTTCGAGGTGGGCTGCGATAGCATGCAACGGCAAACCGGGGCAGATATAAGACCAGAGGGCCGGGGACGAGATGGTCACGGCCCTCCATTGTCTGCAGACGCGCCCGAGGAGCCAGATAATCTTGGGCTCTCCCCGAAAGCGAATGAACAGTTCGAACAAGATATCGAATGGTAGGCGCCGAACGACTCGGACAGACAGAATGCTAAGGCCTTGTTGGACGTGTAGAAGAATGCGCTTCCGCTCTTCTTCATGGATCAGGTCAAGATCTGTGAGCAGAACGCTATCCTCTTCGAGAATCGCCTGTATCTCGAGCCTTTCGGCTTCAGAAGGGACATCGTTTGATTCCAGGAGATGCGGGGGAAAGCGCCGCAGATGTGAATACGTAGTTGCCGACGAGCGGGACATCCCAGTGGGTTCGTTCCTATACGCGTCGTGATGGTTGGATTCAAGAGCGCGACTTGTCACCTGATTCATTTTCGATTCATTTCTTTTTTCTTGTATCTGCATTTCTGTACCGCAACAAGTAAACGAACTATACATAGCTACTCAGACGCGGTGCCCCTATAGGTAGGAAGCAGATAAATAGGTTTGGGATATGAGTATTGTGGTCAATGCGGGTTTGGAGTAGTCCAGTTGTGAAGGGGGTATTTCACCGCCCCACGAGTCCAGTCTGCTGGGGCTGGGTACACTCTGGGCCAGTGCCGGGCTCATAAACATACATAAGGGGAGGGGGGGAGGAGGAAAAGCGGGATTTCACAGGTGTTGCTCTACCTGATTCATTTCTCCTTCTCTTGACACTCTCGAGTCTCAATTGCACGAAGGTATCGTCTGTTCCTTGGATGGTCTTCGTGATCTCGTCTCGAAGGAATGACTCGTAGAGTGCTTCTGTGAGGAGAGTCATCATTCCTCCTGCAGATCACATTAGTCAAACCGTCAATTCAAAAAGGTTTCTGGGTCTTCACTTTTGTTCTCAATCCTCCTGAAATTTATTTGTTTATACAAAGATTCAGATAGAAACCGTATTTGGCCTTCTGGTGCAAGACCTGCAGAGAGGTCGGTCGCGTCGGTAGGTATGAACCGCGTGTTGTGGTGAGATTTTTGAAGTCAGATTTCAGCAGTTGTGTGAGGAAGGTAGCGGTCAGGCGAAATCTGAACGAACAGAAGTCATTATGAACTCCAATAACCACGAGTAGATAAATGATCGACACGCACCTGCCCGCACACCATGTGTTAATCCGGTGAAGGAGACGGTCCCCCTCCGCGGTGTTGAGATATTCCTGGGGAATATATCGTCTTACATATCGCTGGTGAAAACCAGGGTCTGCGTCAGGGTCAAACGCCCCAGTAAGGGACGTGAGATGTGTTGGCATGAGTTTCGCAATGGATGAATTCATCGCCTCCTCGACCAAATCCTTGTCGACTCCCGTCCCGGCGACGAGACCAAACCCGGCGCTGGTTAATAAAGAGTCAAAACCAAGATGACATGTCGCAAGACAGAACGAGGACTCGATTGATCTGCTTCCGAGCGGAAAGCGGATCTGAGGGTAGTGGCAGCAACTTGCGCCTCATCCACGACGATATAGAAAGTCAAGGGTTTGTTCAGTTCTGTGAGCGGGATATCCATATGTTCGGAATGCTGTATTAACAATATGCGCATTTCTGCGAGGAGCTTGGCGTTGGTTTCCGCACATCTAGCCTCGGAGAGTCCGTCCCCATTGAGTGCTCGAGCCACTTCGTCAAACACGTCGTACAGCCCGGCTCTTCAAGAAGACTTGGGTGGATCTGAAGAAGAAGCCATAGCCGTTTGTCATTCTGTGTGATTCTTCGGCCAGAATCGACAATAGTAGTGAGGAAAAGCTTGAAAACGAGGATTCGAGCGAGCACAACTTGGTTAAAGCAATTATCTGCAATGCTGCGATTGGCGTTGAGGGCGTCTACAAAAGCGGCACGGTCGACACGTGAAAGGTCCTCGGCGACGGCACAACGAGGGCGTGCTCGACCGCGCGTTCCGCACCGCGCAGGATGTGTTCCTCGGCCTCGTGCGCGTGCACGATCTGCTCGTGGCGTGGCGCAAGGTCGCGCCCGCGGCGTAGGTCCACTTCCGCGCCTTGTTTGTGAAGATGTCGCGGCGGATGACGCGCTGGTCGTGCAGGTACATGAGCCCCTCGATCGCGAGGACCTGCGAGATGTACACTGCGACGAGGCTCTCGGGGCACTTGCCGAAGCACTTGGAGATGTTGTGCTGGGAGCCATTTTCGCATAACCTGGTTTTCGGGAGAGTGAGGGGCATGAAGCAAGGAAATGGGCGCGCGCACTCTAAGAAATATTCACGCGTCTTGACGAACCCCTTGTATTTATTTTGACACGGTATTCGCATGCTGTCGGTGCATCAACAGCAGCCTCACAATTTGTTGCTCTCCACATTTTTTTTTCAAAAAAAATCTTGATTTTGGTCTGAGTGTGACTAGCTCTTGAGTGAAGTCTCAAGGGAAATGTGGATTCGAATTAATATTCGAGTGAAGTACGGCTACAACGAGTTGCTATTTGGGCTTGTGTACGTATCCCCACCTTCCATGATTCCACTTCCATCCCAAGCTCATCCCTCAAATTCATCAGCGAACCTCTCTTTGACTTGCGTCAATCGGAAAATAGAATTGCGTCCGCAGTGCTCCATGGTCGTATATTGACCAGTAGACTCGGACTCCATTCCGACTCTCCGAGGGCCAACTCCTGCGGCACAAATCCTTTCTAGCCGTCTTCCGTGTTTCATCGACAACTTGCAGGGCGTGAGTTATCCTACTTTTTTTCCTTCCTTTTTCTTCCATTGACACATGACGCAAGGCCTCGCCCCGACGACAATGTGGGCGCTACGTGCACCAACGGCAGATTTCGTTGTTTGGGCCGTATTTCCAACGCATCGCGAGGTTCGATTTCGGTTTCATGGGCGCTTTTGTGCGACTGGCGACAGGTATAACAACCAAAAAGCCCACGCCTCGCCCATCCTTCTTTTGAAATCCCGTCGTCGGTGAGAAGATTGGTAGAAGATTGGCAGAAGGGGTGAGTGCCCTTCCACATATGCTTCATACGATGCGAGAGCGCCACGATGCCACTTATCGGTCCGAGGTCCCATACCCGAGACGTGCCGAGGCAATTCTCTTGGGGCGCGCCCGACTTGATTCATCTCACTTACACATACCCACAGGTCCTCCAAGGCCTCGCATACCTGCACACCAAGTGCACGATCCACCGCGACATCAAGCGCTCCAACATCCTCCTCTCGCGCACGGGCGTCGTCAAGCTCTGCGACTTCGGCGTGTCGGTGAGCTCATCGAGAGCCAGGCGGGCACGTTCACCGGAACTAGCTCTAACATGGCGCCGGAGCGCATCTGCGGCGCACAGTACACGATCCAATCTGACGTGTGGTCGACGGGCATCTCGCTGCTCGAGCTCGTGCAGAACCGCTTCCCGTTCCCGAGCGACCTCCCGCCGATCGAGCTCATGATGTACATCACCCAGGGCGAGCCCCCACGGCTCGAAGACGAACCGGGCGTGCAGTGGAGTGATGGAGTGATGAGATGAAGGATTTTATCAAGCGGACGTGCGTCGTGCGCCTTTTCTCTCCTTCGCTCGTCGCTGATGCTGATTCGCCGCAGACTCACCATCGACGCGCCCACGCGCCCGACGCCCAAGGACATGTTCGCACCCCCGTGGGTCGTCAACACAAGGTGTGGGAGTGGCCAAAGACAAGCCGGCGGTGGGGGGATAAGTGAGTGTTGTTGCCGTGCTTTCGGGTTCCGCTGTATCTTGCGTTTTGTTTCCCGCAGGGACGTATTTGTCGCATGTTTTATCCGGGTCTAAGGCGCGAGGGGACCCAGTCAGGACTCTTTGTTGGTTTTTCAGCCTTTTGGTTGCGTGTCCTCTATCGGCAGCCGGCGTGGATGGCGCGTGAGGCGTGCGTGAGGCGTGCACGTGCGTGCTACCCGAGACATGGGTTGCGGGCGAAGCGCATCTTGTTTGGCGTCGATAGCAACGTCAAAATCTCGCCGCTGTAGCCGCCCCGCAGGCCCGTCCACCGTACGCAATCGCACAACGACGTCGGAACCAATTCACTAGCTACCCGCTCACGAACCCCTGGCCGAGTTGAGTCATCTCGGTCCGACCCCCAAACCAGGGCAGAGCGATCCGTTCCTCGTATATACCACCAAGGCGCCCCGCAGCAAGGCGCGAATCTAGGATCTTGATATTGCACTACATATGTAACACAGGAACAGAATCAAACACTGTGCCTTGTACACATATATCGTCTCAGAGTTGCACCAATGTAGCGCGACGCATCGACACACGACCCGCTCAGACGCGGCAGCGCGCTCTGCGACAGAATAAAAGATGAGAGGAGACGAAACGCGCCGCGTCGCCGCCCCTCCCACAGTCGGCTCAGCGTATCTCGCATGGCGTGCTCCCCTCCTCTCTGCGAGTGCGTGGGCGCCATTCGAGTGGTCGGACTCGGAGTCGGGGTCGCGGATGGGGAGGGGGACTTCGTACTTGGGCATGGTCGGCGACGAGGACTCGGAGGAGGAAGTCGATGTCGAAGCCCGGCGAGTCAAATCTCTCCCTGCGTCTCGCATTTCACACGTTCACCCTCTACCTGCCTGTCCGCCATAATCCCGTTCAGCGCCCCAGCTGCGAATAAGATCCAAAGACGAGTCACGACGCACCGTGTCGAATTCGCGCGGGCGGTCCCACCGTCCCAGCAGTTTCTACTTCAACTCGTTCGTTCGTTCTTGCATGACCTGCGCATGGGGGATCGGTCATAGTCAGTGTGTGGAGGGAGGTTATCGCAGACGCAAAGACTCACGAATTCGAGGGTGAGCTTCGCAGATGACGGTGATGGAAGGTGGAGATATGCACATAAAGCCAAATAACAACACAGAGTCGTTCCGAAGCCGATCCCATTTCAGGACTTCTTGCTGCCCTTCCTCAACAGTCGCGTCGCGTCAACATCACAGGTGCGTAAGACTGTGACTGTTCGCGTCGGGAACTGACGGACACCCGTCAGTCATCCATTCTCCAGAGCAAGAAGAAACCCACCCCTGGCGCAACAACGAAACCGTGCCAGTGCGCGACCCCAAGAGAAAGAAATGCGTGGCCCCGGAACCAAACTCTGACGACGACAAGTCCGCCGGCCCCTTCCTCCAACAAGCGCCCGCGCACCACCTCATATTCTTTCTGTTCCAGCACTTTTGTCGCTCACATCGTCGTGTACCGTGGCAAGCTCATCGAGATCTCGTACATCGATCTTGCCGAGCAGACCCTAAGCGTACGTCTTTGTGCATTCGACTCATCTCCTAGTACTGACGGCCGTACAGACAATGGATACATAGATGGAAAAAGTCTCTGAAGAGTTTCCAGCTCAATTGGGCTCTCCGCACTCCTTACTTTTTCTCCATCGCCGTCCAAAGCACCGCGCTCCAAGCCGCGTCCGACTGTTGCCGCAACGTCTCGCCCGACCACTCATCGCAGTTCCGCGGCGTCTGGCCCATCATACGCAACTGCCTCGCGCACTCACACCAGCCGCTCGTCGAGTTTGCGTGCCTCTGCGTTATCCGCGTGGTCGATCGTACCACCGCGCGTCGGTCGAGAATCTCGAGACCGTCGTCGACACGGACCTCATCTGCACCGTCAACCAGCTGTTCCTTCCGCGTGCACCCCGCTCGTCGCTGCGAACACGGACACATTGCTCGTCCATGCCTCCGCCGCGTCCTTGCGCACACCGTAAACTCCCGCCTCAGGAACCTAATGCAGTGCCCCCTCGGACATTGCAGCGTCCGACATCGCGCTCTTTCGTTACCCCTGGGACATCGTCGTGGCGAATTAAAGTATTCAACATGTGTGTCGATTTTCTAAGCATCGAGGTATAAAACACTCATCATTTCCTAGCATCTACACGCCGTACTGGGGAGCAGAGCGTCTTGTCGCATGCGTCCACTATAAGCTTTCAGGTACGTTCTCCTCGTTGCTGTGAGTGCGTTGTTTCTCATTCGGCACTATCTCCCTCCAGCCGAATTTTTTCATTCGACTCGCGGCGGGCGATCTTCGTCGCGCTCAGTTCTTGGCCGTCCACAAACCATACACCCGCGAGCACTACTCGATGGAATTTGAGGACGAGCCGTTCAGCTCGGCGTGCGTTGTCGTGCAACCGACGCCCGACCATCCGCATGCTGCTCAAGTTTGTACACGCCGATCCGGGTGTGCTACGGGCGTGCGATGCTCGACGCCAAGCGCGTCCTTGACGCTGTGAAGTGGATCCCATCGACTCCGGCGGTTCGCGCTGCTACTGCTGGCGCCCGTTGGACACCTGTGGCTGGCGCTCCATGCTTTCATTGGGATCGCTTTGTCTCGTACGACCGTTACCACATCCGCGGAGTCCTTCCCGCGCGCGTCGTGCAAGTTCCCGCGAGCTTTCGCGCCCCACCCTCGTCGTACAAGCTGCGTTGCTGTTGCGTGCGCACTCGGCGGCGGGCCGGGTCCAGTCCACCAATGTGTCAGGCAAGATGGAAGGTTGTGGCGTGTGCGGCAGATCTCTCGCGTTGACGCCGCGCGCCCGACGCTGAGTTCGATGCCCTCGTTGCTGGCCTCGACTTCCCTGTGCCGACATCTAGGATAGTTTTGAATTGGGGGTCCACCCAGAGGGATGTACATTACCTCGGAATCTAACTGATACTTTGCTGTACATAATGGTGCAAGCCATTAGAACCCTAGGATTCAGGTTCCCAAGAATCCCACAAGTCAGCTGCTTGGAATATCCCTATTGAGAAACTTCTTTGTTCCCTTTTATGGAAGGTTTAACAGCGCCACACATGTTTGGCTTTACGAAATGTTCACGATTTCCGGACACCGTATATCAAGGATTTCCGGACCGCGCAAATCCTCGGTCCTTGATCCGGAAATAATTGATTTCCTGACAATTTCCGGGGTCCGGAAATCACCAGGAAATGATCGGCACATAATTGATTTCCGAGCTATTTGCGGTACTCGGAAATCACCCAGGAAATGTTCGGAACATTTCGGATTTCCGTGTGATATGCGGGGTATTTCCGGGCCCTGTGAATCACAGCGTGCCCCCAGTGATATTTGATCGGGGTTGGTGGATTTCTAGAAAGCGGTCAGGTTTGGGAGAAAGAGCATCGAGCGCAACGCACCTGGAGTAGAGATATACACATCTCGCAGCCAGTAACCTCTTTACTGACAAACACGATCCTCACGATCCTCACGCGCTCGATGAGGAGCAGCGCGTTCGCGATACATCTCCACACAGATGTCTCGGACTTGGGGGGGGGGTGCGACTTTGGCGGCTCGGCCGAGGGGGCTCCGGCTTGGGGACGACAGGTGGTGCTCGACATCCTCTTCCATGAGCTTCTCAACTTGAATGGCCTCAAGTTCATCGATCATCCGCCACGACGATGAAGTCGTCCATGTCGCGCCGTCCGAGTCTGGCGGACTTTAAAAGGCGTATTTGACAAGTGTCGTTGTCGTCGAAAACGTCGGAAAACTGTGGATCTGGTAAGTCAAATCATTGAACGAGTGGACATACTTTGCGAGAGGTTGCGAGTAATGCGAGCTGATGCGAATCGGGAATCAAAGTTTTGTCTGGTTGCGCAAACAAATCGACCATCTATCCGGTACGTCTTTAAATTTTCCTCATTTTATCATTGTTATCTTATTTTTATTTCAGTTCCGGACCCTCGGGGTGCCCTGTTCGGTGACGAAGTCAACGTCCGATGCTCTCGTTGGTGCGGGCGCTGGAAGATGCACGCTGGGCCGCCTATATTTCTCGTGAACGCCAACACCCTGCAAGGCCAGAGTGGTGAAGAGGAAGCCCAAGAAGCCCAAGGATCCGAAAAAGTGGTGCCCAAGGGCATCGAGTGTGACGCGATGCGGCGCCCGATTGTCAACGCACGGGAGCGGAGTCTTTGGGCGTTCATGGCGCTGCCGGGGGGCTGACACGCAAGCTGTTTGAGCCCGCGAGCGAGAGCCCGGGACCTGTCGAACTCGATGTCTCATCTATGCGAGCGCGACTGCTGAGTGGTGTACCCAAGGAGATGCTGCTCGAGGTGCATCTCTCCACTTTTTTCTCTTATATTTCTTATTTTATATTTAGCTTATCGCAGCTCCCCATTCTCGGGGTGCCCTGTTCGGTGACGATGTCGCGTGCGGGCGCTAGAAGAGTCAATGTCTTTGCCGTCGCGGCTGGTACTGAACGGGCATGCGGACTGCAGCAAGTCGTTCCTGCTGATGTAGGCCGCCATGTACGCGGCAGCCTCCTCTGGCTGGCTCATCCTCTACATCCCCGCACCCCCCGCCTCGTCGACGCCAGCACCCCGTATACCTTCTCCCTCTGCATCCGCACATATCTCCGTGCCGCCCACGAGACACTCCACCGGATCGGCACCCCCACGCCCACATCCTCCGCTTCCTCAGCAACACATCCAGAACGGCGAAGCCCTGCCCGAAGGGACGTTCGTGCTGCCTGGGATGTTGAAATTCATCCTCGTCGCTCCATATCTCGCATCGACAAACCCGCGACACCCTCCGCCGTACCGGCGGCTCCACATCGCCTCAGAAGCGTGCATTCTCAATGGTGAGCTTGCTTTTCTCCTCCTACTTGGTCCGGAACTCACGTATCATCGCAGCGTCAACGCCGCTCTCGACCCGACTCCGCACCGCCCAGCACTTATACCACACCACCCACAACATCTTCTCCGGCCGACGACCGCTGCCTCCTCGCGCTCCCCCTACGACCCGTCCCGTTCCTCGGTGCGCGCCTCGCCGCGCACCTCTGGGACGCAAGCCTCGGCCTTGGTGTGGGTGAGGCTGCCGCACGGCTCCCCACCTCCCCCGCTGACAAAGGTGTGCTGAGCTATTGGAGGAAGGCGTCACGCGAGTGCCTGCGCACCGTTTTCAGAAACAGCCTTCGCTGCAGAGAAGACGGAAGCGAACACGGAAGAGCGGGAGCGCGCTCTCAATTATTTTCGTGTGCTTGGCGGGCGCGTCGGGCTGTTGGCTGTGCGGGTCGGGCGGGTCCTTGGGGGCGGTGAGCTTGACGCGGATGCGGATGTGGACGAGGGCATGGAGGGCGACGGAGAAGTTGCTCAACGCAATTGTGCTGTCTCTACCAAGCCCCAAGACGCGCAGGCTCTCCGGTGCACGCTAGGGAGCAGCGAGGTGTTCGAGGACGTACTGGCTGAGGACGCGAGGGATCACGTCGCGGATCTACTCATGGGCGAGCAGTAGATCTATCGATTCCTCGACATAAACATTTCCTTTTCGATGCATATATAGCTATTACTCGAACGGTGGATAATATATATCTTTTTTTTTGTTTTGAATACACTCATTTCAAGTACTAGTCCAAAAGATGTGGACTCTGTGACATTGTAACCGATTTCGCGCTTAGACCATGATGACCCGCACCCCGCACAAGGGTGAAAACTATGAGCTTTCAGTCGACCTCAATAATAGTGTATAATATATTATCCTGACTTATCCGTGATTATAACGCACCATCCGCACCAAGCTGGAGGCCTACGCCTCCATTTTGTCCGGTTCGGGAGCTGCCAGTACTGAACGTCAAGAGCATACCTCGGTGTTGTCTTCAAATAGCTCGTCTCAACCTTACTTTAGCTGCATGCAGTAGACGAGTCCTGATGCTATAACAGAATCTGAATGCATTGTAATTAGTCTTCAATGTCAACGGCGCCGTGTGGCTGCGCTTTGAAGTACGAACCGTCGAAATGATGCACCCTAACAAATCCATCCTCCCCACCAGACGCACAACACGTTCCTGCCGGATGTACGTGATCTTATGTAATTTGAAATTACAGAACAGATGGTGAAAGGGATTGGGGAACGTACATGTTTATAGGACCAAAATGCCCCTTGACACGACCGACTTCTTCCTCATAAACCTTGTGCCAAAAGCGGGTCTCGAATTTACCCTGTCGCAGGGAAGTAGTCGTGACGTTCATTAATATTGCTTCTTGACCACCGCCAAGAAGAACCTGGTCACAACCAGACTGGGAGGGGAAAAAATGTAAAAAAAAGTGCACACGTATGGCCGCGTCGGCGCAAGTGCGGCATTGTTCAGCGGTGTCTCCATAGTATAAATAAGTCTTGATGACCATTAAGGTTTTGGTGTCGTGTATCCGGGCAATTTTGTCTTGGCTGCTGGTAACGCAGTATGTGCGATCTTTGCTGAGCTTCAGGTCCGTGACGACGTCGCTATGCGCGCGCTCATTGTTTTCGATCTCCTTGCTGGTCTTGACGTTGAAAAGTGCGACCTTTCCCGATTCGTGTCCGGTTATGATAATGTTCGGCATTGAAAGCGCAGACCGTCGCTTTACTTCCAATTGGGTTGAAGAAGTAGAGCGGTCCCTCAGATTCTAGAGTGAGTTAGCCATTGAGTTGGAAAAGGTGAAAACCGGACGCACGATTTGTCCCATCGCCCTCTCGGTTAATATCAAACACCCGAATAGTGCATTGATGCCCCATACGCTGCTCTGTTATGCACACCACCTTGGTGTCATCCTCATTGAACGCCACCCGCTTGACTGCCGTCGGGAACTCCCAGGTATAGAGACATTCCCCCGTGACCACGCTCCATAACCGCAGGGTGTTGTCTGCTGAGCCAGAAACGAGGAATCGTGATCCTGTTATAAAGGTTTGATTGGCACAGGCAACGAATAATTAAAGTGGAATATACAATCGACGTCGACGGTCCACACAGTCCCATTGTTACCATCATAGGTGCCTAACCTCTCGCCGTTGTGGGAGTACCAGGCGTTGATGACAAGGTCTTTTGAGCAGGAGAAGAGAAGGTCGCCCTCGGCATTAGAGACTTTAGCGAGTTATTTTGCTTAATATATGCAGCAGCCTCGCAGTAGAATTGGCCTCTAAACAAGTGGCCAAGTCTGTTCGTTCATGTCGCTGTTCAGCTGCGGAACGATTCGCGCAAACGTGCTCCTCTCACCGGTGATCCAAAATTTTCCGCGGCAGCCTCTGCGGGGCACTGCAATTTGCCGACGGTGGACTCGGAGCTTGAGGAGGCGATGGGAAAGTCAGCACAATCATCGAAGGAATCGCACAGGGGAGGAACGCGCACCTTCGGGACGTTTTCTAACGCGGGCGACGACGGCCAGTTTCTCCATTACTGAAGTTTTCAGCCTCGGGAGCACAAATGACTCGGCAGAGCTCTTGGCCTGCAACGACGGCGGCGCTCTTCTTCCCGAGCATCATGAAGGAGTCGAGGCCTAACAAGAAGCTGGTCAGCAAGGATGAAATAGAGATGGAGACAATAAAATGCACTAGTCGAGCCGAAAGAAGGCCCCACGGAGTTCTCGAAGGTTTCGCGTGAAACGATCTGTGCACGGCCAAGAAGGCGTCGTCCATGGAGGATCTGGTTACATCGCCCTTTGAATCATCTCAGTTGCCATGTACGGCGCGCGCGAGCTCGGGACTCACCGGCGGAAACCCTTGGCATTCATCCACGCCGGCCGTCATTTATGTCTTCTTCCCATTTGACTCGGAGCGCCACGCGACGAACGAGCGCCGATTGAAAGGGGCGTGTGCGTCGATGAGGAAGCCACGGGCGACGGGCGTTGAGAGCTTGCGGAGATATCTGGTACTTCATGTTTCGCGTGGGCGCTCGTCTCCCACTGGTGACCGGGAGTCTTCATCAAAATCCCCCACGGCAACATCCGCTGCGCACTGCAACTCGGGGAAGGAGGCTGCGGGCATGCAAGATTTTGAGTTGTGGGATGATTTGCGTTGGAGTCTTGTACTCGCCGCTAATAGATATTCTGCTTGCCGATCGCGCGCCCATGTCTTTGCTGCCTCACAACTCGACGGAAGTCGAGGGCCGTCGAATGCATTCCGAGTCGCTGGCGATGGATACTGTGGTGTTAGCCAACAAGGTCGAAATTGACGTGAAGTCACGACGGGCACCTTTCAATGCATTGCGCCCCACTTGCGAGCTTGCTCCAGAACATGTAGAGGTTTTACCGCCAGTTGCAGCCCTGCTGGAACTCGATGATCCACATCCCGTGTACGGGTCGGGACTCGGGGCAGCACACAGTCGGACGTCGAGTACATCGCAAGAAGAGAACAAGTTCGTCGATCCAGGGGATATATAGAACAAGTTTGCCGCAAAAAGAGACCCAGAGAGAGTAATATTATCCAGTCAAGGGGAGAGCGGCTTCCAGTAGTGTGAATTGAGCGCGGTGGTAATACTAATAGGCGTGGGGCCGTCGGCCATATTCGGCGCTAACCCGGACGTTAATCGGACTTGTCTTTTGGCTCTATGTAAACCATGCCCTCCTTCAATGGGCTCGCAGCACTGGACCTACAACTTGAAAACTCCTGCCCCCATGCACGATAGCTTCCCTTCCACGATTCCATGTACGTCCGTCTCTCTAGTTTCTCCATCTCTCATCCAGTGCGTGCGCGTTGAAACAAGACGGCGCAGCCGGCGCGCCCTTCTGACTCTGGTCAGCGTGTCTTACCCCCACAGCTACTCAAGACACCCATCGTGCTCTCCGCCCACCTTTTCTTTTCGCCACAACGGCATCGACGATCTAATGCTATATGTAGGCCTCCTCCTACGTTTGTCAACGTCTGGGTCATCGTTTGACCGCCTCCCCGCAATTGGGATATGTACGCTGACTTCTAAGCATTGACGCGAAATCCTAATTATTTCTTAGCCGCGCAGTGACGCGGAGCGTCCTCGCGCGTGGGGCCCAAGTTCCTGAAGGCGAGCTCCAGTTTCGGCGGCTCGTGCTTCCAGAAGGATATCCTCAACTTCGTGTACCTCATTGAGAGCCTCTACCTCCCCGATGTCGCCGCGTACTGGCACCAGGTCGTCGAGATGAACGAGTACCAGAAGCGCCGCTTCTCCAAGCGCGTCGTCGACACCCTCTTCAACACCTTCTTTGCAGCGCATTGCAGTCCTCGGCTTCCCGTTTAAGGCGGGCACGGGTGACACGCGCGAGTCGGCTGTCATCACGCTCATCCGCGACTTCTAGTCTTTATCAACATCTACGATCCCCAGGTCGCTGAGGCGCAGATCTGGGCCGCCCTCACCGAGGCCAGCCCGTCCCCATTGACACGAGTGAGTTTTTGGCTCCCCTCCGAGTCGTCTTATCACCGTTTCCGCGTATCCCCGTCGCGCGTATCCCGCCGTTGACATCACAGTCAAGAAGCAGGTCACGATCTGCCCCTCCGCGCTCGAAGCGTGCTGCGACGCCTAGGCCATCGTGATCGCGACCGAGTGGAAGGAGTTCAAGGTGGTCGACTGGAAAGCAGTGTACCACAGCACACGAAGAAGCCCACATTCGTCTTTGACGGCCGGCTCCTCGTCGACGCGGAGGCGTTGATAAAGATTGGGTTTAAGGTGTGTGCTTCGTGCTTCGCTTCCGCGATGGAGTGCTCGTGCTAACGAGAGTTGCGTTGCGCAGGTAGAGCTGTGCTAGAAAATGGATTACTTGTATGCATGCATGGACATAGCGGAATACGGCATGAGGAATTACTTAGACTTTGGTTTACCCTTTAATGGATGAATTCTTCCAAGCTGTACTTTGTTGGCTGCGTAGCTAGAAATGGCTTATAATGCACGTCCATCTTCGCCAGTCAGTCAATCATTGAACGCGGAAAAGGAGGAAGGAGAAAGGAGCACGCACCAGGGAACGTCGTGGGGGGGAGACTCATCGCGCCCGGAAGAGTATTGTTCCACTTGAATGCACATCGCCCGCGTCCCAGAGGACCTCGACACCGTGGCGCTCCTCAATTACGCGTATGAGCGTCACCTCGAAAACGCCAGGGCTCACGCGAATCTTGATGCGCGAGAGTGGCGGGGGCGCGAGGATGTCGGCGCACAGGCCATCTACTTCGGAGGAGCGGCGGTGGGCGAAGATTACCTGCGTATGGGCGTCTTTAGTCGGGGAGAAGAACGGGGAAGGGAAGGAAAGGATAGAAAAAGACGTACAGCGTTCTGATGTGGGCAGACTTGGAGTACATCGACCTTCTTGATCGTCCTGAGCACGCGCAAATTCGGCTCGGGGGCACAGTGGGTCCGCAGCGGCGAGGGGCGCGAGCGCGCCGCGCGGGCTTGATGTTGCTGCCGCCGAAAAGGGTGTTGTCCGACGTCCACGAAATTTCTTCCACGCCACGTGACTTCCACGAAATTTCCTCCACACCACGTCATCATGTCAATGACTTCCACTAGAAATAGTCACTACTAAGCACTCTTCTCAAGTCTGCCTCACCATGAATTCTATATTTTGTCACTGTCAACACGATGCTGCATAAGTTTCTGCTCATGGTTTGCTACACCGGTAGTGGACGAGGTCGAGGTGGCTTGATGAAATCCAGTATGCTGCGCGCCTCTTATCCATTTCCCACTCGAGCCCGGAAAGTGGAAATCAAGTCTAGATGAACTTCAGAAGGATTTAAGGAAATATAACGCACGCACCTTCGTTTCATTGGGCACAAACATCCCTTGTTCTATTCTCCAATTTACCGCGCCCACCGGTCAGCGGCGACGTTGTCCGTTATCCTCCCTGCGGAAATATTGCCTAAGATTTTCGTGCTCATCAGCGCAGTCATACGGACTTGCAGAAATTGCAGAGCACGCCGTACCGGGAATGGGAGCAAGAAGGTATCGGGACGAGCAGCTGAAAGTGTTGAAAGTACAGGTGCGGGCACGCGAGACACGCAATTGAATTTTCCTTGAGAGTCAAAAGTTAAATCGTCGTGGGTTCGAAGAAACAAATCTTCGACTCACCTGGTCAAAACAACTCAACGGCAACACAAAATTGAAGGCGGCTCGACTCAGGGCGTCTCGGGATATTCAGTCAAGGAGTTTTCCTAAACGACAATTATGCCGACTTTTTCAGTTTCTGCTCAAGTTGTTTCTCCTATAATTCATACCTCTAGTGCAGGACTTGAAGGCAGAAAACCACCCCGCAACTTCGCACGCGGACAAGATCTTGGGTAGCATCAATAGTGCATTGGAGACGCGTGAAGGAAGTAGCAGGTAGAAGAATAAGCAATGTGTTCGCACTCGGGCAGCCGGTCTTTGTAGCGGAGTCGGCGTCGAATGGAATCAATGGGGAACGCCAAAGTGACGCGCAAGAACGGGAAGAGCAGGTATTTGTTTGGTTCCAAGGCCGATATAACTTGTCGCCAAACAACTGCTCACTTGGGTTTTACTCGTCCTTGAAGCAATTCCTCGTGCACTTCCTTGTTTATTCCTTTGAATCCTAGCTCAACTCTACGGGCCTCTGACTTCAAGACATCTGGACGTGTGATTGTTTGAGTTCCGGCGGAGTTTCTGGACAAAACGCACCGGGACGTAGGTGAATCACGAGTTGAAACAGCGCGCGGAAACACGTCGTGAAGGTTCCGGACTTGGGAAGAAGGTACGAGAAGGGGGTCAATAAAGGAAGTACCGCCGTTTATTACTGGCCAAATTATCGTCGATGAGCCACGGAGATAGTACTCTTGAATGAACGGAAAAGGATTTCAGAATGAAGTGGACTCACCTGATGAAGTCAGCTTTTTTGGGTGATTTCGCCAAATCAGAATATACCAGCGCAGTCCTGGGGGTTTGAAAGTATGAGAGCTACGAATTGGATCAGAGAGAATAGAATAAAAGGCGCCGAGTGCGCGGGGATCGAGAGGAATAAACCTACAGAATAAAAGTCCCATTCTGGGTGATTTGTAGGTAGGACTGACAATGCCGTAGCTGCCCACGGAGCGATATAAACCTGGTCCGGAAAGTTGATACGTGTGTTGTAAAATGTCGAAAGGCTTGCCTGATGCCAAGTCGGCGAGGTTCGCGTTATGAAGACTAAGGCCAAATCTGCATAGACTTGATCAGTTAGTTTGATCACGAGTTGAAACGGCGCAGGAACGTATTGCGAAGCATCTTGCAAATAACTGAAGTACCACACTTTATAGCAGGCTGAAGCGGCAGGGGAAACAGCACGCGGTCCTCCGAGAATGCGGTGTCCATGGCGAGGTGCTGGCGGCGCATAGGGTAGCGATTTAGCTTGAAGTGCACAGTGTAGCGGTCGACGGCCGAGACGCGCGGAAAAAGGGGGCGAACTGCAGTCCTACTTCCTCCTTCCGTACGACGTGCACCTCACCCTCGAACCAGTGGCCGTGAGTTGCCCCTTGCCTCTGCACGAGGATACGATCGCCTGGATTGGACGTCAGAGGACGAAGGGCTTCATGGAGGGCAAGACTGACCAACAAGAACGCGGGGGCGTTTCTCAGCCAGTCCGGGAACGTCAAGGCTAGAGATGCATTAGAGGGGAGGGGTACCGAGATCAACGGGACAGCTCACAAATGGAGGTGTGCGGTCAGCTTGGCATTGGGGATATCATAGTGCTCGAGGTCACGCCTGCAAGCGAAGATGAGCCTAGTGATTCGTCCTTGAAGCACCGAGGACCTACTCCATGCGATGCTCTTCGATCCACAACAAGTGCTTGAAGTGGCGCGAGTACGTTCTGCTGTCCAGGACGTGGGGAATATATAGTCCCCGAAGGTTGGCGACGATGGACGTCGTGGTACCGGTCGACAGGGCGCCAGCCAAGCCGCTTGGGATGGGAGCCTTGGGTAACGGTACAACGTACGGGACCGCCTTCAAAGACGGAGGCAGAACGCCTTCCACGATGGTCGTCTCTGGCTGTCTATTAGTACGTTTCCGAGCAACGTACGGAGCAATAGGCTGGAGCAGCTGACTGAATTGACGTCGGAAGCCATGGGGAGACTACCTTGTCGATAGAGGAAGAGGTTAGAACTTGAAACAGGGATATGACAAGAAAGGAGCTCACCAGGAAAAGTCTATGTTTCGGGTTAATACTCATGTTTGGGATATACCGGCGTAGTCGTGGGGAACCGAGATGTGCGAATCTGCGAACGAGATAAAAGATGAATACAGTATACCTAAGAAAACTCACTGAAGAACGAATGGAAAAGGGACTTGGTCAATTAAGCTGTCTGCGCGACATGGGGTTGAAGCGCGTGGACCTGCGGATTTTATTTGAGGTCGTTTCAGGGATTGGATTTAAAGATAGAGAGATAATTAATAAAAATTCCAAGGGTGGCCTACGCACTACCGACACGTGGATTAGCTATGTGGCGGCGCATAGCGCTGGTGTAGACACGTACCTCGGTTTGCGGGAACCCCAAATATCGGACAAAATCTTTTGGGGCGCTACACGCCGCTGAGACGCGTTCCATGGAGCGAATGGCATGGTGCGTGGTTAGAAAAAGCCGCGGGGGCTTTCTAAAAATACGCATTGCTGGGGTTGAGTCAAGGTAAGGAAGACACGCGTAGACACGTACCGTCGCGGGAACACCGAATATGTAAATGAAATTCTGAAGGGCGGCGTATTTTTTAGCAACAGAGTTGCAGAGATAAGCCGAAGCAGCGTCGGTAAACATGTCAAGACATGACCGAGGCATGATCCAGCCAGAAATCTGACGACGAGCTTCGAGAAAAGGCGCGTCCAACTTGGGATCACGAGTGCCGAGCTGTGCCGAGCCTGCTCTCTGATCAATTTGGTTGAGCCAAACAAAACTCACATCCGTCAGTCTATGGCTGCGCCTGCGCTGGATCTCGCTCGATCCATTCTCTCTATTCACACTATGTCCCTCAGAGGAACTTAAAAATTAATGGGGAAGATACGCGAGAATTGAAGATTGGATGCTGCTGGTGCGTCGAGATCTAGCTCTTGCTTTCTTCCCTGCTATCCATTGAGCTAATTTTCGCGTCCGTTGCTGTAGAGTTTCCTCGCGCTTCCGACGCGCGTTCAGAAATTTCGGACCGGTCCTCGGTGCCTACTGGGCACCATCATTATCTTGTCCCGTCCAGCCAGAAGGAGCGCTGGCAGTGCAAGTCTAGTTGCGGTGCATCGCGCGCGACTGGTACGGTGTGGGCATCGCCGACCAGCCTGGCCATGGTCAACTGCACCACCACCTCGGCCTCAGCCGCGAGGTGGCCCCGTGCAGCGTGTACCATTTTGTGAAGTGCGACCCTCCCCATGTCTAGTCTTTTGTGGGCTTATCGCCGTGTCTAGTATGACGACTCTGCACCCGTTCGTGATGTCGCGCGAGTCCGTGCTACCGATGTGGTCCGCGGATGCGCAGGCACGTCGCGCGCTGCCCGACGCGCACCTCGTCGACCTCTTTGTGCTGCTGCACTGGATGCTCTTCACCAACATCGAGCTGGACAACTTTGCGCCGATCCTCGCTCGTTTTATTGAGCGACTCGAGATCGAAGGCGCCGAGGAGCGTAAGTGGATCATGATGGCTGTCGTCAACGTCTGCGCCGTGCTCGAGTATGACATGCGTGCTCAGGAAAGCCGGCGGCGTCGGTACACGCGACACGTCCGGCGCGTCGGACGCCGCGATGCGTGTCATGGCGAAGCGTGCCTCGGCCGCTAAGGAAGACAAGGACAAGATGGACGTCGACGACTACGGCGCCCCACACCAGACCTCAGCCGCGATTTCCGAAGCGGAGCCCGACGCGCAGCAGCCCGCCGCATTCCGCCTCGCGCTACAGCTCCTCTTCGCGATGCTTACGCACGCCTTACGCCGGCCAACGCGCAAACCGTCGCCATTCGCGCGTGCGAGCCTCAATCCTTATCTCACCGTTGTGCTCACATTCCTCGCGACTGTCCCGCTCGCGGGGGTCAAGCGCGCCGTGCCGTGGGGTGCGCTCGCGGATTTTTCGCGCACATCCCGCGACACGTGATGGCCTCCCACACAAAACCGCACCGGGTTGGGGGCATCTCCGCGCGAGGAGCGCTGGACGATGCTCACGACGGGGTGCGCGCCGCCGCTGCCGGAGGACTGGTGCCTGCGCGGCATGGAGTGGGTCGGGCGCAAGGTGTACCAGCACGGGTTCTGGGAGACGGGCGAGGAGGAGCGTGCGGAGATTGAGGTGCTCGACGACTCGGAGGCTACCGAGATTACGGATGGGCACATCGAGGATGACAACGAAGAGGAGGAGGGCGGAGATGGCGAGACGGCGCGGCGGTGGGCGTGGATCGTGCGGTGTGCGGTCGGCATCACAGTGGTGGATTGTTTTACGTGGGTGGAAGGCATGCGGGAGTGGCGGGTCGAAGGCGCGTTCGCGCAGAAGGCGGAGGTTGGAGGGAGGAGGATCGTGTCGAGGCGGAGGAGGGAGGATGAACGGCGCCACCGGATGGGCACACGCTGGGCAGACGACTCGATGGATGTCGACGACCTCGCCGACAACGGCCTCTCAGAGGAGAGCGAAGACGAGAAAGACCAGCGAAAGTCAAGGCATTAAAGGTATTTCACTTCCCGAGATGGTTGACAGGTAGCTAACTTGGATATTTTCAGAGCCTCTTGTCCTCGGATAAGCGCACCACCCTGGCTTCGTCCCCAGTCAGCCGGCCGTGACCACGCTCGACGCACCCGACACGCACGTCCTTGCTGATCGTCCCCGGCTACACCATCCTTGTCGTAGACACTAACACTCTTCTGTCCTCGCTCCCCATGTTCGCGTCTGTCGTCACGAGCCTCCAAGCCTTGGCGCAACGCCCGGTGAGATTCTCTTGGAAGTAAGACCAGTTAGGGCTCGTACCTTGTAATTCACCACACCCCGCGCAAACCTCGAAGCATTCACACGCAAATGGACGAGCCTATGAGATGTTGGCGAGCCTTTTCTTCTTCCTCAAATCCCCGTGTTCAGCTCAGGCGTCGGCTCTCTTCAGTCGAAGTCGGTCAGCAATCCTGAATATTCGATGACCAGCCAAAACACACCTATCATTCCACCGTGCCTCACTCGCGAGCTCCCCGGAAAACTTGCGGGAGCCTGCGCGCTCAAGCCTGAGAAAGGAAGTCTGGATGAGTTGTCGGAGGTACTAGACGACGCGCTCACCTTGGCGACGGCCGCGAGCCTGAACAGTAATGCCCCCAGGTCCATTCTACACTCCTCGCACACGCCGGAACTTCAATGGCGACTTTCGGTCATCCTCCCGGCGGAAATTTCTGATAATATTTTTGCGCTAGTTCTCGAGACAAGCCGGGTTTCGTACCTCGGACAGTCCCAGGACGGCGAGATAACACTACCGGGAATGGGTGCGGGAAGGTATTGAAACGGGTTGCTGGAGTTGTCGAAGTCGCAGGCACGGGCGCGCAAGAACGCATCTGAGTATTCAGAAATAAATCTTCGTGGGCTTGAAGAATACAGATCTTTGACTCACCTGGTCGAAACAACTCGCCGGCAACGCAACCCCGACGACGGCTCGATTCAGGGCGTCGCGGGCATTCGAACGGATGATACCCGTCAAGGAATTTTTCCTATACGACAATTATGCTTGCTTTTTCAGTTTCTCATCAAGTTTCTTTCAAATTTCGCATACTTTCAACCTCAAGGTCGTGCCGGAGGACGCCCCAAATCCTTTTCATGCGAATGGAGTCTCAGTGGCCGCAAATTTCGAGGTTGCAGAGAAAGACGCCCGGAAGCGTCGATTTGGGCCAAGTGGTGAAAAGGACCCAGAGGAGACGTAGATTTCGTATTAAGGGCACAGCGTGAAAGGTCTTCGTGGTTCGCGAGCAAGAATCCGGCCAGGGTGGACGTAAATCACCGGGATTCTGGTTACTGGAAGAACTAGGGAGTGTCGTTTGGTTCCGAGGGTTATGATGGATGTCGGCCTTGGAACCAAACAAGTCGTCTTCGCGATCGTTGAGGTCGCTGAAGGAGGGGATGGGACGACAGAGGTGGCAACGGAGAGGGGGGAAGGGGGTTGGACTCGAGAGTGGCGGTGAGCGGAGCTTGCACACGTGCAAGATCTCTGCGCGCGTGGCTGGGTCAGACGTGCGGAAGGTGCGACCTAAGGGGACGGCGACGATGACGACGAGCGAGGCTGGTGATGAGCGCCACGAAGCCCAGCGAGGTGGGTGACGTTGTGTAGGAGGTGGGAGTGAGGCGGATGGACGGTGTTGCAAACCCCTGCTCGATGCGGACCCGGGCTGTGGGGTACGCGTTGGAGCTGCTGGAGGAGAGCGAGGTGCGTGGGGAGCCGCACGCGCATGGGGCGGATGGCGGGGAGTTGGCTGGGGAGAGTCCGCGGAAGGGCAAGGAGTCGGTGGGGGCGGGGGCGGGAGAGACGCAGAGTCCGAGGAAGGGTGGCAACTAGGGTTTAGGGTTGGGTGTGTGGGCCGCATAAAACCGTAAAACCGCGCGCGGCGCTCGGGGCAGACGTTTGGGCTGCAGGTGAAGGACGCGGAGGTTGAGGTGCATGCCGAAGTCACTGGAGGAGGGCGAGGTGCGTGGGGAGCCGCGCGTGCGTGGGGCGGACGGCGGGGTGTTGGCTGGGGAGGGGCACCACGCAAGCGCTCGTTCGGTGTATGTTTGTCTTCTCTTCTTAATCCTCCTCCTGCTGCTCGTCACCTTCTTTCTGAATCAGCACTGATCCTGTGCTGGAAATTATAACGAAGACGTACCGGAACAGCTCGCGGAAGGCCTCCCCGCTGTACTCATCATCCCCTCGTGCAGCGAGCTTGGATCTGCCTCCCCCACGCCCAGCTCCCAGTCCAGCACCTCGGGAAACTCGCGCATGATGCGGCCCACGTCGGGCTTGCCGAAGACGCCCGTGCAGAGGGAGTAATGCACGTTCTTGAGGGGTGAGTCGTTCGTGGGTGGACGCGAGGATGAAGGCACCGACACAGACGTGCTCGAGGGTGATGGAGAGGTGGGGCGCTCGTGCGGGCAGTGTAGACGAGGGCGACAAGGATGGTGGAGGTGGTGACTTCGGCGTGATGGAGGACGGTGGAGACGAAGGACGTGAAGGGGGTGTGGTACGGCGAGTTGACGCGAGACGCGGAGGTGTCAGATGAGGTCTCTGAGAGGCAGTCGACCATGTATTCTGGAAATCATGAGATATTGAAAGAAACAAAAGGGATGAAGACATACCGATTACAGGCAGTGAAAGATTTACGTCGATGAGCTGCATGAGTTCTGGAGAGCGCGGTGCAGGATCTTGAGCTCAGGATATTCAGGGCTCGTCGTCGGCGTGTAAGGGGCGCGAGCCCACGGGTGACGAGCGCGGCGGAGGATGGGCAAAGTGCGGGGTTCGACGAGACAGCATGAGGGAAGAGGGAGATGACCACGACGGTGCGCAGGCGCGTACATATTTGGATCGAAGGCCGTCGCCTTGCGATAGTACCCGGACCATGAGGATGAAGTCCGCAGGTCGAAAGGGGAAACTAGACGCGAGTAGGGCCTATAGGGAAGGGAAAAAGACCTGTAACGCGTAGGAGACAGGTTCTCCGACGGCAGAAGGATGTTCTGCCGTCCACAACGCGTGCATACAGTCGTTACACTGTATGCACCCTCCCCGACGCTCCTCTGGAGACAGGTTCAGTGAACACTTTATAGTGGGGGTCCAAAGACAAGAGTATATTTCTTGAGGCTGCCGTGTTTTTGAACTTAAAGTTCCCAGGACACTGCGCAGGACGCAGTTGTGACAGTCATGTGACATAGAACGTAAGCTATCTACTTCTCCCTATACTGAGGCTATAGCATTGTATTTCAATTCATACGTGGGGGGATACTCTAGTTCAAAGGATTTGGGTAGAAAATGGATGACTTGCATCCATTTTGCTCTCAGCCCTATTTTATATTATCGGTGATGTCCCGCATGGCGACGAGGCGCGCGGCAGGCCCCGAGACATATGACATACGAGGGGGATTTCTGGGGGGCACGATAGTACATTAGTTGAGATTTACCCAAGAAATGAATGACTTATGTCGATTGCTGGCCCGCTCCCATTTTGGCAAAATGACCACTGATAATTGCCACGCCGACGATGCGCGCGGCCTCAGACGTTTGACGGACAGGAAAAGGGCATCCTGAGTACCCAGGTGGTATATGGGCGGCGCTGCGTGTGCCGCAGACCGCAGCCATTGTGCGCATGCACAACTCTGCCTGGCGCCGGCGCTCGCTGGCTGCCTGTCCTCACACAAACCTGTCCGCGCATGATTGGAAGTTACTTTGCCTACAGAAATAAGATAAATCCGCGAATCTTTTGGTTAAAAACCTATTAGAAACGGCGCGGCAGGATGGGAACCTGGTCGCACAGGACAATGAATGCTCCTTTAGAATTGCGGTGGACTTGCCTTGTGGGAATTCAGCACGGCTCGGGAATTTAAAACCGAGGGGGCCATGGTTAGTGCGACTCAGCGCGAGTTTCCAAAAAAACCTTACCTCGGGGTAGCTTAATATGGAGTTTGATGGGTTCAGAAATACCTCACGCACTCTTGGGACTTCGAGGGAAACAAGATATGCGGCTGTCTATAAGAATGGCCGGTAAACAAAAAACCGAACTTTTAAAAGATTACTTACCAGAATGATGGCGAAGGTCGGGAACCTCTACATCTAAGGAAGAGGCTAGGAGTCGAATTAGAGGAATACAGAAGGAATTGGACTCACTAGATAATGTCGGCGGGTTTGAGTTGGTTTGCCTACATTTGGAAATATTCCGACGCAGGTTCGGGAGACGGTTAGGTTTCGGATCTGGGTTGGGAAAGGTTGAGTAGACCGAATGGAGTAGAATGCAAATGAACACGCACCGAAAAATGCGTCTTAAAGCCGGGTAAAAGTATTGGAAATCTGAGATACCAAGGTTAGTGACATTCTGAGTGGGAATCTGAGTGAAACAAATACATGTGTAGTAGTTGGTGTGCAAGAGGTAGAAGAGATCCACGCGCTTTCAAGTCGAAGGCTGGCCCGACGCTGTATAAGTAGGCATGTCAGAATGTAAAACAAGCAGAATAAAATGAGATTTCCAAAAAAAAAAAACGCCGGAGGGGTTGAAAGCGAGGATCTGGGGATACAATGGGAAGAGCACACCAAGCTTCCAAGAAGGAGATGATGAAGTGAATAAGGATCCCACCCGGTGCGGTAGAACACATGCATGGAGTACGCCTGGTGCGCACTGAGCAAGACAGAAAGCCATGAAAAGTACAGAGAAGATCTCCATTAGGTCGTTGTACGGGAGGTTAACTCAAAGACCTCATCAGTTCGATTCCAAAAACGCACATTCTCGCCTCCGACTCGGAAGTGATGCGAGGTGATGCGAGAAGGGTTGTTTGGTTCAGAAGCGGAAACCAAACACTCTTCTCTTCCTTTTCGCACCGAACGGCGAACTGGCGGATTGACGCCTTGACTCACGACGCGGATATGGGAAGCTCTCAGAAACACACCTTGAATTGACCGCGGGTTGGCGCGTTTGTAGCGACACCCGGGTCCCGAGTCCGGACTTCGACCAGCGGCTCGAGCCCTTCGAGGCTCAGAATTTTGACAGGGATGGAACGTCAAGGTAAGTTTGGATATTCACAAGAATTTGGTATTCGCTGGGGAGCCTCCGAGCCCACCGCCATCCATGATCAACACGATCGGCTCGGGCACGAACAAGCGGGATGAACATGGCGCTCACGCTGCCTCCATGCCCTGGCATCCACGAATACCCGAACAGCACTCCGGCGTACATCGCGCGCCGACTTTGGCTGTTTCCATCGAACCAGGAGGGCCGCCGCCTCTCGAACGTACGTTCGTATGGCAGGTGCACATCCACAGCGGTGAACGATCTACCAAGTGTTTTTTCTTCTTTATTTTTCGTTCCTGTCTTCAATTACTGATCTCACAAAGTTTCTCGGTCGTCGGTGCCATGGCGAGCTTGACCTGGGGCTTGCGCACACAGACTCAGTGGGTTTTTCGCTGTCTGCGCCGTCTAACCCATTCAAATCTCACCAGTTCTTCATCTTTCCCTGAGTATGACGACTGCCTAATTTCCCTCGCGACAAGCACACGCAAATAACTATGGTATGTTGGTATCCTTGTCTCCTGGTCCTTTTCTCAGTTCTTTCTAGCTACGAGTGTCTGGATCTCTCCCGGGCCCGCAAACTCCGCGTCATCAATTAGGATTCCATCCCACCTCGGCTTGACGACCTCTCCATCGTGCTGTGCTCCTTCACATGCGACTCAATCTCGAAACCCTCCGGGCCCTTCCGTCCCTCAACAAAATCATGATCTCGAACGCGATCTTCGCGGTGCATGGCAAGGCGAGGAGGAGGAGGACAACAACACGGAGGAACTGCACTGGTACACAAAGAGCTCCATACTCTACACGTTTCGGATTCCCACCAGTGGTTCGGGTGTCCTCCTGCCGTGCTCAGCGATCCGGACTTCCTCGTTTTGTGCATCCAGAGTCTTTTGTATCGCAGGCGCGTGGATATTGCGCGTTAGCCGGCAGCATGTCTATCTTCTGTTTCCACCCAGCGCCCTGCTGCTACGCCCGCGACTCAGCATCTGACCTCCGATGCACCGTGACCGCGTGCGCCTACAATACCAAAATTGAAATTTCGCAGGCTTGCGAGGTGATGCGACATGTGTGGGCTTGCGAGATTTGTTTGGTTGCTTAAGTAAATAAATTGTGTAAAGTAGAGCGTAGAGAGGCATAGAGTAAGGGGTTCATGGCATTTGTAGAGCCCTTAGTATATCATCTTTATCTATGCGGAGAGGCCACCATTATGGTACAAGAAGCCCAGAATAATTCCCTATTCAAGTATTTTAGAAGCACCTTTTTATTGCCTTTTCTGGAATGTTTGGTTCAAGATCTGCGGCCCATCTGCGGGGTCCGCAGATTCAAAATCTGCGGACCCCGCAGATGGTCCGCAGATGCTACGGAGATTATGGATCTGCGGGTTATCTCCGGGCCCCGGAGATAACCCGGAGATAATCAGATTATTTTGAATATTCCGGCCATCTGCGGGCCCCATAGATGGCCGGAATATTTGGCGCAGATAAGTGATCTCCGCCCGATCTCCGGCCTATCTGCGGGGCCTGGAGATCATAGCCTGCCCCCAGTGGCCTCAAGTTGGGCCCGAAAAAGGATATTTGAAACACCCTATTGTGCACACCAATCATTCCGTTCCGAGGCTCCCATTTATTACTTTCCAAATTAGGACCACTACACCTAGCATCCCAGAAAGGAAATAATTGCTGATTTAGAAGTTTCTGGCCAGATTTTGGCAGGATAAAATTCAGGATATGTTGGTTGTACATTTGAATGCATTTATGAGCTATTGCACTACCATTACACTATTGCTACTTCTTGCTAATTCAACATTTTTATTGATAAAAGTTGCTGATGCCCCCACATGCCCCCAGCCCCTGTGCGACCAGCTGAATGTTCACATTCACTTCCTATATCATCCTTGAACATACTAGTCCCCTTCTATACATATAGCCTTGGATGAGAGCTGCCACAGCAAACGTTGATGGGAGATCAAAATGCAACCAGCACTGTATTGCTACAAGTAAGATGGTCCGGAAATAGGGTACAAAAATCCATTTCCAAGCTAAAAACTCGAAATGGATGGACTTACAAGTTCACCTACTGCTCAAATAATGATGCAGATCAGTTTTACCTTTGAACTGTTAGACCTCAAAAACATGGTCCCAACTGCTGTGCATGTATGTAGATAAATCACAAATGCATATGGGATTCCATCAGAAAATTTAGGACACTTGAAACCACCTTTATACCCACTCAACATGGTATAAACTGGAAAGTCACTTTTCGACTATTTTCCCCTTTGTGGCTCAGGAACTCATCCATGAGCTCCAAAATGTATATGAATGGAATCTGGTGGTTCAGAGGATTCCGAAAATATATAGGTTCGCATAATTTGGTTAAGTAGTTACTGAGTTCTGAAAACCCAGAACTAGATGAACAGGTGTAAATGTTACACTCCAACGTATATCCTCAGAAACACCATTTGGCCAAACCTTCACCAAAACACTCCAAGTAAAATGTAATCTGGAGTATTTATACTGTCTGATCTCATTTCTAATGTTTATATTGTGATATCTGGTCTCCTTGGTGCCCTATTATTGAAATAGGCAAAAGGTGTCATTTGAGACTTTTGAGATTTATCATGGTATATTGGCCTATATGTTGGACCAGGAATGTTCATATATATAAGGGGGCTGAGTAGGTACCCTCAGAACACTATCTATGACCCTGTGGAATGTAAAATAGGGTGAACAAGAGTGTCAAACAAGATCACTTTAAATCGTGAGGTATAGAGTACCCTGGGTGGCAATTATCTACTTTCCTAATACCAATGGATGATAAAATGTCAACAGTTGTGTTTTGGGATTTACCACATTGTGAGGAGCACATAGTAAGGCCTAAATGCAATTTCCCTAGATGTCCCATTTGTGATGTTCTTCATGACCAGAGTGTGATGCATCACCATGAGGGTGTTTGAGGAGCATAAGGGAACATATCAAGGTATCCAGCAGTCATTTCCTTCTGTATATCCCCAAGATATTATGACCAGGACCCAATTTATCAAGTGTCACTATTTCCACCCAATTATTACATTGTAATAGGCTCTTCTGTGTACCAGTTGACATCAAAGAACCTATAACAACATACTTATGTAGTTAGATCAGATAAAACGTTCGAAATGTGAGCCAGAGAAGGGCTGATGTTGAAAATTCCCTTTTTGGGCTAAAAGCGTTAGTGTCCCAAAAGAAAAAATTATTGGCTAATCTTTTGATCCCTATAGCCAAACTTTAGAGCTCATCAAGGGCTACAAGAGTCATCTATGTCATTTTTCAATTGGTGGTCTCATTGGCCCGCAAAAATGCAAAATACCTTCCCAAAGCCAGTGCTTTTTGACCAAATAGGGGCTCTTAAAGCAACCAGGCATCAATTGGATCCCAATACAGGCAGACATCGATGGTAGGGCAGCTATAAAGCCTTAATACAGGCAGCCCTCAACTTTAAGGAGTCATCTTGATGTGAGTGCACCATGGTAAGGGTGGTAAAATGCAAATATTATTATATAGCCGTGGTAATGGCGGTCAACATGCACTGCCAGATCTGCGAAGTTGTTTCGATGTCAGTGGCCATGGTAACTGTGGTCACAGCCGACAGGAGGTGCATCAGTCTGATCCAGTGATGCTGACCTCAGCCTGTTTTGGCGGGCCATGTGCTGGATGGGTTCACTGTGGTAACAGTGGTAATTGGCATACCTGAAATTTGCTAAGTCTTTTCAGCTGACAGTGTCTGTGGTAGCTGTGGGCACTGAGGTACATCAGTACTTTATTGACCTCCAAAAAATGTACTCGTGGTAGTGGTGGTTGCTTAACCCAGTCACAAATTTACTGACCTCCAAAAAATGTATTCACGGTAATGGTGGCTGCTTAACCCAGTCACAAATTTACTGACCTCCAAAAAATGTATTCATGGTATTTGTGGTACCTTATCCAAGCCACAGACACTGTGGTCAAAACATTGGCGGTACAAGTGGTATGTATGGTAATTTAAGTCAGTACAATTGTATAGCTACCCCACCAAAGGCCATTAGAAGCAGTCTAATGGAGAGTAAAATTGAAAATTTCTTCCACCGGTACCTCAGAAAAGACAGTGGTTACCATGGGATAAGGATGGAATATCGGTGGTAAGGAAACCACCCAAAACCACCTATAATTATAAGAGCTTATGGGGGTACTTAACTCCTATAACTATAGAGGAATGTTGGGATTATCAGGTGGGCCCACGGCTCAAGGTTTGCTCGGTCAATGCTCACGCGTTGACCAGCTCACATTGAGCCCAGGATGGCAGCATCCATTCATATCAATGTCAAAAGCTCACAACAATAGAGGAATTTATTTTACGATTATTTATTTTTATTCGGATCAAGACGAAAGCCGAGATTTTAAGGGGAGTTTACACGCGATAATTATTTATTTTCAACTCGGTTCAACCGGATGTGATTCGACAATTCGTCTTTCAGACCTGGTCCCTAAATCGGTACCAGGAACAATCCTTCTTTGTCTTGGTAAAACACAGGTATGTAAAAGCAATCATTTTCCCTTACCACCCAAATTTCACAGTTTTGGGTGGTAAGGGAAAATGATTGCTTTTACATACCTGTGTTTTACCAAGACAAAGAAGGATTGTTTTAACCTCAGAAAAAGCTAAGAGAAAATCATTCTTTGTTCCCCAATTCCTGGATCCGTAGGTATCCAGGTCTCATTTCAGGAGAGCATTTGGGAATTGGAATCGGCGGCATCAAATGGCGGCGGCACAGGCGGCGGCACTGGCAGCGGAACTTTCCGGTAATGATCAAATCATATCTATCTGTACGCCGAGCCTCCGGCAGCGTAAGTGCCGGTAAAGAAAAGGGGCACGCCTCGCGATCGGCCGCCCCGCTGGCGCGGAAGCAGGAGGTACGCGCAGATGCGTACGGGCGCGCGACGCAATGCGCAGATCCGATGCGCACCGTGCGAGTTCCAAGCCGCTCGACAACCCAGGTTTATCTTGCGCACCGCCTGCCGCCCTCGCCCTCCTCGCCTTTATCCCGCGCTGCGCCCACCTCGCACACTGCCTGCTGCCATTGCCCTCGTCGCCTGCTTGCCGTCCCTGTTCGCCATTGCCGTCGCTATGCCGCTCACCACCCTGCTCCCTACTCGCGCACCACGCCCCTTGAATCGCGCACAACCACCTCGCTGCCGTTCACGCGCCGCCCGAGCCACCGCCACTCGCCACCGCCGTGCCCAACGTCGCTCGGTAGTGTCGCCAGGAGGTGGAGGGAGGAGCAAGACGTGTCTGCCCCAGTGTCACATGTACGTGATTGAAGGTGACACGTGCATCAATTGTGCCGCCGCTGCCGCCGCCGATTCTATATCTCAAACTCTCTCCATTTCAGTAATTGTCTGTCCGACTCGATCATGCACTTTTCTCCCACACTCCTCTCATTGGCTGTCGCAACACGTCAATCACATCACCGTTCTCTGAGCCGCCAACGCACAACTGCATGTACTCTTCTCCTCCCACTCGCCCAATGCCTTATTCTGTACTATCCTCAGAATATGGAGCACTTTTGTGATTTTACTTACCTTGAAAAGGAATTTGGAGGATTTTTTAAAATGATTTCGACTCCTTTCGACATTGAACGTCACTAAACAAAGGTTAACGACTAAATGTGGGCCCGGAGGTTATCATGGAGGATTCAGGTCTGCCCGGAGGGCGTTACTATTATACATTCCAGTAAAATATCTCCTAATTACACATTGAACACTATGATCTTTATACCAGCCTTTTTTACCCACGGTAAAACAGATGGATCTCCGCAGTGAGTGAAAGTGAACGCCATACCCCCGGGCAAAGTACGGGAGCCAAGAATCGTACATGCACGCGTCTAGCCGATTCATTTGCAACAAGTAAGTAGTACATTGCCAACCAACTCATTACCAGTCAACGTTTTCCATCGTACGCTTCGCGAGAGGCAAAAAAAAGGGGAGCCAGCGGCACGAGGTTCTCGGAGTGAGTGAGTAGTACTAATGACACAGGAAGGAGAAAGACTGGGAATAAAAAAAGGAGGAACGCAGGCAGCACCAAAAAACAGCGAAAATGTAGAGTAGAAATATATATACCAGGGAGGAGAGTGTACACGGGTGGGGGAGGGGGCGTAAGATATGTAGATGCAGGTCATGCGTGCGGTGGATGCGTCGTGAGTGAGGGAGGAAGGAAGGAAGGAAGGGCGTAGCGCGCGTGGGATGAATCACGATTGCTTGGTCTTAAACCGTAGCAGCGGAGCGAGGCCCGCGAGTGCACACGCCTTTTTCAAAAACTCGTGCTGCGGCGCCTTAGCGGTGTGAAAAAAAAGAGAGGAAGGTGCTTACATCCAGCAGCTCATTCGCCGTTGCCCGACTACTCACATCAACGCACAGACAGACCGCCAAAAAGCCCTTGAGCTCGCGGCTTAGCGCCTCGGGCTTCTTGAGCGTCGGCGTGCCGTTGGTCGCGATGAGGTAGAGCGCCTTGAGCGGCTCTTCGTCAAGGTATGGGGGCTCGTTCTCAATCATCTCGATGGCCATGATGCCGAGCGACCAGATGTCAACCTTGGCGCCGTACTCCTTCTGCTTGACGACCTCGGGGGCCATCCAATACGGCGTGCCGACCATCGTCGCGCGCTTGGACTTTTGGTCCGTCAGCTTGGCGCAAAAGCCAAAGTCCGCTGCGGGGAAGCGTCAGTGCACTGTATCACGGTGGTGAGAAGAGGACGCACTGATTTTTACGCGGCCCAGCGCATCGAGAAGCACATTATCGGACTTGATATCCCGATGGATGATGCTCTGGCTGTGCAGGTGCCCGAGCCCTTTACATGTCTATGCAGAGTTAGCCTACACTCGGCTCGCCGTCCAAAACGCTCACCTCGAAACAAATACTGCTAATCTGATCCTCCTCCATCGTGTTATTCTCGATGATATCCGTGAGCGCACCACCCTCCATATATTCCATGACGACCCAGAGCTCGTTGCTCTTGACGAGGTAGCTCTCGAGGAAGTTGACGATGTTGGGGTGCTGCGACTCTTTCATGACGAGGATCTCGTTGACGATGAGCTCCTTCCGCGGCTGGTGCGACAAATCCATCTCTTTGATCGCGACCTTTTTGCCCGTCGTCAGCGTCTTGGCGACATATACATGCCCGGACGCTCTGAGTGGTCGTCAGTACGTGCTCATCAAGAAGAGAAGAAAAACGACCCACCCCTGCCCGACCTTCTTAATCTTGCTATAAAGCGCCTTGGGGTCGTCATCCGACACGACCTGCCTTAGCTTCTCCATTATCTGCACCTCCGTCATGGTACTTATCCGCTTCTCCTTCATCCCACCCTCCTTCTTCTCCAGCGCCGCCGCCGCAGCCGCGACGCCTTGTGTCCCCTGCCCAGCGCGCTCGCCCGCCCGCTCATCAAACTGAATCGCCGGCTTCTTCGCGGGCTGCAGCGGCTTCACCGGTGGCGGCCCCGCCACCGCCCCCGCCGCCGTCCCCCCAGGTGCATTCGCCACCGGCGCCGTCTTACTCGGCGGGCCCAGCGGCGGTCTCTGCTCCTGCTGTTGCTGTTGCTGCCTCTGCTCCAACCGTTGATCCTGCTGCGCCCGATCCCTATCCTGATCCTGCCTCTCCCGCTCCCTATCCTTCTCGCGCTCCCGTTTCGCCGCCTCCGCACGCTGCTCCTGCCGCTGCTGCTGCTGATTCGGCAGCGTCTGCAGGCTATCCTTCCGGAGTGGGATGCCGCCGGCGGGGGTGGGCCCCGCGGGCGGACCCTGCGCCTTCTGCCGCGCGCGTAGGTCAGCGGAGCTCGGGAGGTCCCCTGGCCCGGCAGAGGCGCCCGCGCTCTTGGCGGGCACGGAGGAGGGCGGCGTGGGCGCGGGACGCGTACCAGTGAGGAGCGGTCTTGGCGGGGCGGGGCGGGATGATTGCAGCGGCTGCTGTTGCTGCGCGGCGGAGAAGGCGCTGCTGTTGCTGTTCGAGAGGGTGCTCCCGCCGCCCGGCGCATCGAGCCCGGGCGGGGCGGACTCTTGCCTTTTGGCGGCGGGACGGTCGATGAGGGAGGATGTCGATGCGCCGAGCTTACCCATCCCGCCGAGACCTGTTCCAGCGTTGAATCGTGCTGGTGCGCCTGGCGTGCGTGTCGTGTCGTCAGCATATGCGCGGGGAACGTTCGCAGTAGCCGACTCACCGGTATCCATCTCTCGCTCCCGCTCCAGTTCCCGCTTCTGGTGGTCGGTATAAAACTCGAGCACATCGAGAACGGCCTGGGGGTCCTTGGCGTAGTCCTCGCGGGTGATGGCCGACTTTGTGAGCAGCTTGGACCACTGATCTGGCATGCCCGTGAACGCGCCGCTGACGGGGTCGAAGCCGACATGGACCTTGTGCACAAAGTTGGTTGGGTTGCTGACACCCATGAGCGGTGAGCGCGAGTAGACGTCGTCTTGCCAGCCTGCGGGCAATAAGCACATGGACGGTTAACCGGTCGACGTTGGACGCACCATACAACTCCTCGTCGTTCTTTAGAGACAAAAAGTATCGTTTCCGGTCCTGGGTCTCGAGTAGTAGACAGTATGGCTTGAGATCTGTACGCTCGATGTTTGCGATGTCCCGAAGCAAGATGACGGATTGTTGGGGCGAGTTCTGCGAATCGGAAGAGTGAGTAGGTGGGACGTGGACGATGCGTCGCCGAGGATGCCCGAGACCGTTGGATGATTACCAATGGACTCTAACGCACTCAAGACATCCCCAGAGCTGGGATTGACGCATTGGACTAGTAAACGCACCTCTGACTTGTGCATTGTGAGGGTCATCTCCTTGAGAACGAGCCACTTGACTTTCCAGATCCAACTGGCAAAGGTACCGTCCTCCTTGATGCTGACGTTGCCCTGCCTGACGACGCCGCCGCCGCCGCTGCTGCCATTGGATGCGGATGGAGAGCCGCCGATGCCGGAGTAGGATGTAGCGTAGGATGAGCCTGACGGTGAGCTTGGACTGAAAGTAAAGGCGGGGTTGTAGCCGTTGCTTGCGAGGGTTGTCTTTGAGGACTGGGAGGAGATGGAGGAGTACATTGTGGGGGAGGGGGCGGGGCGGGAGGGGGTGAGGGAGGATTGGGTGTAGGATGCCATCGCAATCGGCGACGACGGAGAATTGATCCACAACTTGTTTGGTCAATCTGAAACCAGCCAAACTTGGTTCATATCCACTTGCTCAGTACTCCAACTCTATGAATCCTGTACTCTGCGCGACTAGCAACTGTACCTGGCCACCGTATCCTTGACCTCGTCGTTCACACCAAAAGATCTTAAGAACCACCACAAATCAGCAACAACGGTCTCATCGCTTCCATGAACTTTACACCGCCGCCAGAATCGTTGGGATCTGCTGGTATTCGAACCCGACACAGACTTTTAACTCTTCTTCGGGTGGCCCATCTTCTTGTCGTGTCTGAAAACCCGACATTCCAATAATAGTATTTTCCTGGCCTCGTTCCCCGCAAGCCTCAGAAACTGCCAGCTGGCCCCAGTTCTTGTGCCTTTTTAAAAATATGCAGATCAAAATGGACAATCTGCGCGCACTACGTCCGCATCATCGAATCCTCTCCAGAAATACCATGACAACCCTCGTTCCTCAAAACAGATGAGAGCACGGGCCAGCGCGACAATCTGCTCATGCTCAATGGGACCAAATCGAGGATCAGCAGAGTTGGAAACACGGGTCAAGGACAAGTTCGGTTGTCGGTGCGGATGTGCCGATTAGCTGTGTTATAACAGCTACCGCCATACAAGTCCTCTACTCCAATGTTCAACTATGTTTTTGCTTCCTGACCTTCTGGTAACTCGGTGGCGACTTTCATATTTACGTGCAGAGACGTCTGCGGACCAGGGGCTAGGTGAATTTAGACCAGGGTCGTCGCCGCTTCAGTTCCACGCAGCTTGTTGGATTCTACGCAGCTCCCAAAGTTTCTCCCTTGCTCTCCATTCATGGTGCGATTCGACAACTGCGTCCGGAAGATCGGCGATCCCGATATCGATACCGACATTCAGCGCATCGTCGATTTGAACGAGACGCGCCTGGTTCCTGATACCATAGTGCATCTACAGCACCCCGCGCACGTCGACCACTGCCCCTACGGCACCATGAGGGTCGCACGCCATATTCGTCTAGTGGGGTATATAAGACACTCCTCGCATCTTCCCTCCCTTTTCTCAATTGCGCCGCGCGCTCCTTCCCAAACAGTTGAAGACGTAGCCGGGCGAAAGGATAAGCGCCACTCGGGGGGAAGGTATGCGCCGGCGCCGTTCATCGCGGTCCTGCTTCTTCCCCCACCGATGTGGCGTACGAGCCTACAGACCACCAGTCGGCAGAGTTCAAGGAGGCCGGGCAGGCGGTCCGCGCGTTTGACTCCGAGGGGATTGGCTTGTTCCAGGAACACAAGGCGGTAGGCGGACCCGGCGGAGTCGGAGTCGGAGTCGGAGTCGGCGCCGGGACAACGAGTCGGAGAGAGCTGCTAAGCGGATGAGGCCTGAACCCGCCGTTCATGTGGGTCAACGGCCTGGAAGGTATCATCAAAGTACGTGCTCGTGCACTTTGTCGCGTTCGGCGCCATCTCCAGCCTGAGCGGTGTACAGACCGCCATGTTCAAAGACGCCCGGTACAACTTGATGGAGGCGCTCAAGCTCGTGAGCTTATTGGGGATTCCGTATCGGAGGTAATGCATACCAGAATGGGGATACACGGTATTTTTCGACCATTGGTGTTGGACAGTGGACACAAGTTGGACATATTTCCTCTCAGCCATCCATATGCACTGGTAGATCGTGAATCAATTGGCCCTTCTTTTCCTCGCGATACACAAGATGGCGCGACCGGTCCTTGACTTTGAGCTTACTTACAAGTTAAAGTGTATAGGATCCACGTGCGGAGTAGTGATCCGAGGAAAGTTGAAACGGGTAGCATCGCGAGCAATGGTCTTGCACCGCCAACAACTTCTATGTACTCGACCCAGGACTACGCTTCTCCCGTTCCAAGCTACGGTGCCCCTCCGTTCGCATCCTATGGCAACAGCATCATCATTAGGGAGGGGCACGTCGGCGTCAAAGAGGACGGCAGCTTTGCCAGTTGGATGTGGAAGGCAAAGTGGCTTGTTCTCAAAGAAATGACCCTCACAATGCACAAGTCAGAGGTGCGTTGACGAGTCGAATCGTCCACTGCATTGCATTCTCTGTGGCCCATCGTCCTGGACTCACTCATTCGACTTATAGAACTCACCTCAACAAGCTGTCATCCTCCTTCGCGACATCGCAAACATTGAGCGCACAGATCTCAAGCCCTACTGTCTACTCCTGGAGACTCAAGATGGGAAGCGCTACTTTTTATCTCTAAAGAGTGACGAGGAGCTGTATGGTGCGTAGCTCGACCCGCCCTTCCATCAATTATCGACAAAATCGCACAGGCTGGCAAGACGACGTCTACTCGCGCTCACCACTGGGCGTCAGCAACCCCACCAACTTCGAGCACAAGGTCCATGTCGGCTTCGATCCCCTCAGTGGCGCGTTCACGGGCATGCCGGACCAGTGGTCCAAGCTGCTCACAAAGTCAGCCATCACCCGCGAGGACTACGCCAAGAACCCCCAGGCCGTGCTCGATGTACTCGAGTTCTACACCGCCAACCAGAGGAGGGAGCTGGAGCGGGAGATGGGGATGGATACCGGTGAGTCGGCTGCCGCGAGTAATGACATTGCTCACGCTGACAACGCGACACCAGCACGCTTCGGGTATGGAACTGGCCTCGGTGGAATGGCCAGCCTCGGCGGCTCCACGTCCTCCCTCGTCGAGCCTCAGCGCCCCCCCATCCAGCGACAAGGATCCGCCCCGCCCGTGCTCGATGCGGCGAACAGCACTAGCCCCGCATTCCTCGGCGCGCAGCCACTAAACTCCTCCCGCCCCGCCCCGCGCCCGCCCCCCGTGCCCCCCAAGAGCCCCGCCCCAGGGCTGAACGAGTTCCCCAGCTCCGCCGACCTGCGTGCACGACAGAGGGCGCAGGGACCCACACCGACGCCCGTCGGCGGCATCCCGGCACGCATAGACAGCCTGGCGAATCGCGCGAGCGGCCTGCCGAGCGCGCCGAACCAGCAGCAACGGCAGGAACAGCGCGCGGAGGCGGCGAGGCGGGAACGAGAGTATCAGGAGATGGAACGGGAGAGGCAGGAGCAGGCAAGAGAGAGGGAGGAACAGGCACGAGAAAGGGCCGAGGAGGATCAGAGGTTGGAGCAGCGGGGGAGGGCGCAGCAGGAACGGGAGGAGCAAGCAAGGGAGCGGGCCGAGCTGGATCGGAGGTTGGAGCAGCAGGAGCGCGAGGAGCAGGCAAGGGAGCGGGCGGAGCAGGATCGGAGCCTGGAGCAGCGGGAGAGGGTGCAGCAGCAGCGGCAGGAGCAGCGTGCGGAGGCGGCGAAGCGGGAGCGCGAGGAGCAGGCACGGGAGAGAGCGGAGCAGGATCGGAAATTGGAGCAGCGGCAGGAGGAGCAAAGGCAGAGGCTTCAGGAGCACCAGCGGAGGCCGCCGCTGGGCCCGCCGAGCAAGACGGCACCGGTGGCGAATGCGCCTGTGAGCACGGCGGCGGGGGCGACGGCGGGGCCACCACCGGTGAGGCCGCTACAGCCCGGGAAGAAGCCGACGATTCAATTCGACGAGCGTGCGGAGCAAGGCACGCAGGGCGTTGCGGCTGCTGCTGCCGCGCTCGAGAAGAAGAAGGGCGACGACGGGCTGAAGGACAAGCGGCTGAGCACCATGACCGAGGTGCAGATCATGAAGAAACTACGGCAGGTAGTATCGGATGATGATCCCAAGACGCTTTACAGCAAGATCAAGAAAGTCGGGCAGGGGTGGGTCGATCGCATTCTCTTCATTAACGCATGTACTGACGACGACGCAGAGCGTCCGGGCAGGTATACGTCGCCAAGACTCTGGCGACGGGGGACAAGGTCGCGATCAAGGAGATGGACTTGACGCGCCAGCAAAAGCAACTGCTGGTCAACGAGATCCTCGTCATGAAAGAGGCGCAGCACCCCAACATCGTCAACTTCCTCGAGAGCTACCTCGTCCGGAGCAACGAGCTCTGGGTCGTCATGGAGTACATGGAGGGCGGCGCACTTAACGACATCATCGATAATAATACATTCGAGGAGGATCAGATTAGCAGTATTTGCTTTGAGGTGAGAGTGTTTGATGATTGACTTTGCGGAGATTGACGAGTGAGTAGACATGCAAGGGTCTCGGGCACCTACACAGCCAGAGCATCATTCATCGGGACATCAAGTCCGATAATGTGCTGCTCGATGGGCAGGGTCGCGTGAAAATCAGTACGTCCTCCTTACCTCACGAACGCGCAGCGCCCTGACGCTCCCCTTAGCGGACTTTGGTTTTTGCGCCAAACTAACAGATCAGCGGACCAAGCGCGCGACAATGGCCGGCACGCCGTACTGGATGGCGCCAGAGGTCGTCAAGCAGAAAGGGTACGGCGCCAAAATCGACATCTGGTCCCTCGGCATTATGGCCATCGAGATGATCGAGAACGAGCCGCCATACCTCGACGAAGAACCGCTCAAAGCACTCTACCTCATCGCGACCAACGGCACGCCGACGCTCAAGAAGCCCGAGGCGCTGAGCCGCCCGCTCAAAAGCTTCCTCGCCGTCTGTCTGTGCGTCGATGCGGCTAGTCGGGCGACGGCGAATGAGCTGATTGATGTAAGTTCTTTTTTCTACGTGTGCGATCCTACATAACTGACTTTCGCGCCGCAGCATGAATTTATGAAAATGGCGTGTTCACTTGACCGCCTCGCCCCGCTGCTCCGGTTCAAGACCAAGCAATAGTCGTGACGCATTTCATGTCACTCCCTGACGACCGCGTCTCCCTCTCTCACTTATCTCACGACCCGCATCTCCATACTTATATTACGTCTCTGTGTACACTCTTCTCGCTGGTGTACGGTATCCTTATTTATTTATTCTTTCCTGTATCACTAGTACACTGCCAACTCACTAGACTCGGCTCGTGTTGCTGTTCCTTGTCCTTCCCCAGGAAAATGCCAACGAGTCATGTATTATGTATGTGCATTCTTGCATGTTGCAAATACATAGACGCGTGTATGTACAATGGTGCGTGTCTCGTGTAAGCAACTTTTTTCATGTTCCTACTATCACAACATCAAAGGTACAAATAAGTGTAAGACGAAGCGAAGTCGGACGTATCAACGGAAATGTAATTCAAGTCGACCAAATGATACATAAACCAAGTGGGATGAATACAGTAGATACAGTAAATGGCCAAGAAAGTGGTGAAACATAATATCAGAGGCGAAAGGGCGGTTCACGCCTTGACGCAGGTAACGCGCAGCGGCATGTTGTCGTCCGGCTCTACAGGTGTTCCGTCAGTGGTGCTCACGAACATAGAGGAAGAGGGTTGGCGGAATCGCGCAATGGATTTGGACTCGCGGAATGATAAAGGAGTGAAGAACAAGAGCGCAGAGGAACGCACTCATGGTAATTGCCGTTGCGGGGTGCGCGACCTGCCCCGTATACGCGGGCGCAAACTCGAAGTTCGCAATCAGCGCCCTGTGCAAAGGGCGTTAGTCATCAGTCATCGCTGGATGGAAGGACTTTACACAAGTACGGCCTTCATCTCATTCACGGCCATCGTCTTCCCGATGCACCCGTGTGGCCCTGTGATGAACGAGAATTGCGAGAACGTGGAATTGTACGCTTTAGGCAGGTCGAGCCAGCGCGCGGGGTGGAATCTGCGCGATGCGTCAGTGGGGAGCGTCGAGTAAGAATGAGGTACGCACTCCTCAGCGTCCTCGCCCCAAACCTGCTTCCATGTATTGATGACGCGGATCTGTGGCTGAGCGTCAACCAGAGTATGGGAGTCTGAAAGAAAGGCCACAACGCACCGGAATATTAAGTACCGTTCCTTTCGGAACGAGCAAGCCCTCGATGTAATCCGTCTTCTCGGCGACGCGTAGCGTGAGCGGCACGGGTGGAAGAACACGGAGCGATTCGTTGCTGGAGGACAAGGTCAGCTCCAGCGAAGCACATCGAGGGAAGGTACGCACACAACGCAGTCGAGCCACTCGAGGCTCTTGAGCGTGCGGTAGTCTGGACGCGGATTGGCCGCATATACGGGTGTAACCTCCTCACGCAGGCGGCGTTGGCTCTCGGGGTCATTCGCAAGAAGCCAGAGGGTCTGAGGGGAGGTGAGTACATGAACGACGTGAGCCAGGCGAGCGCACCCAAGACAGACCAGTTGCGGTAGTCTCGTGGCCCGCGGCCAGGAAGGTCAGCACCTGGTCGACCATCGCGGTGTCACTCATCGCCTCCGCGCTCGGGTCCGCGTCGAGGTCTGCCTTGCGCGCGCGGACCAACAGACTCATGATATCCTTCTTCGTGCTCATGTCGTCCGGCGAGACGCTCAGATCCGCGGTCTTCGAGCGAAGCATTTCCCGCGAAATCCCACGGATGCGGTACATCGAATCGATGAGCCGTTCGAGGGAACCAAAGACGGGGATTTTACCGATGAGGACGCGATAACGGTAGAGCCAGTCGGAGGCGAGGGCGCGCGTGGCGCCGGGGATGGAGATGACTGCGATGAGCCTGGCAAGGTTGGGGCCCGACTGGAGCTCGAGTAGTTGTTCGAAAGCGACGGCAAGCTCGTTGGTTGGGTTGTGCAGGCAATCGGTCCTGTACCCAAACGCGGTCTCGCAAATGATGTCGAGCGTCACTTTACCCACTGAAGGACAACCATGAGAAGATGGTTAGAACTAGGATACTGAGACGCACTCCACTCATACACGGGAAAGACCTTGCCAGCCTCCGGCGCAGGTTCGGCTTTGATCTGCGCTTTCATGATTTCGATGAGCCTGCAAATTCTTAGAAAAGGAGAAATGCAGAGGGATACGGGGCCTACCCTTCGATAGGTTCATAGTACATGTCCGTTTCTACGGGGTGTGAGCGACCGGTGCGCGCAACGTTGGACGAACGTACGGGCCATGAGGTTCGGAATGGAAAATGCGGGATTCATGGCCTTGCGTAGCTGCTTGTGCGCGTCGCCCGTGATTGTGAGCAGTCCATATCCCGCCACCAGCCCTAGAATATCGCGCATGTGTTGCGGCTAGAGAAAATTTACAGATTGAATTATCAAGTTTAGCGGTACCGGCGAATCACGCACCCGAGGATATTCGAGCCAGTCCTTGACCATAATCTGGTGAAGAGCTTCCGGGGAGAGGAAGATGAGGCGCTCCTTTCCGAGAATACCCATCATGCGAACGACGGGCCCGTGCGCCTTGACCCACTCGCGTTGAGGAATGCAACTTTCGCTCCTCACAATGGTAAGGTACTGCCCAAACAAAAGGTTTCCCATCGGTGGGCCCGGGACATTGCGCAGCGGGGAGAAGAAGCGCGGATAAAGCACGATGCGGTACAAGAAAACATATGCAGCGTAGCCTGGAGTGCGGGGATGTCTATTATTGGAATGCGGGGTGAGAGGTATGAAAGCACTTGCCTGCTGCAATCCAGGCAAGGTAGTGCGGTTGAAGGATGGACTGAGCTTCAGCAGCGGTGGGAGGTGTAGGGGACATCGTTGTGCTCGTGGAGACTCTCTCCAAAGCTGCATAATAGGGACCTTTAAAGCTAAGCCGCTTAGCCGTCAGCTTAGCCGCCTAGCCGCCCGCTTACAGTGCTTGCTTTGAAGGTCCCTATTGCTCCCGACTTGGTCCCCACCGAGGTGCGCAGGATAATATAATATATTATACTCAGCGCAGTTTATCCGAGATGTCGTTCGCTTCACGGTCCAGCGCTTTCCATCACACTGCACAACTGTACCTCGAGCTCCTTCCGTTCTGAGTTCGTAGTGAGATGGTAGAACTCCGATCAGTCCGGAAAGGTTAAGTGACGGGATGCCGACAGTGTTGCCGACACCTGGAGGCGTCTCTCTTGAAATTTCCAAGGTCAAATCCTGGCTGAGAAATTGCTGTATGCTCTTTGGGCTGACGACTCTGTTCGAGTCTAAACGAAAAAATAAAATAAAATAAAGGACAACATAGCATATGTCATGAACAAATATTCAAACTCTATTTTGCGGCATACAAGCACCCCTTTCGTCTTTTTTTCTCGTGTTCGTACGGCCTTTTTGAAGGTCCATCGATGGGTTGTAAAGGAGGCCAAAGAAACAGGAGATGAGAAATTGAAATTTTATGTTTTGGACATTAAAACTAATGTAAACAGTTCTCTTGGTTTAAAGGACTCGGATTCACCGCCGCAAGATTCACACCGACCAACAGGACCCCTGATAATCCCAATAAATGCCTGATCCGCCAATCCCGACAAAATTGGGGAAAAAATTTGACAAAAAAAAAACAAAAAGGCTGTCTTTTGAGTACATACAAGTTTAGTACTTAGCATAGGCGTTCGGCCCGTTGACCGAACGCCTACTTGTCGTGTGAACGCCTACCGCCCTTGGATCACCCATTACACCATCAATGGCGGCATGCCAGCAAAACACCAAGTCCTTTTCTGCAACAACTTCTTCAATATACCTGGGGACCTAACCAGAACACCAAACTTAACCAAACCTAACCTTTCTAACCCCAAACTTAACCCCCCACGCACAGCGAATACAGAGTTCAGTGTTTTAACGATTTTCGGCACGCATCGCCAAATCCATCACTCCGTGATGCGCTCCAAATGATGGATAGGCGTTCGAGCCATCAATAGGCATTCCCCGCCATCAATAGGTGTTCGGTCAACGGGCCGAACGCCTATGCTACTAAAGTTGTCGTGCCTCCTGTGAGTCTTTGTGAAAAGACGCGTTTTCGCAGTCTCAGAAAGCGTGGGAAAGTTCGAAGTGTCCCGACAAATTCGCCATCTCAGGAACAGGCATTTATTGGGATTATCAGGGGTCCTCGACCAACGTGTGGCCGTCAAAACCAACTTTCCGCTATGACATTTTACCTTGAAAAGGAAAATTCCAGAATCTCCACAGTGATATGTTTTTCTCATTTTTTCCAGGATGTATGTAGCAGCTTGAACTAGGCAAAGATACTCGAATATGTGTTCTATCTTTTTCTCTCCCATCCACGACATACCGCGGTGGCGCGCGCCGCCCAAGTCGGGAGCCGAATAGGTCCAAATGGGGCTAGATCTTTGATGGGAGTTCTACCCATCGACTCAACACTGTTCGGTTCTATCCTCTTGATTGCGAGCGAAGCAAGCAAATCTACCTTAACACGTGACGAGGCGGAGGGCTAAGGTTTGGAGAAAACACGAACAAACTTCAAAGTGCGTGGCTGACAATCCTGGTCGGGAAGAAATGCCTCAAAGTCGTTCATTTCTGCACTTTTGAGCATATGGACTGCACAACTTTGTTGTCCTCCTCGAGCTGCATACAACCATACCACACACTTGAGGAATTTGGCATGGAAAATGTGTATCCCAAAATGGTAATTTCAATGATGACTCATTGTGATGATGAAGTCGTATCCGAAAAGGGCTGTCTGCTGAGCGAGCTGTCCCCCGCGGCTCAGCGGATCCCTAGGTAAGGGACGTGCTTTTCACGCGAATCGTAGGATGAGGAAAAGTCCGAATTTCAACGAGTCGTGTCTTGGCTTTAGAATTGCTGCCAGGCTCAACAAGTTCGTGAATCTTTCCACCCGCGCACGAAGCTGTTACTGTCCAGAAACCTTCTTATCTGAGGAAATTTCCGCCGGATCCAGCGGATCCGGCGGATGGGCCGGACAGCCCTTAAGCAGCACCTCCAGCAACGACTTAAGTACCGAGCTAGCCCACCTCTTAAGGCGGCCCTCTCCGTCTCTACTTAAGGTCCTCTCCGGACAGCCCTTAAGTGGTACCTCAAGCAACAACTTAAGCACCCGAGCTAGCCCACCCCTTAAGGTGGTCCGGGCCGCCTCTACTTAAGGCCCTCGCCAATTCCGTCCTTAAGTACAAACAGTATGCGTTCCTTAGGTGGTTGCTGTCGGCCTTCTCCTTAAGTGCAACCCACCTATCATCCCTTAAGCTGTCTCCACTGAGGCTCCTGCTTAAGCCCTCTTGTTCCCGGGCTCTTAGTAAGGAACATCACAAACTATGCAGTTTGTTGTTGTTTGTCCCACACACCATCTCTCTCCCCTCCTCTCTCCCTGCTCATCGCCGCTGAAATTCGGATCCACCGCCAGTGAGTACCACCCACCACACCCCCCGTCCGCATACGGAGACGCGTGGGCAATGTCTTTGCAGGGGGTGGCCATGGATGGAAGATCGACGTACATGTAGACCGTAGACGTGGCTGTGAGCCGTCTCCGCCTCGCTGGCCGCCGCGCCATCGCCCTCTCCCCCAAATACGCTCGTCGTCCTCATTTCATCGGCGCCGCCGAGGAGGTCGCCAAGTGGCCCAGGGAACTGCAATTCCCGTGTCCCATATTTCTTGGGTGCGTTTTGTTCCCTTTTTTGTCAGTTGTTTTCTAACGCGACTAGTACTACAAGACTCTCGCGCACTCGGCTAGTCTGCCCCGGCACGTACCTTGGCGCCTCGCCCGCACGCTGCCATCGCCACCTCACTGCCACTTTACGGCCACCCACACACCTTCCTTGCCAGCCTGGATGCTCCTGCCTTCCCGGTTCGGGGAGGGGCCCGCGGAATCGAGTTCCCCTCCACAGGGACATTCCGAGGGCTCCTCGTCCGTGAACGCCTCGTTCGCCCCTGGCACGCGGCGTACTGGTTCGTGGCCGCCCTCTGCGGGTGGTGCATGCGTGTACTAATACGCGTCCGCAGTCGGGGGTTGGTTCACTGAATGCGCCGCCTCGGTCCCGCGCTTGCCAAGCATCAGCAAACCCTGGGTGTGCTACCTAGGTCTACATAGTTCCTATAGTTGCCATAGCTCCTGTATTTACTATAGGAAGGGTACCCTCTACATAGTTCTCCATAGTTTGGTGGGAGTGCTACATAGTTCTCCATAGTTTTCAGCAGTACTACATAGTTCTGTGTAGTTTGGTGGTTTGCGAAGCTTTGAACAAAATATGACTAGCAAATAAACTGTGGCCTCTTCCATTTCATTGGACTGATGATGTTAAGCACTATTATCCTAATTTTAATCCTGCGAACGAAAGGCATCTAAGGTGCAGGTACATAGAACTTATTAGGAAAGCTTGTAAATAAAGTGACTCCTGTGTGAATCGAACCGGCGACCACCGGAACGTAATGTAAGAGTGCAGCATAACCACTGAGCCACACAACCATTTAAGCACCTGGTAGGCTGTTAAATATAAGGGGTCACCTCCCTCTCAAAACAACTGTCTGCTCCCTGATATAACTTCGGTAACATCATCATATAGATAGTGATTCCAAACTAAAGTACCAAAACTCACAAAGCTCCACAAAGTCATCTAGCAATTTCCCTCTAAAGCCTTTGCTTTATTCAACTGTAAAACACAAAATAAATTCATAGAGCTATTCTGAACACCATAGAGACAGATGAGCTGGACTATGTATATTTTTGTGAAGAATCTTGGTTATGTAAATAGTTTAACAAAGAGCTCTTCTTTGCTCTATCTCAATGAAGTACTGTGGCTTTTTGAAATCTAATTGTGTATCTGAAATGCCTTGTGGCTCAGGTGCCTACAGGAATTGAAAAACCATGTGAAACTATGCAGCTTGGTGGCAAAACTATGTACAACTATGCAGCCTGGCTGCAAAACTATGTACAACTATGTAGCTTTGACTGGAACTACAGAGTCCTATGGCAACTATGGCAACTACAGCCAACTATGGCCAACTATGGTCAAATTCAGGGTTTGCTGATGAGTTGTCCGTGAGCGGCTTTTCTTGACACGGGATGCCGATTGTTCTCCGCTGGTGATCCCCTCCCTCTTGCCTCACTTCTCTTCCCTGCGCTGCGTCCTGTTCCTGTTACGTATGTATTTTGGATAATAGAATATTTTGGCCGACAAATGAGTAAGCGCGTGCGTGCTTAAGGTTCTTGACTGCGACCTTGGACCCAGCCTCTGGGTTCCTTCAGGTTAAGGTTGTCAACTGCCCTTCAACTTAAGGATGTGGTTCCTAGAATTGCTTAAGGAGATGGAACACGGTAGACCTTAAGGACCTTGCAGTCTGGACTCCTTAAGGATGAGATGGTACAGGCAACTTAAGCAGGTTATGTGGTAGGTTCCTTAAGGTACACGCATTGCACAACACTTAAGCAGGAGGGGAAACAAGCTGCTTAAGGAAACAAAAAAAACTGGGTGTGATAATGTCCCCGTAAAAAAACTATCGCTATGGAAGGAACTTCCAGAAGGAGTGTAGCCTTTCTTTTCAATTCTGTGACACTACTTGAATTCATTGTCCCGTGTCACCCCATAAATCAGTAGGGCCTTAAGGAACATTCACGCCACTTAAGACAAATACTGGAAATGTAAATTTACGCAGTGAAGAAGGCCTTAAGCAATGCGCGACAAACTCTCTTAAGAGATCTGATAATGGAGGCCTTAAGGGGCGTCCGGCCCATCCGGCTCATCCGCCGGATCCGGCGGATTATTCCTAGTGCCGGCAACGCTTCCTTACTGTCTCTCGGACCGCGGCTGTGCAGTTGCAAGGCAAGAATGTATCTGCTATGCAAACCATTCGGGTCTATACCCAACAGCTTCTTGTTGCCGAACGGCTTGAGGGCGCTTGTCTCCAGGTTTCGGCATCATGGGTTTTAAATGAAAGCTCTACACTGATCCTTCTTCTACATGTCTGACGCACCACCCTCCTACGACGCCTCTGGGTCGACTCTCTCGAAGACTCCCCTCGATGATAAGAAGGCTGTTGGCACACACGCTCAACCGATACCTTCCATATCCAGCGACTCCAAGTCTGTGGCCCTTCTCGGGACCTCCCCACGACATGGTCTATTCGATGTCTTTCGAAAGCATCGACAGCATCCTCCCACTGTACCACCTCTCGCTGGCGACGCTTCCACCGCGCGAACGGCTGTCATAGACGACGTTCGCCTGGTCGTACAACCCAACACGGGATCCGTTGCTGAGCGGGTGTCTCTGCTAGAGAGCTGCGCACAGCTCTGCACGCGCCACAAAATCGAATTTTCCTTACTCTTGCAGGAGAAGAAATCGTTCCACGGCCACACGGCGCTTTACTGGGCGATTGTGAACAATCCGGGCCCGCTGCAAGCGCCGTTTCAGCTCGTGGTCGCGCTGCTCGTACACTCCGCACCCCTGAAGCCAGAGACGATCAAGGAAGCCCGCAGAGCATGCATCTCCCTGAGGAACCAAGAGCTGTTTCAATTTCTCAGGATGCGCCCGGAGTTTGGCGCTCTTTCTGCGGAGGATCGGTTCCTCCTCGGTACACTCGTGCCGCCGGAGGAAATCGACATACAGCTCATAGAGGGCCCCTCGCAGCCGTTCAGCGTCAAGTTCAAAATCCCGATGTTCCAGAAGCGCATGATGCTGGCCAGGCAAATACATCTTGAGTTCATCGCACGGGGTTCGTTTCTCTTCGTGGGCAGTCGCACTACGGTGACTTGACACTGATGATGTGGTGTCTTTTCTAGAACGGTTGTGGCGGCTTTCTTTTTTCACGCCGGCTAATCCCACATCGACTGTTAAGTCAGCCTGGTTCGAGAAAGGACAGCAATGGGGTGGATGCTTGTTTCTCCGTGAAAATAGTCCGAGCACCTGCCCAGAGTACGGTCTAGTTCTTCTCGACGCGCGCGACACTCCGGAACCTGCGCACGCCTGGACGTGGGGTTGGGATGTGACACAGAAACCAACGCGTAATGAGGATGAACCTGCAAGTGAATCTAACCGTAGTGGATGGATATGGTCATTATTCGGCGAAGGTGCCCAGGCGTGAGCGAATCTTCTTCCAATTTGCTTCTTCACCGCTAATTCGGCTTTCGCAGCGACAATGTTTGCATTGCACCAGATGGCTCCATCACGGGTATACTCGGTATGAAGCTCGATACCGGGAACGCAACGAAGCCGACAAGCTGGCCTCCTAAGACGATCCCTACCAAGCCTGAAGAGGAATGTGTTATTTGCTAAATAAGGACTCGACTCACGATCGAAAGATATAACCACCACTAGTGTATTTATTAGGATGTCCTATCTTGAAGGCAACAAATATCTTTGGAAAGGTCCACCGACTCATTCTTACCACAATCAATGAACATAAGAGTCACCAATGACTTTCCGACACCCGCAACTACTTCGAATTCCAGGTGGGGTTCTGGTGGCGTGTCGAGTTGTAGCCGAATCGTGCAGATTCAAGGGTTTTCTGCCCCGTAAACCAAGTCCGTTCTCGGTCACAGAAAACATACATAACGATAATCTATTCTGTACCGCTCATTCAGTTACTTACATGTACTTGTACGCTATGGTAGGGCTTCTTCTTTCTATTTCTTTGGCGACTTTTCTAGCATCGCGTCGCGATCGGGGCCGACGCCAATCCATGTTATCGGCACCTTGAGAGCCTCCTCGATAAACTCAACGTACGCACGGCACTTGTCGGGGAGTTCTTCGTATTTGCGTACCTGCTCGATGGAAGTCTCCCAGCCAGGTAGCGTCACGTACTCGACCTCGACCCTCGCAAGCACGCCGAGGTCAGCAGGGAACCCCGCGAGCTGGGCGCCGTCCACCTTGTACGCGACGGCGATCTGGATCTCAGGGAGGCCGTCGAGCACGTCGAGTTTGGTGAGGTTGAGCGCGTCGTATCCGTTGATCAGGCACGAGTGCCGCAACACGACAAGGTCGAGCCATCCGCAGCGCCGCATGCGGCCCGTTGTGACACCGAACTCGCGGCCGACAGATTGAAGGTGCTCGCCTGCGGAGTTGAGCTGCTCGCTGGGGAAGGGCCCGCCACCGACGCGCGTGGTGTAGGCTTTGACAACGCCGATAGTACGCGCGATCGCGCGCGGCGGAAGGCCGAGGCCAGTGCAGACGCCGCCGACGGTAGTCGCAGAGGAAGTCACGTAAGGGTACGTGCCAAGGTCGAGATCGAGCATAGCAGCGTTGGCGCCTTCAACGAGGATGCGCTTCCCTGCGGCGAGTGCCTGATGCAGGTAGACGACACTGTCAATCACGTATGGTTTAAGACGCGCGGCCAGGATCTGGCGACTAGTTAGGGAAAATCAAAATGGATAGTGAAAGGCCGCACCTTATACCGCTGTATTTCTCCCTCCGTGTCGTATTCAAAGTGCCCGTACCGCTTAAAACGGCCTTCGACAAGCTTCCGGAATTTTTCGGCAAAGATAACGGTATCGAAGAGGTGGTGAACGCGCAGACCCGACCTAGAAGCCTTTCCAGAGTACGCTGGCCCAATTCCCTTCTTTGTGGTTCCGATGCTGCGTTGCGGTAAAGATCGGTGGAGATCGCAATATATCAGAGAGCAAACCTCGACCCGCCGAGCTCGACCTCTTTCAACCCATCGACGATTTGGTGAAAGTCAAAGACAAGATGGGCGCGGTCAGAGACGAAGAGACGACCGGTGCAGTCAAGACCTGCGCTGGGCTGTTAGACACGGTATAGAAACGAAAGAAATTGTGCACATACCTTGTGCCTGCAGCGCATCGAGCTCGTCAAAGAAGGAAGGAACGTGAACAACGACACCGTTCCCAATGAGACCAGTGCATTTCGGATTGACTAGGCCGCTAGGAAGCAGATGGAAAGCAAAAGTGGTACGGACACCGTTGACCGGGACAACGATCGTATGCCCTGCATTGTTGCCACCGGCGCAGCGAGCGCAAATGTCGGCTTCAGCAGCGAGAATGTCGACGAGTTTTCCCTTGCCCTCGTCTCCCCATTGCGACCCCAATACGACCGTGGCCATGACGGGAAGAGGATGCTCCTCAGCACGTGCGCCTACTAACTTTTTTCCTTGAACCGTTATCCTAATCACTGACGCTGCCCTGGCTGCTGCTCGCGCTACCAACGGCCTGGGACTTCTGCGGAACGCGACGGGGACCTCCGAGCGTGTCCTGGTCCGCAGACGCCGCAATCCTAACCCAAAACGCGAAAATGTCGCGCTCTCTGCTGATTTGCGGAATTTCTGTCGCCAACGTTGTTTCTCTTCTTTTCCGTCCGCTGGAGAGCAGGAGGATATATTTATGGCGGATGTTGTCCAATCTCGGCGCGTTCTCCCCAAACTTGCAGCAGCGGAGCGCGAATGGCTGCAGAGCAACGATCCTGTTCTCAACACCGAGACGGTGCAATCTTCCCCCCGTTTCGATTGGCGACTGCGGGCGGCATCCCGTGCTCCTACTGCGAAGGGACATGATACGGTGGGCAGGAAGATCAGATATGTGCGACGGATGCAGCCCCCGCGCATCGACGTCGGTTGGAACGAGCCGTACTACGATGCTATACAGTCTTATTCCAAACGGTACGCATTATATGCATCTTTTGGTCTTTTTTAACATCTTTCGCTAGATTCATGGCGATGTTGGAGGCGGAACAGCAAGAAGACGAGGCGGTCCTCAAGGAACGCCTTTCGACTTGGTCACTGACTCGTCTGCAAGAGGAAGGCTATTGCCTCACTGGCTTATCCTCCTATTGGCTAGAAGAGAATCAATTCGGCCGCCCTGTCGCGTCGTTTCTTGAAGGGCCGGGGCTTACTCTACCCGAGCACCGTTTTGAGTGAGTTTTGTAGCACACCTCTCCTTCCCTCGCTTTAACTTGCCCCGCGCCCAGAAATGGCACGCAAGTTCTGCTGTCGAGGATAGATCCTCTTAAAGACTCCTTCGCACAAGGATCTGTGGTGTCCCGCTCAGCGACGCAAATCCGCATTGCCTTCCGAGAGCACTTTGACGAACTGGACACGGGCTTGTGGCGGATCGACGTGGGGCGCTCGAATATTGTATATGAGCGTATGCGTGATGCCATCGGGTATATGAACCACGATCCGCAGAAATTGGAGGAGGCTGCGATGAGTGCCGACCGCGAGCTGATCCTCCAGGGTACACACCTGCGGGACATCTTATTACGTAGCTCGCAGCCGCCTATGGAGGAGAGTCCGGCAGTCGAGGAGGCATCGGTGGAAGTGGTGGAGGAGTCGGGATTCGTCGCGGACGAGGGTGTTCAGCGAGAAAAGCAGCCTGCGAGCCCATCCGATACCAACGGGGCATTCAAGGACGACCAACGGATACACAGCTGGGCGAGGCGGTATTCCGAACCCGTGCCCTTGGTCATGAATGGCGATCCTCCTCTGACAGGGTTAAATGCGACCCAGATACGCGCGATGGCTTTGATGATAGGGCAACGAGTCAGTTTAGTCCAAGGGGTTAGTGCCATTGCAGCTCTTTTTGCGACTTGCTCCCTTATGTATCATTAGCCTCCTGGAACAGGCAAGACTAAAACCATCATCGAGACCATCAAATTGCTGAAGGTGCCGTTTGCCCTCGCATTTCCTATCTAACTGTCTGACTTGTCTGTTAGGTGCACTTTGAGGTCCCACAACCCCTCCTGGTCTGCACATATACTAACGTTGCCGTCGACAATCTTGTTGAGGGTCTCGCCGCCTCTGGTGTTCGCCCATTGCGTGTCGGCTTTGGCGGGCAAGTCAAAGAGTCTCTCGTGGAACATACACTCGACTACAAGCTTGAACACCACGCACTGCAGCCAGCGATGGCCGCCTTGGTGAAGCAGGAAGAAGAGGTGCAGCAGCGCATCCGCGATATTATGAAAAAGCTGGGGGATGTGCGGGAGTCGAAGGTGGGGGCGAGTGCTCATGCGCAGGAGCGGGCACGGCAGATCATTGCGAACATGGAGGCGGACTTGGCGCTGAGGCAGCGGATGCAAAACTCCATCAAGGCGAGGATATATGCGCTCGGCATGGAAATGCTACGGGATGTTATCTCGGAAGCGGACGTGGTGTGTTCAGGTCTTTGAGACTCGGGCAACTGGCTGATCTTGCGTAGATTTGCACGACGTGCATCACGTCCGCCTCCGCCTCCCTCAACGTCGTGGATTTCCCTGTGGTCTTTCTAGATGAGGCCTCTATGTCCACTGAGCCCGCGTCGCTAATTCCCATCATGAAAGGTGTAAGTGTATGGGATTGAACGAGTGAAGATTACGGCTCTGACTTTTGCGCTAGTCTCGACATCTAGCACTCATTGGAGACCACAAGCAGCTTCCGCCCGTCATAACGAGCACAGAAGCGCAGGCTCTTGGACTGGGGAGGAGTCTCTTCGAGCGCCTCACTGAGGAAGGAGGTGCGAGCGGCTCACATATTTTTCCTCATCCCCTAACAAAATTGTAGTTGTCCCATCCATAATGCTCGATACACAGTACCGCATGCACCCAGGCATCTCCCTCTTTCCGTCAGCCGAGTTCTACAATTTCTCGTTGCAAGATGGAACGGTCGATGAGCGGGGAAACATTTCTCCGCTTCTCACGCCGCCTACGTCTGCACATCTGAAAGAGGATGAGTACGGCAAGCGACCCGCAGTGATATTCTTGGACCACGCCGGTGGAGAATCGCTCAAGGACAAGAGTCGCGTCAACCTGAACGAGGCCGCGATTGTGATTGGCGTCATCGAGGACTTGCTGCTCAATAATCCGAGCCTGAAAGGGAAAGACATTGGTATCATCGCGCCCTACGTCGCGCAGATCTCGCTCATCACACGCCTGCTCACCTCGAACGCGAAGTACCAGGCCCGCTTCAAGGAGGTGCTGGGGGAGCACCGCGCGCTGCAGCTGCCGCACATCGAGGTGAAGACGGTCGACGGGTTCGAAGGGCGCGAGAAGGAGATTATCGTGTTCTCGACGGTCAGGAACAATGCCGGCGGGTACATTGGCTTCCTTGCGGACCGGCGACGGCTGAATGTCGGGCTGACGCGTGCGAAGCGTGGGTTGTTTGTGGTAGGGAGCATCAGCACGCTGGGGAAAGGCGTACGAGCGGCGCCGCCGAAAGTGAAGGTAGCCGTAGAGGCGCAGCCCTTCATCGTGCAGTCAGGGGAGATCACGGTAATCAAGGCTAAGGAGGCCAAGGTGTTAAAGACAGTTGCTGCCGCAGGCGCCAAGGGGAAGGGAAGGGACAGCTGGAAGCGGTATGCACAGTGGTTGACGGATCACGGGCTCGTGGTGCGGCTCGGAGGGGATTCGTTGAGCCAGGCATTGTATGGGAACCACCAGCGCGCCGCGGCAAAGGGGAAGGTGAAAACAGCGCTCAAAAAGTAATCAACGGTGCTGTAATTTATTTCTACGTTATTCATTCATGTATACAGGTAGGATATACTAATAGGATCTCCACTCTCGAGTGTTACGTGCTAAGTAGCATTAACACACAATACATGCATCTTCAGGGTTCGTCGTCTGAGGTGGCCAATTTTTTGGCTTTCCGGCTTTCCCTGGCCCGAGTTTGACAGCGAGTATACCCATGACGGAACCATCTGCTGCAATGCAAACACTATCGCTGCGACGGAATCATAGTGTTAGCTGATGAATAACACGAAGAAAGCTTCGACTAACGCCTGGACCCCTAGCGGCCACACCCAACCAGTAAACGTGGAGTCATTCAGAGGCTCAACCTCGTTACGCAATGGCTTTCCGTTCCCGCACCACATCCAGAAGTGTGTGGGTTCTGTTGTCTCATTCCGCGCATCGAGAAGAACTACTCCGAACTCGACGTCGGTACCCGGACTGTTTTCACGCAGATGTAAGCTTCCGCCCCACTGCCCCTTCTTGAACCATTCTGACTTGCTAGCTAAGGCTGTGGGATTGGCTGGTGTGAAGAAAGAAAGAAGCCACAAGCGACCTGAAATATTATTCAGGAGTCATTCACCAGTGGAAAATAGGCATACCCCTTGCAATAAACTCGAGACATATTTGTTCGGACAGCATCATGCGCTTCTGGAACATCGGGATCTTGAACTTGACGCTGAACGGCTGTTCCGGGCCCTCCATGAGTTGGATGTCGATTTCTTCTGGCGGTACGAGCACACCGAGGAGGAACCGATCCTGCTCAGAAAGAGCCCCGAACTCGGGCCGCATCCTGAGGAATTGAAACAGCTCCTGGTTCCTCAGCGAAATGCACGCCCTCCGCGCTTCCTTGAGTGTCGCCGGCTTCAAGGGCACGGAGTAGGTGAGTACCGCGGCGACGAGCTCAAACGACGCTTGTGGCGAGCCCGGGTTGTTAACAATTGCCCAATAAAGCGCCGTGTGGTCAAGGAATGATTTTTTGTCCTGTAAGAGTGGGGGGAATTCGACTTGATGGCGCGCGCAGAGCTGTGCGCAGGTCTCCAATAGAGACAACCGCTCGGCGATGGACCCCGTGTTGGGTTGTACTACCAAGCGGACATCGTCTATGACAGCCGCTCGCACTGCGGGAGTGTCAACAGGTGGTCCAGAGGGTAGCCGTGGATGCTTTCGGAACGCATCGAATAGACCGCCCCTCGACCGGGAATGTGTCCCAGATGTTGAACCAGAACCAACATTACCGACCGGAGCTTGGAGACCGAGAAGGGCCACAGTTTTAGAGTCACTCGATATCGAAGCTAGTTGAGAGTGCGCCCAACTCGTCTTCTTATCGTCAAGTGTAGTCTTCAATCCAAGGTTCGATGCAGAGACGTCGTAGGAGGGTGGTGCGTCAGACATTTAGGAAGAAGGAGTGTACTGGTCTAGCTTCTACTAGTAACTCGCTTTTATTAGAATCGGACCGGATTGGCGCCCAGTCGGCGCAGTCGGCGCCGCTAGATCTAGCTGTAACAAGACTTGAAGACTGAAACAGTATCATGTCGACTTGAGCGCTTGAGAAGTTGTTGCCTACATAGTTGGAAAAGAAAACCAATTTATTTAAAGTAAGCGGGGATGATTTTGGACTTGAAGGGTCTGTAATTGTTTTGAAAATTCCGTGCCCGCCGGGCCGGACAGTACTGCAGTGCTCGAATGTTCAAGCGACTGTAAGTGACGCAATACCGAAGCAGTTCGCCGCGACAGGTTATCTTCGTGTGGCCCGTTCTTAAGTTACAGCCATTGAAGGCCGTTGGCCCGTTTAGTTTACTGAACGACTTCAGAACTTAGCGTCCCACGTGATCGCTCTCTTCTCCCCTCCTCAGGCTCTTGTAGTCGCTGCTCAATCAATAAATGTGCGGCCGGTTTGCATTGCGTCTCGACGTAAGAGTTTACGCCTTTTGCTCGAGCTCCAGCCTACACTTCGCTCTACATAGCCCGAAGAAATACAACAGCTAAATGGGTACGACGCGTCGGTCGACGAGTGGGAACGCCGGGATGCCTTCGTGCCTAGGTACAACATCGCGCCCCACACGCAGGTGCGAGCCTCGATAACAGCTGGATTATTTCCAGCTCGTTCCTTCTCACTAATTTGTGCAGGCTCCTGTCATTCGGCGGCGCGATCCTGCGAACGCCCAACTCGTCATGTCCTCCATGAAATGGGGCCTCGTACCTCACTACAGCAAGTTTGAGGATAAAACGCTCAACACAACTAATGCACGCTCGGAGAATCTCGTGGACGGCGGTGGCATGTGGGCGAGTATCAAGGGCCCGAAGCGCTGTGCTGTGGTGTGCCAGGGGTACTACGAATGGCTCACCAAGGGGAAAAACAAACTGCCACATTTTATCAAGCCAAAGGACGGGCGACTGATGCTTATGGCGGGCTTATACGACTCTGTCGTCTTGCGGGGTGTGTTCGGAGTCTTGACCCCCTTATTCTCAGTTCATCATTTTCAGGTGAAACGGAGACTCTGTGGACCTTCACGATCGTCACAACGGCGGCGAATTCGCAGATGTCATGGCTTCACGAACGCCAGCCCGTCATTCTTTCTACCCCGGAGGCCCTTAATACCTGGCTCGACACCTCTTCACAAAAATGGAATCAAGACCTTGTGAAACTTGTCGCACCAACGACATGCCCGCTGGAATGGTGCGTCCATGTCACTCTTCACCCCCATCTCCATATCTCCGCTGACTTTTTTTTACATAGTTATCAAGTACCCAAGGAGGTCGGTAAAGTAGGGACCGAATCTCCGACTTTCATTGAGCCCGTCGCGAATCGCAAAGATGGCATCCAAGCCATGTTCGCCAAGCAGAAACAGACTCAAGCATCGCCCAAAAAACCAGCACTGAAACGCAGCCTTCCGGCCGCAGATGACGACGACGACGAGGTCGAGGTTCTTGACGGCCCCCCGCCTGCTAAAAAGGTGCGCGCTCTTTTGGTCGATCGCCATTGTTTCATGTTAATGCTCCGGCAAGTCAAAAGCCACTCCCAAGGTGAGAGAAAGTGTTTCTATTTCGAATTCTAATCTCCTTTCTTTTGTCCACAGAAAAAGGTCGACTCTCCCGCTCCGGAGCCTTCCTCTTCGAAGATTACCTCTTTTTTCACCAAACCATGATTTTATTCTATTTCATTGTAATATAACGAACTTAGTGTATTTCTGTGCGCCACATTTTCCAACCGTTCCTGTATTGGCAGTGTATTCTATCCAAATGCCTCGATTCGGCACTCAACGCTGACTTCCACATTGGGCAATGACCAATTTGAAATGCAATTCATTTTTTAGAGATTTCTATAGTAATATGTATCAGGTACAACATGTCATAACTTACTTGAGTGAGATTACACACACATCTTCTACTCCGTCGCGCGTAGCTCCAAGAGACACTCCAACGGCACCATCCCCAGTTCTCCTCGCGCAGTTTCGCACAGCGCCCACTGGTCTGTGTACTGTGACAACACGTGCAGAACCTCTCCCATCGTGACAACGAGCTCATCCGGAAGCGTCACCGCGAACACTTTGCACACGATCCACTTCATGCCGCGCTTGACGTCGTCATACAGCTTGAGGGTCTCTAGCAGCGTCTCATTCGCGGCGAGGAGGGCGCTAAGCAAGTCCTCTTCGCGCTGGCTCCGCTCCGGGCCAACCACCCGAGGTATTTGGGTGAAAATGATCTGGTGTGAGTCGATGCATTTCTTGTGGTATTCCTAGGCGGTTAGGTAAGTGAGAGACGGGAACTACGCAGTTGCGTTGTATGATCGTACCCCAACAATGTTTGTTGTATTCCCTAACTCAGGGGCGATCGTCGCAAGCGCCTGTCGGAGTACCTTTGCGTTACCCACGCCAGTTTGACACTCATTGAAGAGCCACTGTACGTCCTCATCGGACAAAGGAGGGGCACCGTCCTGATGAGTGACTACGGGAGCGACCGCCGCATCGCTGTCATCATCCGATTCATCGTCCCAGAAAGAGAGATCGCTGCTCGAGGGAATCGGGGAGGACGCTAGGGGCTTTACACGCTGCCAGAGCATTCGGAAACCTACATCTATCGGGAAGATGTAGTCAGTGGGGTTGCATACTATCGAAGCGTCAGGACGCACTGGCTCCCCGAGCGGACACAGCATCGGCGAGGGCTTGAATGACGCACTCGCGGACCTTAACAGACGTGCGAGATGATGTAAGTAGGTCCTCAAGCGCATGTATGAAATGGAGCGAGTTTGACTGCTCGATGAAGATATCTGAGCAGTTGGAGAGCATGATAGACCAGAGCTTTTGGTCGTTGTCAAATCTGCCGAAGAGAGCTACTAGCAGATGCACGCACCCGGGCAGCTCCGATCTGCCGTAGTGGGTCCGAATGCTCGTGTTTGAAGACTTGGCACAGCGCGGATACGGCAACTTGAGCATTGCGTTCGTTCGTAGAAGCACGGTCGCATACGTGGACAACGAGCGCCCAATCCTCGGAAGTGGCAACAGCATTAACGGCGTCGGCTGGATGATGTCAATAGGAATCTAAAAGGACACTCAGCACACACCAATCTTGCATGCGAGGTCCTCTTCTTCGTCGCATGCTTCGTTAGTAGGGAGAGCAGCAGACAAACTAATCAGAGGTGACATGCGCCCCGCTGACAGCCTATCGGGAAGCGGGGGCAGGGCCCGACTCGGAGCGGGCTTCGGCAACTGTAGTCTTCTCCTCTTGAGAACCATATCCTGGACTATACTCTCAGCGACAGGTCTCGTAGCCGGATTTTCCGCCCAGTACTTCGTCACACGCTGCCAAAATACATCGGACATCGCGGGGGATCCGGAGGGGCGGCTTGCCCGTTCGCCATTGACGACTTTGAGCAGAGCCGCAGGTTCCGATAATTCGGAAAATGGTGGTCGACCCGTGTACAACTGAAAAAGTTCAGGAATGAGCAGGATCGAAATCGGATTGCTTGCCTCGACGCATACACATCCAAAAGCGTATATGTCGCTTGCTGGTGTTCGAGCAAATTTATATCCAAATCGATCTGGGTCAATCAGTTCTGGGGCCATCCAACGAAGACTGCCGGCGCGAGTTGAAGTCCGCATAGACGAGGTGGCGTTAGAGAATCCACTGAGCCCGAAATCGGCTAAACATGAGCTCCAGTCTTCGTTGATAAGAATGTTTCCCTAATAAAATGGCAGGATTCAGCGGATCACATAAGTATGGGCGTTCGGAAGACGAACGTACTCCTCGCAGGTCGCCGTGTACTATGTTGCGAGAATGGAGATATTGGAGACCCTGTGCGATCTCAAAGAGCTACAATTTTGTGTTATCGCCCTGACCTGAACCGAGAGGGAGAAAAAACCGACCATTTTATCAACCTTTCCACGACCGTGATTTTCAAGATAGACCAAGACGGTGCCGTGCCCCATCCATGGGGAAACCATGCAAAGAGAGGAAGAAAAGCTCTCCCGGTCGATCCCGATGAAAGGTAAGATATGGGGGTGATGAAGTTCTCTCCAGACAAGAGCTTCTCGACAGAATTTCTTTGTACGTCAGCTTATGCTAGCCAGAGGGAAAAAACCTCACCAGATGAAGACGCCGCCGCATGTCTGAGCTCCGGAGAAAGCGCCGCATATGTTTCAGCGCCACAGTCTTGCCACTGTATTCGGCCTGATAGACGTCTCCAAACCCGCCTCCGAAGGTAGGGTGCTCCCCTCGTCCCGTAACTCCTGTAATAAAGAGACAGGAAGGGAGTTTACCGGACGATTCAGAAAGCTTAAGAATTAGACGGCGGGTCTTCCAAGCGTGTTCCTCGCCCAACAAACCACGGTCCACTGCCTATATAATCCACAATCAATTGAGGATGATGAGCATAAAATTAAAGAGTCCCACATCTTGGGCAGTGTCGAGAAAACCTTGAGCTGATTCGCCTTCAAGCCTTAATATTGCATCTTTCTGGGATTCAGAGTCGATAACGGACGCAAGAAGGCCCGAAATATGCTTCTCGTCAGTTCGCAAAGCGTCCCGGAAGTCTGGGTCGTTCTTGTAACCGAGTGTGGAAGATATCTGAGCAAGGTCAAGATACCTGCACGATTTGACCGAAGTCACGGACCTCCAACAGTGTTTTTCGACACTCTACACTGCCGATTATGACGCTAATAGCACCGGTGTCATCCGACGACCTTGAAGTCAGATAAACATCCAGGGTCTGCTCGAGTCTGAGTAGTGGTAAGGAAAACACTTATTGGAGAAAGAATAGACCGACCCCGGAAGCCGAGGATTACATGCCGCTTTGAGGAATGCAACCGAAGTCTGCACCCACATTCAGATCCCGTCGAACAGCAAGAACCATGGACTTACCTGATAGACTAGTACCCCTGTGGCAGGCTTGAGGGGTGAGCCATGTGGGCACATCGAATCATGCGGCAAAGCAGTCGGAAAACCTTGCCCGAATAAAGCCTTCATCTCCGGTACGCGTGGCGGGATCAACTTTTTCGAATCGCCAGGTTTGATGGTCAGAAATTTGCGCACGACCTGGTGTTCCAGAATATACTTGGCCCCCACATTGCTCAATGCGCATAAAGTCTTGACATAGTCATCGAGTTCGCTCCGCCGGGTGATGGCGAGGATGTCGTCAACATCCCGGGCGGTGCCCGGAATGTATGGAATCATGCGGGGATGCGGTGGCTGGCGACCGGCTTCCCGGGGGAAGGTGTCCAGAAGGGATATATGGAAATTATAGAAATCGGTATTGTCGCGGAACAGGACGAGGGACTGGGCGGGCGGTAACACTTCACCTGGGGAGGGCGGATATGGTTGAAAAATGCCATCGACTCTAAACCAATATTCATCCGTCTCGAAGTGAAACGAGGTTACGTTTGCAGATAGAAGGATGCCTGCTGGCAGCCGGGAATCGGAGGATGTGGTGTCGGGCGAAACAGATACGTGGAATTCAGAATAGAGCTGGTCGCGAGACATGACACAAGTTCGACGCCTCGGAGACCTCTGCGGTGGCGGGTGGAAAAGAGTGTCCCAAGAGAAGTTAAAGTCAAGGAGCGAATTTCTCGCCGAGCCGAGTGTTTGACGGTCGTTAAGCCTGGGCTGAAATAAAGATTCAAATCGAAAACCGGTCGCTGCTCGTTAGATAGCTAGAGACCTATTGAGCCGGACATGAGCAGTGAGGCGATGACCGAACTGGCAGAGACTGGATGGCATCAACTTCATAGCCGTTGGATAGCCGGATAGGCGCCTCGGAGTGAGGACACGGAGAAAACAGAGCAGAGGGTTTCAGAGTGTTCTCTTCATATCCATCGTTGAGTGCTGGGGTAGTCTCGTAGAGAAGATACTAGTCGAGGATTAAAGTCTAGGCTTTGATGGGGACTCGACCGTGGGATGATTTTGAGTTTGAAATCACCAAGCTCAACCCAAGAACTTGCCAGGCACTTCATCCATATGATGTCCGTGAATTAAACGGACTGATATTGAGTGCTCTATTACCGTCTATACAGTAACTACACCTGGAGCAAGGGGCCGAATATCGAACATTAATATTTAGGAAAGCATCAACGGCCATCAAAATTCATAGGCGCCATCATTTGAACCATGGTCGAGTACTCCACAAAGCCCACCATGGGTAGTTTCGGAATTGTATGACATTTGCTGCTCTCTAGTGAATATATTGCTACCCTCATAGTTGTTTACTACACATATTCAGACGTATTCCGTTGACAGCATGTCCGGGAGCGGGGGCAGGACTCGAAGGGGCTTCGGCAACTTTAGTCTTCTCCTCTGGAGGACCAATCCCGGACTATACTTTCAGCTACAGGTCTGGTAGCCGGATTTTGCGCCCAGTACTTCGTCACACACTGCCAGAATACATCTGACATTGCGGGGGATCCGGAGGGGCGTCCTGCCCGATCGCCGTTGACGACTTTGAGCAGAGCCGCAGGTTCCGATAATTCGGAAAATGGTGTTTGGCCCGTGTACAACTGAAACAATTGAGGAAGTGAGCAGGATAAAAATTAGATTGCTTGCCTCGACGCATACACATCCAAAAGCGTATATGTCACTCGCTGCTGTTCGAGCGAATTTATATCCAAAGCGGCCTGGGTCAATCAGTTCCGGGGCCATCCAACGAAGACTACCAGCGCGGGTTGAAGATCGCATCGAAGGTGTGGCGTAAGAGGATCCACTGAGCCCAAAATCGGCTAAACATGCGCTCCAGTCGTCGTTGATAAGGATATTTCCCTGATGCAATGGCGGAATTCAATAGATCGCATATGAATATTCGGAAGATGGACATACTCCTCGCAGGTCGCCATGTACTATGTTGCGCGAATGGAGGTATTCGAGGCCCTGTGCAATTTCGAAGAGCTAGAATATCTTGTCATCACGCCGACCTGTTTAAGAGGGAGAAAAAGCCAACCAGTTTATCAACCTTGCCACGTCCGTGATTGTTGAGATAGTGCAAGACGGTGCCGTTCCTCATCCATGGAGAAATCATGCAAAGAGAAGAGGAAAAACTCTCCCGATCGATACCGAGGAAAGGTAAAATATGGGGATGATGGAGTTCTCTCCAGACGAGAGCTTCTTGACAGAATTTCTTTGCAAGTCAGGATATGCGGCGGGCAAGAAGGGATGGAACTCACCAGACGGATACGCCGCACGTCTGAGCTTTGGACAAAAGGCCGCACGTGTTTCAACGCCACACTCTTGCCACCGTATGTTGCTTGATATACGTCTCCAAACCCGCCTCCGCAGGTAGGGTGCTCCCCTCGTCCCGTGACTCCCGTAATAAAGAGACAGGAAGGGAGTTTATCAGACGATTCAGAAAGCTTGAGAATTATACGACGAGTTTTACAATCAAGTCCCTCGTCTAACGACCCGCGGTCGACTGCCTAAAATAATTCACAATCAATTGAAGATGACCAGAAAAGTAAAGAGTCCCACATCTTGGGCAGCGTCGAGGAAACCCTGAGCTGAATCACCTTCAAGGCTCATTATTATCTCCTCCTGGGATTTGGAGCCGAGAATCCACGCAAAAAGCACCGAAATATGCTTCTCGTCCGTCTGAAAAGCGTCCCAGAAGTTTGGATCATTCGCAAGACCGAGTTCGGAGGATATCTGAGTAAACATCAAGATATTTGCGAAATTCAAGGGAAATCACGGACCTCCAACAGTGTTTTTCGGCACTCTACGCTGCCAATGACGGCATTAATAAGGCTGTCGGATGACCTTGGAGTCAAATAACCATCCAAGGTATGCCAAAGTCTGAGGAATGTTAAGAAATACACCTATTAGAAAAAAAGTGGACCGACTCCGGAAGCCGAGGATTACAGGCTGCTTTGAGGATTGCAATCGAAGTCTGCACCCACATTCAGACCACGTCGAGAAGCAAGAGCCATGGTATTACCCGATAGATGAGTACCCCGGTGGCAGGCTCGGAGAGTGAGCGTGCTCTGCCATATTGGCGCAGCGAATCATTCGGCGGAGCAGACTGGGAATCCCGCCCGCTTTCGGATAGAAGGACGCCTTCTGGCAGCCGGGAATCGGCCCAGGATGTGGTGTTGGGCGGGACAGATGCGTCGAATTCAGGGTGGACCTGGTCGCGAGACATGCCACAAGCTTGCGGTCTCTGTGGCGGCGGGTGGAAAAGAGTGGCACAAGAGAATTGACAGTCGAGTAGTGGATTTCTCGCCGAGCTTACATACATGGGCGGTGAGGCGATGTCCGAACTAACAGGAAAATGGATGGCATCAACTTCCGTCATAGCCGTGCATAGGCGTCTCGGAGTGAGAATACGGAGAAAGCAGAGCAGAGGGTTTCATGTGTTCTCTCACATCTCCGTTGCTGTAGGCCTCACAGCAAGTCAAGAAGTCCGTGTTCATGACCAGAGTTAACTAGTTGGAAAGAAACAGCTTTCGGTTGTTTCGGCCGAGCCCCGCACCAGCTTTTTCTCTTTGCTTCATTAACTTATCAACTCTAGCCTGTAACTCGTTCAAACAGCAGGCTTCATGGCCAGGTAACAGTACATTTAACATCACTCAGTTATGTCAAAAACCTCTGCAACGACCTTCTTCACCTCATCGGGTTTCTTCCGCCCCCACTTGTCGAGTTTCTCTCTGCAACATCCGCTGTCGAAAACACGAAACTCGAACGCAAAGACGACTTACCTCGCAAACGCAATCTTCACCGTCGTCTCAATGCCCAGCTGGCGCGCCTCGATGATGTCGAGTGCATGCGGGCGCGTGCACAGCGCAATGTACGCGCTGTGCGCCCACTGGCGCCGGATGCCGTACTGCTGCTGCAGCTCGATCTTCTCCACAGGGTCAATCTCGACTGCGGCCAGCTCGCGGACGGCCAGCTCGCGGATGTCGTCGAACTTCCAGCGCGTGGCGAGGTCGAGGATCGCGGTCCAGTCGCGCGTCGTCGTGGCCTTGCACTGCCCGATGACGCTGCGGCCCATGCATACATGAGTGGAGGAGGCGGAGAGGTGCATAGTAGCCGTTTGCTCACGGGGGATAGACGATCCACAGCAGGCGCTCAAAATCCGCGCTCTCCACCCCTTCGAGGATGAGCGGATGCGCGTCATCGACGCCGTCTGTTACCTTGTCCAGGAGCGACACCGGCGCGATGGGAAACGCCTTGGAGTGGCGGCGGAACGGTCCGTCCCATATCCTGAAGAGGATCCCCGAGACCTGCGCCCGCATCTAAGACAAGCGCCCATGCGCGTCTGACCGCAGTTCGCACCTGGATGACCAGATTCCCGTCCTCGAAGTAGTATTCATCGTGCTTGCGCGAAGCGAGGGGCTCGGTGCTCGGAGCGTGGATGTACGGCGGCGGTTCCGGGGGGTCAGCGAAGCCCATGGGAGTCAAAAGCTGGGGTAATTAAATATAGGGTGAAATGCGGTGCGGCCACGAGCCATGGCCAATGTTAGACGCCATGTCAAACCTCGAATGTCTGATAAGTATCTGAATCAGAATACTAGGTTTTATCCAATCGCAATCTAAGAACAATCTTCAACAGCTTTCCTCTTGCACGACTCCTGCTCGAATTTACTGAAAGTCTTCGGAACGCATGCAATAATACTGTACAGGCGTGTACGTAGGCAACGTAACGCATAACACAAGCCCCAAAATTGTTGCCTAAATTGCCAGAGTAACGCTCAAAATTGGTCTTTGGGAGCCCATTTTGGTAATTTCCCGGCCCTGCGGTGCCGGAAATTGCCATATTTGGTTAGTGTTCACCCAAATTAGGTAACCGGTTGCTACCTCTGGACCTGTGGCTGTGCGTAACGCCCCTCCGGTGGTTGCGTACATACACGCCTGTACAGTATCGATGAAAAGGGGGCAAAAAAACGTCCGTGATGAGAACGGACAAAAATTCGACTCCCCGAGGAAGGCGCGAACGCACATTCTGATTGGCAGTGATTCCAAATCATTCCAGAGGCGGAAGTCGGCCCGAGGGCCGCACTCAACGCCGGCTTCCCGATTTAGGAATTTTGTTTTCTTCGGCCGAAAACGCAATGCACCCAAAATCACGACAACAGGAGCGACGCATAAAATGCCCCTAAAGTCCCTTCAGCATCGTCCCCGACCCCCTCCCGATCAAGCCCCTCGGCGCCCCCCACATATACGCATCCTCCTCCTGAACCTGAACCACCGCAGCCGCCGCAGCCGCATGCCCCCCGCCCCCCGCCGAATCCTCCACCACACTCCCATTCACAGCGCTCACGCTCCTCGCATACGTCTCCCCACCCCCACCCCACGTCTTCGCATAACTCTGCCTCGTGCTCCCAAAGCTATACGACGCATTAACCACGCTCGAATACCTTCCCGTCCCCTCCTGCGCCGTCTCGAGCGCTGCCGGCCCCGCGACAAGCGAGAACGTCGACACGTCCGGGCGCCCCGAGTCGGTGTAGCTGAGCCCGCGCGTGAGCGCGCCGTCGATCGTGATGCCCGACCCGAACTCGGCGAAGGTGGTGGTGAGCGTGACCGGGTAGCGGAAGCTCAGCTGCTGGTTGAAGCGCGGTGAGAGCGCGTCCGTGGCGCGCTGCGCGCCCGTCGTCAGGAGCGTGTTGGTCTGGGTGAAGCCGCCGGCGGTGAGGAGGCCTGTGTTGGTGTACGAGAGGGTTTGCGTCCAGGATCCGGTGGGGGAGGAGATGGAGAGCGTGCGGCGTGCGTCGGTGGAGTAGGACAGCGTGGCGTTGGTGCCGTTGGTAAAGGCGGTGATTTTGGAGGACACCGTGATGTCGGGTTCGAGACCAGTGATGGTGGGCGCAGCATGCGAGCCCGTGTGAGCGGAGGAATGATCCCCGTAGAACAAGAAAATCTTGCCCGTCACCTCCCAGTAGGGCTCTACCGTCGTCAAAGTGGCCTTTCCGCTCCCATTGTCGTCCGCAAGCTGGAACACACCAATGGTAAAGTTGTGCTCCTTCCCATCCGTCAAGTACGGCAAAAACGGCGTGATGTCGATCTCGCTCTCCGCCAAGTCGAAAGCCTGGATCCCCACAATGGGGCGCCACAGGCCGGGAACCACGCCGCCGGTAAAGATGACGGGGAATGGCCACACAACGCCGGCCAGATAGCCGTCGATGAGGAGCTGCACCTCTCGGAACGGTCCGCCGCCGAGCAACGCGCCCACCGTGCTGTTGAATGTGAGCACCTGGGACGAAAACACGTTCGTGTACCAGAACTCTTCGTTGATCTGGCCGTTGGCCGAGATGGACACGGCCGCGCGCGAGACGTTCGCGGGGATGGAGTATTTAACGGAGGCGACCTGTTCAGGGACCTGGAACACACTCTCCTTGCCAGCGGAGCCTTGGAGCGACGAGATGGGTAGGATGGCATCGGCGGTGACGGGGGCGTCGGCAGCAGTGAAGAAGGTAGCCGTGAGGGTGGTGTTGTACAACCCCGTGTACGTCGAGTCGACAATGTTGTCGAGCTCGAAGACGAGCGTCTGCGGCTGCTTCCAGAGCGACAGATAGGCGGTCATGTCCTTGACGTAGGTCCACACGATGCCATCCTTGGTGGGCTCGGCCGTGCTCATGCGCCATACCTCGGTGTCGGTCAGGTACATCATAGAGAGTCGGTCGTACTGGCGCCCGGCCACCGTAGCCGTGAAGGTGATGACGACGCTGTTGAATTCGCAGCTCGGCGGCGTGTAGTCGCCGACATACGGCGCCCCGTACGAGTTGCCGAATGTGTGCACCATCAGCGTCTGCGTGCACCCGCCCTTCGCGGGCTTCGTCAGCGGCGCGTCGACTTCAAAGTCGGTCGTGATGTTGGACGTGCTGGTCGTTTGGGCCCATGCCTGCCGCGAGACCAGCAGCGTCCACAGGAGTAGCCGTGCAATTGCATGATGCATTTTGAAGGGACTCGTGCCTTAGACCGGGGGAGTGCGTCGAAGACGGTCGTGAAGAGAGTCGGCGTCACGGCGGCCCGTCGTCCATCTTGTCCCAGCATCAGAAGATGCGCTTCGTAAAAATGAATTGCGAGGTTGCTTCGGTGTCGCGTTATCTGGTGGAGAGTGCAGTCAGGGCCGTGCCGGCCCGGCGAGCACTTTTTTCCACCGCAAATATCTTGGCAAATATGGATGCAAGTATTCTGGTGGCTTTCCTCCTCGTTCATCTCACTCTGCTTTTATTACAATCCCATGGCCGCTTCAAACAAGGAAATGGTGTGATTTCGGAGAAAGCGGCATCAATTCTTATCGCGGTCACGGCAAAACTATACCGTGCTCCCAAACTCCTTGTGCTTGCTCTTGATCCACGGCAATCCCATCGCGAATATATCGGCGACGCGGGATACCCAGAGGGTCTGGCTTGGTGGTAATACGGTCAACTGATGCTCCGATACAGATCTTTTCTTTTCTTCCCTTCAGATACCGCCGTACACTCTCGCCATCGGATTCGCGTAAGTACTATGTTCTCGGACAATCCCAATGACTTTTACGCAGTTGTAACTGTTTAGAACCGTGTTTTCTTTTGAGCCGACTCGGAACCGGGCCCGGGCTATATTTGAATGTCAGTCAGACAGTCCGTGGACAACCTACGTAGATCGGCATTACCTGGTCCTGGAATTCCTCTTGCGTAGTATTGATGCGGACTTCAATTGTGCTTCCTGTCGCTCCTCGAGGCGACTGCACAGTGGTACTCAATGAGATGCAATTCCATTCCGGGTCCGAAGGGCTCGCTCACCACGTCGAACTGACACTGGCTCGGAGGCGAAAGCGAAAAACTGTGTACGCCTGATCCAACTGATCTAATGTAGTTTCTTGTGTTCAATGTCACCAGTAGTGTGTTCGTGTACAAGCGACCAACTGGCCCAGCCCTGTCAGCAAAGAGTGGAAGAAAAACAACGAACGTACACATGATGAACCAGAACATATAGATGAACGTATCGGGTGAAACGTTTATCTGAATAACGGATTCAGAGTGAATACCATTGTCGTTGGCACCAGACGCACCGCGATACATGCAGCCACCCCACACAGGCTGGTTGGAATCCCTGGAAGGTAAAAAATGAAGCATTTGCAGGTTACGTTGTGATTAGACTCACCTGTGTTGAACGTGAAGGCTATCTAAATCATCTCAGTCCGTCGGAGACCTTTATTTTCAGAATCCTGCAACTAACCAGGCGATTAATCATATGGTCGGTTTGTTTGAGCCCTTTCTTGGCCGTTGCCAGATAATAAATCAAAACAGATGTGATCAAGACATCCGTCACTGCAGTTGCAATATTGCAGCTCATCGACAGAGTCTAATACCCGCTGGTCAGAACGACTCAAGTCAAAGAAGAATTTACAACGAAACCTTGACCGCCCCGAGGTCCGCTATCTTCGTGAGCTGCACACTAAGCCGTGGGAGATTAAATCATCGACATAAAGTAAGTAGAATTGTAGCAAGCGATACTAACGTTTTGATGCTGTACACTGGATTTCGCGCTGAGTGAACAGTCGGTCGGTCCAAAGATCGACTCACCCAGGAGTGCCACTTAATAAATCGCTTTGTCAGTAAAGGATTAGAAATCTATAGGGTGAATTCACCAAAACTTCTCAGACTTATCATGGCCTGTCGAAAAAGGGAATCGGGCCTCAAGAGCGGTATGAGAAAGTACAGCTGTACCTACCAGACAGCCGCTAACAGCCCAATTTCCGTTGCTCACTGGAGGACTATAGTGAGCACCTGGACTCGTCACTAGGGAGATCCATACATCTGAAGACGCGATAGCAGTAAAAACTGCACCGGAAAGATGTTCACATGGGCAATGCAAAGAAGGGAAAAAAAAACTCACAACTGAACTGCTAGGGCGATGAAATTTTCGAAGAAAACCTCGATAACTAGAGTCCTGTTACAATCCTGAGTTCGAAATAACAGGAACAAGGCAATTGAGGCTGACTTGACCAGATGCGACAAAACGTCGGGGTTCCCAAAATTGGTGATGATATAGGTGTAAACTGGAAAAACTAGCTAGTATGAGATATTGGTTAGCCATATGCAGAGGGTCAAGGCACGCAACCACAGGCTGAGGACTGATGAGTTCAAGTAAGGTGGCTTCGAAGAACCTACAATACATACCGGTGAGAATGGCTTGCTGAGCTGTGTCGCAGACCAGAACAAATGCAACCTTCCCAGTTGATTTTCGTTGAGGATATATATGTAAATAGCTTTCGAGAAGAACCAACTCACCAGGCATTTGAGACGATAAGAATCACGACTGCTGTGATTCCGGAAATATAGCCATGCCTGCAGGCATCCCACTCGAAGCAGGGTCAATCATCAGAGCTATGCGCCCAGAGACTCCAATGAAAATACCTCCATAGAGCCTGTCACTTGCGTCAATGGTTGCTACTAGGACACCAATACTGGAGGAAATGCCCACGTTGCTGATACCACGGTCGCATCGAACAGAATCCCCAGTCTGGGGGATCCCTGATTAGCAGAGTGGCTCGAAAAAAATAGAGCACGAACGTGTTATGGATAGTAGGCATCCTATAAAATCTGAGGAGGTGGAAGTTGAGTCAGAGACTGGCACTGGGCAGGCGAAGGAAGTCATTTAAAGGAACTGCCCCTAGTACCCCTCCGCGCCCACTTACGTGACGAGAGTCGACCCAACGCCGTCGGTTGCCTGGGTACCAGTCATTGAATGAAGTAAATTCGAAATAAGATCTTGGAAATCCACAGTCTCATAGCTCTCGATTTGGACGACTGTCGAAGACTCCGAGTTTTTCTACAGAAACCGCAGAGAACAGTATCGAGAACTTGAGAAAGCCGGCTCCAAGGCTCCTGATACATAATTCTGGCTTGAGAAGCTTGATGTAACGACAAAGGAAGCGACAAGTTACAACAGTCCCAAAATGGATCAAAAATTTTGGCACCATCAGCGATCACGTGTATCATATCTTTCTTGGTCCCAAATTGAAACGCTTACCACGCTATGGACCGGCAACCCTCCGACAAATACTATGAGCCTCACACATGTACATTCCAACTTCGCACTCGATGATCGCGGTCCAAGATTCTTGAATTGGCCCTTTGATAAGGCCGCCCACAGAGGCCCACAGTCGACGACAGAACAACAGAACGACACAACGGTGCTACCTTTCTTGGTTCGCGGGTCCCACAACCGTGGAATTTTGATCATATGAAGACTTCTGTGTGGGTCCAGATGTCCACGGCTGTATAAGACGGCCCATTTCACTTTCGCCTTGAGCTTAACCCCTTACTACTCCTACTAGCTATAGCTAGCAATGCTTGTCACCGCAAACGACCTCTTAGTGTTGTGCTTGGCGCTATTGCTGAGCGCATCTCTTCTCTACACACGAAGATCGAAGCACGCACTTCCTCCTGGTCCTAAGGGCTATCCTCTCATTGGCAATATATTCGACATGCCGACAAGCCATTCTTGGAAGACCTTCGCTAAGTGGGGGGAGCAATACGGTATGACGTCGTTCCCCGAGCTTCTGTAGACTGGATTATTTATTCACGTTCAGGAGGCATAATGTCTCTTACATTACTCCGCCAGCCATTCGTCATTATCAACGATCCCGCCGTCGCAACCGAGATTCTAGATCGCCGTGGCCATTACTATGCCGATCGGCCAACGTTCGAGATGGCCAACCTTTGCGGCTGGGGTCGCGTCCTGAGCAGGTTCGATAAATCACATTTGACATTTCCCATAATTAACGTATTTAAACAGCTCGCGATATGGCCCCAGGTGCGAGTCCATGCCTTATTTCGATTCAGTTAACATGCTATGATTATAGGTTTAAGGAATATCGAAAACTCATTGGCAGAGTAATTGGTACCCGCTCTAGCATTGAGAAATTCTATCCTGCCGAAGAATACCAAGCCAACATGTTTTTGAAGCGTGTGCTAGACAATCCTGTGGCTTTTGACTCTGTAAGTTCCATTTTTTTGTCGGAAGCATCCATATTCATGGCCGGGCAGGCGACCAGAAAGTAGATACCATGACCGAGTTCTTATGCTACCTCGTCTGAGGAGATCCACAGGACTGCTGCCGCCATGGTTCTTCATATAACGTACGGCTACAAGATCAAGGAAGCAGGAAACGATCCGTTCGTCGACCTTGCGGACAAAGTTCGACGTTCCCTGTATTACATCCTGGCTGTCACTTTTAACAAGCAAACCCCAGGCGATGCTAGAATTTTCCGAGATAATGCGTCCAGGAAGTTTCTTGATTGAAGTGCTTCCCATCTGTTCGCTTGATTCCGCCTTACATTTAGCGTGTATACTGACGATTTTCAGTAAAATACGTACCATCTTGGTGCGTGGGTTTCACTCGTAATACAAAAGCCTGAATCCTCTCAGGTTCCCCGGCGCCAACTTCAAGCGTATCGCCCAGAAGTATGCCAACTCATGCGATGAAATGGCCGAGGTTCCACTGGCTTACGTGAGAGAACAAATGGCAAGTGTGCATCAAAGCCGCGCGGTTCTTTTGACCAACAACTGTCAATTACAAAGGCTCAAGGAAATGCAGCGAGCTCTTTTGCCGCAGATTTACTCAGCCAAAGGGATATATCGGAAGAAGGGCACTCAGACATCAAGTGGTCAGCGGCCTCGTTCTACAGTGGTAAGATTTCCTTCTCGTCGCGGGATTTATCTGCAAATTGTATCGTTATCTATGATCAGCCGGTTCGGACACGGTATGTACTCTGTGTCACTAATCTCTTCCTTGAATAAATCCTGCATAGACTGTGTCCGTCGTGACCGCCTATTTTCTAGCCGCTGCGAAGTATCCGCACATCCAGGGGAAAGCACAGGCGGAAATCAACAGTGTCGTTGGTCTCAACCGACTTCCAACATTTGAAGACCGAAAATCACTGCCCTACATTGACGCGTTGTGCAAAGAGCTCGCCAGATGGTTGCCCATCGTCCCTCTTGGCACGTTCGGCAGAATTTACCACGTCTGACGCGTCACTGATTTTTATATTTTGATAGCTGCCCCACACCGCGCCATGAGGGACGACATATACAATGGGTACTTCATACCGAAGGACTCCTTCGTCTTGCCGAATATCTGGTGAGTTTGGAGTTCTTGCTCGCACGGTTGCTTAATTGATTATTTGCGAAGGAAATTCCTCCACGACCCAACTGTCTATCGCGACCCCTTTGTTTTCAACCCCGACAGATTTTTGGGCCCGAATCCTGAGCCACACCCTGCAGACATGGGGCTTTTTGGATACGGTCGACGGTGAGACTTACGTGTATCCTAAATGATCAGGATTTCATTCAGATACTCCGCTGCGAAAAGCATCTGTCCAGGTAAATGATATGGCCGAGAAAGCATTCCAAACTCACATCCTTCTCAAGGTATACACCTCGCAGATGTGTCCATTTGGATCTGCATCGCAAAGGCAGTAGCAGGGTTGACGATCACCCGCACTCTGGATGTAAACGGAGAGGCTATCGACCCAGTGGCGGACGTGACCGACGGCATTGTTTCGTATGTGTACCCACAACAACTTAAAACATTGATCTGTCTGAAATTTACAAAAGCCGCCCGATGCCGTTCAAATGCGACGTGAAACCGAGGTCTGAACGGGTGCTGAAGATGATATATGAAGCAACTTCGCTCGGCGTTTGAGTTACGAATCCTAAAATGCTGATTTTAGACTCGTTTTTACATCAAATCTCTATTGAGATCGTTTGAAGTTCCAGTAGTTTTGTCGTGTCCGTGTTGGAATAGTCGCCCGGCTCGACTTCATGGCTGTCCTTGGCCATGCGTGACTCACTTAATATCGGCACCGAAAATTCAACCGTGGCGGCTTGGGTAGACCGACACACACCGACGTTTCCCAAATTTAGGGACGCCGGACTCACTATCCGAAACGCAATTGCTAGGGTTAGGGCTTCCCGATATAGTTATAGATAAGATGAGATAAACCATATAAGGAAACCCTAACCCTAGCAATTGCATTTCAGATAGTCCGGCGGCCCTAAATTTGGGAAACATCGGTGTGACAGTGAATCATGAGTCCCTCTTGCACGTGGGTTCAACGTGGGCTATTATCTTCTGTTCCTAAACGTATCATAGGAAACTATACTGTAGGTGAATGACTGTCGCCCGCGGCGGGGCGGCATTGACGCGCGGCCTGCACAGTGCAAATTATGCTTGACTCGAAGACTCGGACCCGATTTTCAATTGAAATTCTTTCCGAGTGCAATCCGAGCGCGGTGGCGTGATCTTGATGGGATTTCCTGACCAAGCTCGGGTACCCGGTAAGGTCTGTGACTCGGAGGGCCTGAGGCTTTATATACTGCGCTGGTCGCCAAACTTGATTTCCCATTCCTTCAAGAACGTCATGACCATCACTCAAACGCCTTCCGCTCCCCTGATCGCTGTTGTTGGTGCCACAGGCACCCAAGGTGGAAGCGTTATCAAGGCCCTCGAGGAATCGGACAAACCTTACCGCATTCGGGCGTTTACTAGGGATGCTACCAAGCCCGCCGCTCAGGAGCTTGTCAAGAAGGGCGTGGAAGTGGTGACCATCTCGCTAGTCGTTGAAAACGCGACAAAGGTCCACGAGGCGTTCGTTGGCGCGAACTTCGCTTTTGTGAGTTCTCTATTCACGAATCCAACGACGTACATAGAATACTGACTTTCTTTTCAATCGAGCTTGTGACCAACTTTTGGGAGCACCTCAGCGTGGAAAAGGTACGCCCTTCGACGATTGGATTGTTGACGTTTCCCTGAAACCAACGCGAACGAACAGGAAGTCGCGGAGGGAAAACTTCTCATCGATGCCGCCAAGGCGGCTGGTGTCAACGGCATCGTATGGTCTGGATTGACCTCCGTCAGCAAAACCAGCGCGGGGAAATACGTGCATGTCATTCATTATGAAGGCAAAGCCGAGGTCACGGAATATGGACGCCAATCGGGTGTGCCTTTCGTTGAAGTGCAGGCCGGATTCTATGCGAGCAATTTCCGCGATATGCCCATCATGATCGGAAAGCAGGACGACGGGTCGTTTGCCATTGAGTGGCCGGTGGAACCGACCACGGTCTTTCCCATCATCGATGTCGCCCACGACTATGGTCTTTACGTCCGTCAAGTTCTTGAGCTACCGGTGTTCCCGGGTGGGTCTGAGGTCCTCACTTCGGGTGATAATATCACGGTCAAGGATATTGCGCAGCAGTTGTCGGAAGGTGCGAGTCAATGCTACTATCCAAATCAGGCTATTGATTGCAGTTACAACAGTTACCGGAAAGAAGGTTGTGTTCAAACAAGTATCCGTTGAGCAGTTTGGAGCAAAGATTAAGGAGGCAATGGGTGCCCCGCCGCACATCGTACAAGATCTGTCGGAAGCTTGGTTAGCTGTGGGCGAGTTTGGACGTCAGTCATCTCGAATCGATGTCACTATAAAGTTGAAACGCTGATTCGCCGTTGTATAGATTACGGACCCAAGGCCACTGCAAGTTTGGAAGGCCTCGCGAGAAAGCCGCGGACGTGGAAAGAGTTTGCCCAAGTTGCAGATTGGAGCAAGGTTTTGGCCTAGTCTTGGTTTTGCATGGAGAATACTTACCGCAATGTGACTGTACCTGTTAGCGTATTCAGTCGTATCAATTGAATCTTTGTATCCCCGACTCGGAATTTCGTGTCAGCGTCAACAAAAAAAATGCTAAGGTCGAAAGAATGAGATTGTACCTGTTAGCGTATTCGGTCGTATCTTTGTATCCCCCAAATTTCATGTCAATGCTGATTATAACCGTTGGGGTCGAAAGAACGCGACTGCACCTTACACGGGACCGAAAATTCAGCCGAAGAAAACAAGAGCGCACCGAGTCATCATTCACTTTATGTGAAGGGGTTGGCAGTCAAAAGCCCTAAGTCAAGGTCATAATCTTCTGAAGATGATGCTGTGAGGGGCTCAGGCGACTCGACTCGAGCCAGTTTATATTGCACAAGATCGAAGACGGTCGTTCAATTAGTGATGGATAGGCTCTCGGTTTTTCCATTAGGGACTACTTTGAGTCTATTACTTAAGTATGGATGGATGGATGTAGGATACAAACTGAGATTAGGTAGGATTTGGCAGGGAAGCACCCGAGCCCTCAGAAGAGGAAGCTGCGCCACCGATACCTTCCGCCGAGCGTTTCGGAGGCTCTTCACGGAAATGTTGCCAAATCAGGACGCGGGCGTTGAGTGGGGCGGCGCAAGGGAAGGGTTCGTTCCCACGGTTGAATCCGTTTGGTTCAACTTTCCTTTTCGAGTGGCTCCACGGTCAGTGCAGTATGTAGTCTTTGGGAGACGAGGTGCGTTTCTGAGTCAAGTCTGATATTACTTAACAGGACAGGAAGCCGATAGATGGTTTAAATTCAACGAGTGAACAAGGCCGTTGTTACATAATGGATTTGAACCCGCATAAATCATCATATCGACCAGGGGTTGCCGAGATATGGAAGGAAAAACGAATGTGCCAAAGTCAAAAAAGAAGGCTCACTCCTTCGCGCGCCTGACGCGCAGCGGCATACTGTCGGCCGGCTCTACCGGTGTGTTGTAAGTCATCATCGGACACGAAGGAAAAAGAAAAGCGAGAAATTAGAACAAACTTAACGCAATCGACGCGGCAGGCTGGGCAATCTGCCCCTCATACGCCGGTGCGAATTCAAAGTTTGCGATCAACGCCCTGTGACACGAGAAAAACGTGTTAAGACGATAGAAACACAACTGTGATTTGAGCAAAACGCACACAAGCACAGCCTTGATCTCGCTGAGCGCCATCGTCTTCCCGATGCACGCGTGCGGGCCCGCGAGGAAGGAGAACATCGAGAACGTAGGGTCATACGCCGCGGGCAAGTTTAGCCAGCGCGCCGGGCGGAATCTGCCGGTACGCGCCGCATCAATTAGAGGGGGCAACGCACTCCTCGGCGTCTTCGCCCAAGACGTGCTTTCAGGTGTTTATGACGCGGATCTGCGGGCGAGGTCAGTGCGCGGATGGGGTGGGGAGTAAGTTGCGAAAGACGCACAGGGATAGCGAGCAGAGTCCCCTTTGGTACGAGCACACCATCGATGTAATCCGTCTTTCCGGCGACGCGGAGTGTGGCTGGGATGGGAGGGAACAGGCGGAGCGATTCGTTCCTGCCATTAAATAGAAGTCGGTAATAAAAAATGACGAACGGAGTAGCGACGGACGCACACCACACAGTCAAGCCACACGAGGCTCTGGAGGGTGCGGTAGTCCGGGCGCGGGTTCGCCGCATACACCGGGGACACTTCCTCGCGCAGGCGGCGCTGAACGTCGGGGTGGGTGGACAAGAGCCAAATAGTCTGTGCGAACAAATCAGCAATCGACAGCATGCGGAAAAGACGAGTAAGCCAGACAAACCCAGGCCAGGCCGGTGCCGACAGTCTCGTGCCCCGCAGACAAGACCGTCAGCACCTGTTCGACCGCCGCGGCGTCACGCCGCGCCTCCTCCGGCAGATCCGCCTCGCGCGCGGCGCGCAATAGAAATCTCAGAATATTCTTCGAACTCGAATCCCCCGCCTTCGTACGGAGGATCCCCGCCGAAAAGGTGCGGAGGCGGTACTTGATGTCGAGGAACTTGCCCGCGGGGCCGAAGACGGCGCGGTGGCGGAAGAGCCAATCGGAGGAAACGACGCGCGCGGCGAAGGGGAGCGCCATGATCGCGCCGAGCCAGGCGAGGTTCTCGCCTGAATGGAATCCGTCGCCCTGCTCGACCGCGACAGCAAGCTCGTTGGATGGGTCATGCAGGCAGTCGACCTTGTACCCGAAGGCGGCTTCGCAGATTATGTCCAGTGTAAGTTTGCTGACTGCGAAGACGCGTGAGGAGATGGTGGGAGGTGGGATAGATATTAGACAAGCGCACTCCATCCGTACATGGCAACGACCTTGCCGTTGGCGGTCTCGGACTCCCGTCCCGCCTTGATCTGCCCACCCAGGATTTCGATGAGCCTTTGGATGGTTATTGGAAGGTTAGAAAGTAAGATATTCATAGAGAACTGAGGTACCCCTCGATCGGCCTATAGTACAGTTCGGTTTCTGCGGTAAGTGAGTAAAGGGCAAGAGAAACTGCGGACAGCCTCACGGGCCATGAGGTTCGGGATGGAGAACGCGGGGCTCGTGGCCCTACGCAGTTGCTTATGCGCGTCGCCCGTGGTTGTAAGAAGTCCGTACCCTGCCACAAAGCCCAGGACGTGGCGCGCAAAGTTCGGCTGCATGTGGTATTAGTGTCTGGGCGGTTTCGAACTGGTAAGCCGTACCCGCGGATGTTCGAGCCAGTCCCTAACCATGATCTGGTCGAGTGCTGCGGGTGAGAGGAAGATGAGGGTTTCGAGGCCGAGTGGCCCCATCATGCGCACGACGGGCCCGTAAACCTTGGTCCATTCACGCAGCGGGATGCAGCTCTCGTTCTTGGCCAGCGAAAAATAGTGCCCGAACAGAGAGTTTCCCAGCGGGGGTCCCGGAACGTTGCGCAGGACCGAGAAGAAACGTGGATATAGTACGACGCGATAGATGAACACACCCGCCGCGTAGGCTTATAACGAATGTCAGTAAGAGTGCGGGTTCAATGACGTTGAGGGGTGAAGAACTTACCTGCTGCAATCCAAGGTAGGTAGCGCAGCTGGATAAAAGACTCCGAGTCAGTGGAAGTGGTCGAGGACATGGGTATACGTCGGACGGCTGAACCACTTTTATAGAGCGAGGTGCGAGTTAGAATCAAAAAATGTCTGTAATGCGTGAACAGCATTCACTGGTGTAAGCTAGGGAAGTCAAGATATGCCAAAGCATCATTTTAGACCTCGACCGATGCTGCGCAGAAATTTCCTGTTGAGGTTGAGAAAGGGCCGTCACAGCTAGATATCAAGGATAGCCTCGGGCATCTCGGCCGACGTTTGATCAACTGATCGTGACGTTGGCAGCCTTGCGCACCACATTTCACGAACCTTGACAGCGTCGAAGGAACTGGCGCATTCGGAGTCTCCGAGTCTGTCTAGCCCTGCCGAGGTGAGTGGCAGATTTAGATACGATGGACACGACTGCCTATCGTCCAAGCAAAGCAAACCCCAGGGTGCAGAGGGCTTGAAGCCACAGCGTCGCCTGAGACTCCGACACATGGGGGTCAACTGTCAACTAGCGGGAGGCAACAAAACTCCAGAACCATCCAGTGGTACGCTATCTAAGGCCTAGTAGGTGAGCTATCTATGCCTACCTGGAAGTGTGTTACAGTTTACTAGGCGCTTTAGCCCTTCACTGCATCATCTTCAGAAGATTGCGACCGTGGTTTATAATAAGCTTTTGACAGCCAACCAAGGATGATTCGGCGCGCTCTTGTTTTCCTACGGCTGAACGGTGTAAGGTGCAGTCGCATTCTTTCGACCCCGACGATTAAGGTCAACGCTGGCACGAAATTCGGGGATGAAAAGATACAATCGATACGACGCTAACAGGTGCAGTCTCATCGCGTCCATGCAAAACCAAGACTAGGCCAAAACCTTGCTCCAATCCGTAACCTGGACAAACTCTTTCCACGTCCGCGGCTTTCTCGCTAGGCCTTCCAGACTTGCGGTCGCCTTGGATCCGTAATCTATACAACGGCGAATCAGCGTTTCAAATTTATAGTTCCATCGATACGAGATGACTGACATCCAAACTCGCCTATAGCCGGGAAGGCTTCCGACATGTCTTGCACGATGTGCGGCGGGAGACCCATTGCCGCGATCTTGGCTCCAAACTGCTCAGCGGATATTTGTTTGAACACGACCTTCTTTCCGGTGACTGGTGGAACTGCAATCAGCAGCCTGATCTAGATAGCAGCACTCACTCGCCTTCCGCCAACTGCTGCGCGATATCCTTGGCCGCTATATTATCGCCCGAAGTGAGGACCTCCGACCCGTCCGGGAACACCGACAGCTCAAGCACTCGGCGGACGTACAGCCCATAGTCGTGCGCGACATCAAGCACGGGAATGACCGCGGTCAGCTCCATCGGCTACGACCCATCATCCTCCTGCTTCCCAATAACCATGGCCCGGGCGCTATCGCGGAAATTGCTCGCATAGAACCCGGCCTGCACGTCGACGAAGGGCACACCCGATTGGCGTCCGTATTCCGCGACCGCGGCTTTGCCGTCGTAGTGAACGACATGCACGTATTTCCCGCCGCTGGTTTTGCTGACGGACGTCAGTCCAGACCATACGGTGCGGGTGACACCGGCCGCCTTCGCGGCGTCGATGAGGAGTTTTCCCTCCGCGACTTCCTGTTCGTTCGCGTCGGTTTCAGGGGAACACCAACAATTCCAATCGGCGAAGGGCGCACCTTTTCCACGCTGAGATGCTCCCAAAAGTTGGTCACGAGCTCGGTTGAAAAGAAAGTCAGTGTTCTATGTGTGTCGTTGATTTCGTGAACAGAGGACTGACGAAAGCAAAGTCCGCGCCAGCGAACGCCTCGTACACCTTTTCCGCGTTCTCGACGACGAGCGAGACGGTCACCACGTCCACGCCCTTCTCGACAAGCTCCTGCGCGGCGGGCTTAATCGCATCCCTAGTAAACCCCCGAACGCGGTACGCCGTGTCCGATTCCTCGAGGGCCCTGATAACGCTTCCGCCTTGGGTGCCTGTGGCGCCGACAACAGCGACGAGGCCCTGAGGGGCGCGGAAGGCGTTCGCGTGATCGTCATGCTGAATGGGAAATCCAGTTTTGGCGACGAGCGCAACATATAAAGCCTCAGACCTTACGTCAGGATAATTGGGCGCTTGGCTAGCATTTGCCGCGATAGGCGGGATTCCGAATGTCGGCCTCGGGAGTTGGTTGTTTATATACCGTTTATAGTCCGACATGAGCTGACATGAGTTTCTCTTCAATACGGGCTATTATCTTCTGTTCCTTACGCGTCGGGAATGCATACTAAAAGTTAGGTGAGAACGACTGTCGCCGGCGTCGGCACAACCTTGACACCGCCCTCGCGCGGCCTTCAAATTGTACTTGCCTCGAACCTCTTTCACCTCTTGCCTCCATAGTAACGCCCGGACCTGTGACACTCTCCAATTGATTTTTCACCCCAGCGGAATTTCCTACGGTTGAATTTTCGGTGGCGATGCAGTATGACATATGCATGACCTCCAGTGGATTCAGATACATGTAGCCACACCCTCGCATGTCAGCTCAACTCAGCTCAACCCATGCGTCCACCCAGGAGATCCGGTTGGGGCGCGACGAAGAAAGGAACGTAAATCGCAAATCGCAACTCGCAACTCGCAGCTCGCAACCCGCAACCCACGAACCGTCCGCACCCCCGGCCGCCCAGAAAAGAATGTCACCGCATCCATGTATCCGGCACCCAGCGCATCACTCGTATGGTTGAAAGGCCTCGGAGAAGAGACGAAACGAAAACACATAAAGAAGCGAGACGGCGGTGGCTGCACTAGCAGTCTCGCCGATCCAAAATGCGGCGTCTCGATTAGTTGTACGGTGAGGCAGCGGCGGGGCCGGGACGTTGCGCAGGGCCGACGCGGTAGACGAACGCGCTCGCCGCGTAGGCTGATGATGCATAAATATTGTCATTACCGTAGGAGTGCGGGTTGGAGAAGGGGTGATCATGAAAGCACTTGTCTGCTGCAAGTCAAGGTAGCCGTAGGTGGCGCAGCTGGAGAAAGGAGTGAGTTCGAGTCGGTGGGAGTGGTGGAGGACATGGATGTACGTACGTCGGACGGCTACATTGCTTTATAGAGGGGGTGCGAGCTAAATGTAAGTCAAGAGAGGCGATGCGTGGACAGTACATACTCACTGCGTTTTTGAGCTAGGGGAGGTGAAGTATTATGGTAGACCTCCGCAGAAAAGTCCGTCAACTCGAACCAGCTAGATAGTCTCGGGCACCTCGGCCGACTGACATTGGTTGTTCAACCTTGCAAACCGCGTTTCACGAACGTCGAAGGAACTGGCGTATTTGGAGTCTCTGCATAGCTCTGCCGAGACATCTGAAGCTCATTACGCCCAGCTGAAAATGAGATCGCCGAAAGAGTGGAAGATTCAGATACGAGGGACGCGACTGGATCGTCCAAGATAAGCAAGCAACTGCGTGGAGAGGGCTAGAACGCCTCGCGCGAGATGGCGGGTGTAGCGGGAGACGGCGCAAGGTTGCAGACAGGAGGGCGTTCGTGGCGTTCGTTCATCGGAGAGGCTGAGAAGACGAGGGTACCAAATCGTATTGTCTCGACTCGGAAACACGTTCAGCCGCCGGCAGGAGCTTGAAGAAAAGATAGGGTTAATGCGCATTGCGAGGTGACTGGCACAGTTGGTTGGTAGAACGGCGTTCATTCCATTCATACTGATTTCTACAGAGCGCGGCGGGAATAATTCGGCTACGACCCAAGAAAGGGTAATAAACTGGCAGTGGTTGTTGTCAATGTTGAAGTTGAAAGTGGAGAAAGGTCACGGGGGCAATTCATGACGCGTGTGTGTTTATTCCGAAAAAGGGAATATAGGCTGCATGTGTTCGTGCCAGCGCTGAAAGTCTCGTCTCTCCACCTGCGCCCGTCTAAGCACTCAACAAGAATGGCGCCCCCACTCCCGGGTACACCGCCGACGCTGCTCAGAGGAGTCGCTGACCACGCGAACTTGAAGCGCGATGCACCGCGTATAGGCGGCAGCGAGGCTGGTACGTCCGTGTCTTTCCTTGCAACAATAAACTAATGAATGGTTGGGCACAGGGTTCATCGCGGTCGTGGTCGGGCTGGCAGTGATCATCCTCGCCTCCTGTATCGCCATCTTCATCCTCACCCGCGACCCGGACCCGTCCCGCGCCCCCGCCCGCCGCGAACCCCACCCCCGCTCCCTCGCCGCCACCGTCCGCTCCTTCTTCTCCCGCCGCCCCGCCCCGAGCGCCCACGGCTGGATACAGGCCTCGGGAGACGCGTGGGAGGCAGACGAGGCCGACCGCCGCGAGATGCAATACTCCGTCCCCGGCCCGCCCGCGCTCGACCAACCCTTCCGCCCCCCCGTCAACACCGACCCCTACGCCCGCCCCACCCCTCTATCCCCATCGGACTCGTACTCGTACTCGGGCGCAAGTGCCCGCCCCTCCGTCCCGCGGAGCGCGTCCCCGGAGTCCACCATCACGCGCGCCTCCGCGTCCACGTCCATGTCGCGCGCGCTCCACCCCGCGCACGTGCGCCCCGAGAGCGCGATCACGGGGAGCGACTGGGAGGCCGCCACCAGCCGGGGCCACGCCCACGCCCACGCCGCCTCTGACACCGACGCCTCCGATGCGGAGGAGTTCTTCGACGCGCACGACGCGCACGACGCCGACGCCGACTCGCACACGCACGCACACGACCGCGAGAGGTCCACGTCGAAGCAGCAGCGCCACTTTTCCGTCGAGTCCGCCGCGTCGGGCAACTCCGTGCGCACGTTCGAGGGCGGGACAAAGTTCCTCGAGGGGCTGTAGCGCGCGCTCTTCCACCTGTTCTCTACGCCCATACCTCATCTCATCTTGCTCTTGCCCTCTTGACTCTCTTGCTCCCCCACGAACTGACCGACGAATCTATTGGCTATGTATTTTGTTGTAAGTAACCAAGTACTTATGTATGTATCCTACCCTACCCTAGCCTAGCGTATCCTGCCGTACCCTACCGTACCCACCCGCGGATTATATCACTAATCGAGACGTTGCATTGTGTGTCGGTGCGAGATGCGTCTTTCATTTCTTCTTCTCCGAGTCTTTTTCTTGCCTCTCCTCGTCTTGTTCTTGCCTCTCCTCGTCTTGTTCTTTTCCCTTTCTTTCCCTTTCTTTTCTTTTCGAGCGAGTACCGCCGTCCACCAAGATATCATGCAAACACCCACAAAGGATACCACCACTTCTTGAACATGAACATCGTCTTTGCTTGAAAGCCCTCAGGCTGCATCTCATCTCGAGCTAAGTTTTGGGACCGCACCGAATCCAAAGAAGCTTAATTTTTTTAGGTTACTCAGCGCTAGTACTCAGCGCTCAGGTCGGGTTTCCTGAATCGAGAACCGCCCAAAGGAGCCTGAACAGGAAGAAAAATAAAAAGATATGCGGGTACTGTAGGACTCCTTATATCACCAGCTGCTTGAGTTTGGATTGTGTTACAGTGTGGGGTGCGAGACGGCGAGTATAGCTCGAGTCTTTTTTCGTCCCATTTCTTCTTCTCTTGCTTTTCCTCGTCTTTTTTCCCTGATGAAGTTAAGTTGAATTTTTTCGGGCGATACCGCCGCAGGGTCCGTCAAGATGCAAACACCCGCAAAGTCTACCACCACCTCAACATGAACATCGTCTTTGCTTGAAAGCCCTGCATCTCATCTCGAGCACTGGAACCGCGCCGAATGCTCAAAATCGAGTTGCGTGAATCAAGAACCGGCCAGCGGAAGAAGAAGAAAAAGATCTGTGTCCAATCTCGCACCGACGCGTCCACGCGCCACCCCGCCTCCTTCTTGCTCTTGGTGTTCAAACAAACGATGTCTAGCATTCTGAATAGCCACATAGCACGCCATCATCCGCAAAAAATCAATATGAATTCGGATTCTGCATTCTGGAAGCAGTCAGCCTCCCGCCTCCGCGCATATAAACCCCGCGCCTCGCCCCCTTTATCTTAGCTCTCTCTCTGTTCAACTCCACCATCTGCTTTCCAGCACCCTCGCATCTCGCACCTCGTCGATACTCGTTCGTTATTCCTCGTAAGTCATCATCAACATGTCTCCCCATGTGCGTCTTCCTCCTCCATCAATTCCCACTTCGTGCTCACTTTTGGTGTCCGCCTCAAAGCCCGTTTTTGTTAACAAGAAAGTCTCTTCCAAGGCTTGCAATGCAATTCGTTCTGTCTTCTGCAAAAAGGTGCGTGTACCACGCCTTATTCAATTCGGCGGCTGACGATTCGCTCTAGTCTCCCGTCACCGTCCCCGTCCCCGCTAGCCCCCCTCTCACAGCCAGCACCACTCCCCGCGCCCTTTCCACCGACGACTTCGACGTCCTCCTCCCCATCGGCCACGGCACCTCGTCTTCGGTCTTCCTCGTCCGCAACAAGGCCACCAAAGCCCTCCACGCGCTCAAGAAGGCGCCCAAGCTGGAGCAGCCCGCGGACATCCACACGGAGCAGTCGATCTTGAAGTCCATCGCCGCTCTACCCGATGCACCGCGCTCCCTCCTGTCACTCGAGGCGAGCTGGGCTGATTCGAAGAACCACTACATGCTTACGGTAAGCGTCTGTTTCGAATTAGAGCGTGTACTGTCTGCTCATGTGCGTGCCGCCAGCCGTGGTGCGGGGGCAAGGACTTGACGCCCTTCTTTGTCGACCGGCCACAATTCACCGCAGAGCGCGTGCGTGTGTACATCGCACAGCTTGTAAGTCCACGCTCTTGCCCATCTCCCATCGCTCACCGCTCATTCCATCTCCGTTCCAGGTGGTCGCCGTCGAGGCTTTGCACCGTCAGCGGATCATCCACCGCGACATCAAGCCCGCGAACGTCTTCCTCACAAAGGAGGGCAACGTCGTCCTAGGCGACTTTGGGCTCGCGAAGCGCTTCCCGGCGACCGTCACGCCCGGCGTCAATGGTGGGGACGACCCGATAGTCACATTCGCCGCCGACCCCGACGCGTCGAGCGGCTCCTTCGTCCTGCCCTCCGAGGACGATCTCGCGAGCGTTGCCTCAGCTGAAGAGAAGCCGGCCTTCGCCTTCAACGCCGACCCGGACGCGTCCAACGGCGCCTTCGTCCTGCCCACTGAGGACGAGCTGTGTATTACCAACGAGCGCTGCGGGACGCTCCACTTCATGTCCCCGGCGCAGCACGCAGGCGCACCGTACTCGTTCGACGCCGACATCTGGGCGCTGGGGGTGCTCATGTTCAAGATGGCTACCAACCGGGTGAGTCGTACTCCCTTCTTCCCTCTTCCTGCGCCCCCTTTTTTCCACCGCTGCCATCGTCTCGCGTGCTCATCCACCCCCTTCTTCCCTTCATTAGCTCCCATTCGGCGACAGCGCGAAGACCGACCCCGAGCTCCGCGCAGCGTACGCGCGCGACCCCATCGAGTTCCGCCCCAGCGACGCCTTCCCCGCCCCCGCCAAGGACCTCCTCCGCGGGCTTCTCGCCAAGGACAGGCACGCGCGCCCAACGATCGGGCAGGTGAAGGCGCACGCCTACTTCGCCGGAATGTAAGTCGTCCCCACTCCCCCCCTGCGGATGTCGTAACTGACGCGTGCACAGCGACTGGACCGCTGTCGCGCGCCACCAGGTCCCCGCGCCGTGGGTACCCCCGACGCCGTTCGTCCCAACGGAGGCGAGACCGAAGCTGCTGTCGCCTGGGGTCAAGTTCGCGGCGGGCGCGGGTGCGGACCCGGAGCCAGAGTTCTCCTATGCTAGCCCGGGTTTGTTCAAGAGGCCTCCAGGCCCGGTCAAGGCGTTTGCGATGCGCGTCGCTCGTGCGCTGGGTTCCAACGGCGGCAAGACCGGCGACAGCAAGAAGACGGCGACGCGGGTTTGTCAAGTCCGGCCGACCGTGTATCAAGTTCCTCTGGTTGCGGGGTCGGCTTCGTCCATCGGCACGAACGAGAAGGCCGTCGACGCCCCCCTCTTCGCCTCAAGCTCTCGCAATGTCTCCGCTGTCTCTGGTTATCCTTGTCGTTCCCCCCTGGCGCGCTTCGCTCGGTTCCTGGGCTCAATGTTCTGCAAGCCGGCGCCCCCGCCGCGGATGTCAAGCAAGGTCGGCCCCGCCTCGCAGGATAAACGCAAGAGTGGCATCAAGGCGCTCAAGCTGAGCGAGAAGAGCGCGTCGGCGACCGCGCTGCCGTCGGTGTGGGTGCGCGTAAAGGAGTGGTTTGGGCGGCGCAACTGCGCTGCGGTGAAGAATTGTGCGTGGCGGGAGCTCGATCTCACTGCCTGCTGAGAAGGGTGGGGACGGTGGCGGGGGGCGGGGGTTATCGCTGTGTTTGGTTACGTCTCGCTTGCTTGGGTTTCCGCTGCTTTGCTCTCGTTCGCGCTCCCTCAACCTTATGATCTCTCTACGACCTCTTCACGACCCACCTCTGAGCTGGCTCTTTGGCACGACCGTTACGACCTCTCACGACCTCTCACGACCTTCACGACCCTAACGACCTCAAGATACCCTCCTTCCCTGCGCGGAGCAGCGCATCATCATCATCATCATCATCCCCGGGACCCGGCGTCTCTTTATTTTCTTGTTATTCGTTCGGTCGACGTGGCCACCGGTTGGTCGGGAGTATCGTTGGGCAGCATAGGCTGTGCGGGTGCAGTGGAGCACTGTGCGAGGGAAGGAATGCAATGCGCATTAGGCGTGGGTGGTGGGCATGTGTGTGTTTGTATACATAGTTCGAGAATCGATCTATTTTTAGTGGATTGCCAGTGCCAGAATTCTCCAAATCGGGACGAAGGCGTAGTGCTGTTGGGGCGTGTTTTACCTTGATCCGCAAACCGCATCGGCCCTTCTCTCTCTTCCGTCCGCGGCGGCGGCGTCCGCCTCTGTCGCCGCAGGCCTATGGCAGCACACCATGCCGCCGACTCAGTAACTTATTGTTGGAAAGACTCCGAGACCTCAGACCCTTCATCCGCAAACTGCATCGGCCCTTTCTCGCCTCTGTCGCCGCAGGCCCATGGCAGCACACGTTGCCGCCGATTCAATAACGTCTGGTCGTTGGGAAGACTCCGAGACTTCAGACTCTGAAGCGATTGAGTCCTATTCCGCCCTCATTCCCTCCGGTATCCTCAAATATCGCTCTTATTAATCGTTCGCAAAAGACGCAAGATGCTACGCTACAGTACAAGGGAGTCCGCCATATTTTGGGCCATGGAAAATACGCCATAGGTGGCCGAAATTTCGACCTTGCGATTCTAGCTAGTCGGACGCCTCGATCACTACAGACTGAAGTGGCTGCAGTGCAATTAAACCTGATTCCGCGACTACACAATGTTTAGGAGACGAGGCTCGAAGAAGGTATATAGAGCTTACTTTTTTGACGCAAATCCAGGTCGCTGTCGTTCCTATCGGCGTTGTTTTCCTCGTCGCTGAAATCTCCACAGTAATTTTTCATTTCAGCCGCCAGGTCGACTCCAGCCTCCTTGGCGCGTTCCTTAATCGATAGGGATCAAGATGGATCGAAACACGGAATCTTTGCGACGAACCACAATTTTTTTCATCTCGAAATACATTGTGTGCATGTAGCGGATGTCGTCGGTAATGATCTTTTCCACTGCCGCCGGATCTTCTCCGGCCTCTACCTTCCTGTAAGTGCATAATCAGTACCGGAAAGACTTCAAAAATTAAAAGTTCGTGCTCTTGATACAGCTCATACAAATCTTGCTCCTCTTCTGCCGTGACTATCGCATACTGCTCGTTCGCCCGCTTCACTTCCTCCTTGATAAATGCGGGCTCTTCGACGGGCGGAAGGCATATAACAAGGAATCTGGAGTGGGGTGCCGAAGTAGCCATAATCTTGGAAGTGTAGTGTAAAAGGTGGAAATCTATGTTGTTCGTTGGTTGTCTGCCTGGTTCCTGCAAGGCCGTTTTATATAACGAAGAACAAGGTCGCTCCATGACTGTGGTTCTGGACGTCCAGAGTGCAGAACAATAACAACCTCTATCTTCATACGTTCAGCATCAAATTGAGATGCGACCCCATCTAGTTATTTGTTCGGCGACTACGATACGCAACCCTACTTGGTAATGCGGACGCTAAACAATAATTGGTGGACCCACATAAGATGGGACGGCCAGCAACCATCTCTGAATTTCCTTTTAAAGCTGAATGAACGACGGAAGACAAAGCTCCTGGATGTTCCCTTGTTTTTATCTCCTTTCAAGAGATGGATGGCGACAGAATGATGTGTTGTTCTCATTTCCAACACGATGCGGCATTACCAGATTTGGGACAATGAACAATAGAAAGAGGTCGGAGGATCTCATTTCCAACACAGTGAGATGTGTCACTCTGACGTTTGAACAACAGAGGTCCGGATGTTCACCTCGTTTCCGTCAGACACTGGTTACTGCCATGTGTGCCCACGGTACGACATGATACATGATGTTTACTTCCAACGGCGCGCGGCATTACCGGATTCAGCCACAAGAAACAATAACGAACTAAATTCCAGGCCTGCACGACGCCGGGGAGGCGAATCAACCGGGTTAGTTTCTGGATGCTTCATTCGTGATTGGGGTCACAGAATAGCATTAAATTTAAATCAAGCCCCGTGGGAAGGAATCGCTGGTACCCTCTTGATCATAAAACCGATACGACGATACCAGTGACGGACAATTCGAGGGAATGAGATAATTGTGTATTCCTCCTTACCCCGCACCCTGGAACGAAGCTTCCAGGCGCTTAATCCGCTCACTATCTGTTCCAACCGATCCACAACCTGGTCGATCGTTGGTCGCTCTTTAGGGTTGCGTTTAACCATATCATTGACGAGCGGCCGCATGAAATCGAATCCTTCTCGGCCATAATACTGTAGTCGTTTGGATTGTCCCTGTTGTATCCAAATTCGGTTGGAGTCAGGCAGGAAGCAGAAGAGCACTTACATCGAGGAATTCGTTGCGAATTATATTACCCAGGTAGTAGATATCCGTCGCGAAAGCATCTGTTGGTTCAAAAACTCCGTCACCCTCAAATTCTGGCACAGTTCTGTCGCCGCCCTCGATGGGTAACGCCATGGGAGGAGTGCCGTCAGGTGGAAATCGAAGCGAAATTCCGAAGTCGATTAGGTAGTATTTTGGCGGTGCCTGGGTACGGGTAAAATGCTTGGCTTTTCCAATATAATTCACGTTGTTGGACTGGAATTGAGGGTGAAATCCATTCGGATAGAGATTCTGGCCATCCATCATTACATTAAGTGAGCCACAATCGCTGAAGGATCGACAATTAGTAAATTCCACAGTAGAGGCAGAATTGCGTACCGGTGAGCCACAGAGTGTTTATGCATAAATTGTATTCCCTAAAAACGATCGGAGACGAACAAATGTAACCAGAGGTTGCTCACCTCGAAAATTTGCCGAAAGAAGTCAACAGCTTCGCCGATTGTATCGAAGTGTGGATCATCATACTGTCGCAAAAGTTTCATCACAAGGAGTTGGGTGCCTGGGATCGAGGGCGGTTCCAAAACGTCGAGGAGGGGGATACAGTGATTTTTAGGATCGTTGATGAGCGGCTCGGAGGTTAAGAAACTATGTATATCAATTTCATGAGGGTGGATGTGCTTCTCTACTCTTTTCAAGATAACAACCGCCCCGTCTTCCATTCGGATCGCGTCCATAACCTGGGGCGCCTGTAAGTCATTGTTAGTTTAGAGAGAGAGAGGAGATTGAAGATGTCCCTGACAAAAGGACCCCAGCCATCCTCCGCTCCGGCAGCAATTGTTCCCGGAATCGATATCCACGATGGGATCCATCCTGGTCTGAAGCGCGGCCGGAGCATATACCCGTGCTCCTGCAGCCAAGGTTGCAGGTTGCACCAGTAGAGATCACCGCTATTGAGCTGACCAGCCTCCTCGGGTCCAAGGTGCTCATTGAGACCGGTTGAGGTGGCCATTGGAAGGGGGAGGGAGATTCGAAAGAACACCTCCGAACGAAAAGGCTGTTGTTTGTAACTATGTACGTCCGTGGGCGCCCTCAGCGTGACCAAACGATCACGATGTGACTTCGGAAATACTTACCTCCAAAATACATAAGGTGTTTTTCAACGGCATGTTACTTCCTATTCGCCGTGATTGATTCCACTGATGCTTCCGCCTTGTTCTCTCGTGCCGCATGTAGCAGTCTCTTTTGTTCCAAGATGTATAAAGGTAGGTCTCTTTCCGCGCTGGCTCCAGATTCTAGAAAAAACACCCCGATTCCCCTCGCAAGCTTATTCCACTATGTCTGGGGCAGAGCCAATCATCGTACCACTGGCAATAGCCGCCTTTAGCCTGGTGGCGCCTCCCCTCATGGAATACGTCACGCACAAAGTATCCCCCGACAGCCGCTTCAACTACTGGCAAAAATGCATCTCGGAGCTGTTGAAAGACTGGGAAAAACTCTCTTGCTCGAGTCATATCTCTTCAGCAGACATGAAAACTGTGGCCGACTTGATTGCTATGTAAATACACGCACTCTTTCTCTGGTCGTGTCGTCTAACAAACACCAACGCGCATAGATACCATGGCCACGCAAATGGTTACAAGGCAAATCGTAAAATCATGAAGCGGACAGCACGTGTGACCGCTGTTGCCGGGGTTCACACTGCGGCGAAGGTACTTGCTGACCGCGTCCAGGTTCGGAAATTTTCTCCATGAAAATTCGGTGTGCTCATCTAAAGTTCATAGGGAATTTCTTCAACAGCGGTAGGGTCTTGGACACGCTGCCAAGCAGATCATACGGAATATCACGACGAGCACGGCAAGTGCTCAAAATGCGTAAGGCATGCAAATGCGGGAGCGACTGCGACGGGGAATGCCAATGCGCCCAGCCAACAAGCTTCGGACAGTCAATCTTCCACAGTCGATCCCCAAGATCCCGCTCACTGGGGTATGCCGCCGATGTCCCCAATTATCGAGGGCCATATGTCGTTCGAATATGACTACAAGGAATCCAATGGGTTTATTTCTGAAACACGCACCGCGACTCAGACATTCAAAGTCATTAATATTCGCGCCAGCAACGTGAGTTGTTCTTCCTTCTTTTACTGTACGTGTTGTTGATAACCCATATCCAAAGCCCTCCGGGTCGGCGGGCGTATAGATAACATCGAGATCTACGTGAACAGGGTTCATGGGATTTTTGTACTGCATCGAATGTTTCCATTTCTGCTGGTCTGTAATCTGTAATGCGAAATTGAATTTATGACGCGGCCAGCCCACGCTTTGATAAAGTAACTAGTCGACCGGGAGATGATCTGTTCGCGAACCTCAAGCATAACATGACTTGTCAGCCCTGACAGCGCTCAGCCGCCGGCTCCCATCGGTTGAAGAAGCCAAGTCTCATCGTCCAGCGCAGACACCAAAAATGACTGCCGAACAAAAACAAAAACTCTAAAAGAGGCGAGAAAGCCTAGCTCGAGTGTGCCTGAAGATTGACCGCATCTTTCAAAATACAAAGACTAAGTTATGCCAGAGAAAACACACCGAGAGAAAGACCCATTTGGTAAACCCGCTGTGGGTCCGTGATCCATCCACATGGTGACATGGAATCCTGACGATGAAAAACAAGGAGGTTTTTCAAAGGGAATCCGACAGATAGATGTCGAATTCAATCGGCCGTGGTCAACGGAAGTTGCGTCCTATTATCGAATGCCGTAGTACGACCGCGAGTTTGAAGCGAGCATGAATTAGAAATGGAGATAAGGGTCTCAGCTGCCTCGACCAAAGACAAGGTCTCCAAGGAAACGCCAACCCTGGTCCATACAGCAAAGTACGTACGCGCAGTCGACGCCTGCAACTAACTTCATAGCTCCAGAACATGCATCGTCGATGATCGTACAATATCATGCTGCGTCGACGCCGTCCCGGATATTCGACGAGGCGTTTGATTGCCCTATAGAAGGGGTGGGTGGGGCGTAGGCGGCGCGCCGACGGACATCGACAGCGAGACTTAAGAAGCAGAAAGGCTCGAGAATTTAGCCAGGTTCAATGTTGTGACCCAAGTAAATACTCACTTTGTAACTTAGAAACTCACTTTATGTATGCCAGTGGGACGATATCGGATCGTGTGTTGCATGCATGCAGTACTACTGTGCACGGAGGCTCGGTGACGCCACGAAATCGAAGACCTCGTGCGCCCGCAGCCCAATCTTTTCGATGTCGATGTCGTGGCATGTAGCGCGACATCGCGCGTTAGACACTCGAACGTCTCAAAGGAGTTGGTAGACCCTTTCCGCTCCGTTTCCTGTCAGTCAGCGATGGCTTTCTGTCCTTTCTGTGGCAAGGCATTGAAGAAGAACTTGAAAACGAAAGAAGGAGAAGTAAGGATTCCCGGAACGCTAAGGACAAGCAGGGACTGAGGGAAGTCCGCGCGACCATCTGGGAGTCTGGGGCGCTTGAAGTGCGGTGGTTTTTGCGTTGCCGGGAACGGTGTGAGGTCATCGCCTCATTGGAGGCCCATTGTAGCAGTAGCATGGGCGTTCCCAGCCACAGTGAGCGACGTCGCGCGATCGCCAAGCCCGCCGCAGCTCGAAAAGCAGAATTCAGGACCGATTATCGCCCGTGTTCGGATTCCCAGATTCATTCATTCAGTCCAGCAGATCCAGGGACTCAAACTCGATGCGAGAATTTGCAGGACGAGGCTGAGGTCGAAAGACAGAAATGTTGGTGATGCAAACACACACAAAGTCTACCTGATTGCACCACCACCGCGACATCAAGCCCGCGACCGTCTTCCTCACAAAGGAGGGCAACGTCGTCCTAGGCGACTTTGGGCTCGCGAAGCGCTTCCCGGCGACCGTCACGCCCGGCGCCAATGGTGGGGACGACCCGATAGTCACGTTCGCCGCCGACCCCAACGCGTCGAGCGGCTCCTTCGTCCTGCCCTCCCCCGACGATCTCGCGAGCGTTGCCTCAGCTGAAGAGAAGCCGGCCTTCGCATTCAACGCTGACCCCGACGCATCCAACGGCGCCTTCGTCCTGCCCACCGAGGATGGGCTGTGCATTACCGAGGAGGGGTGCGGGACAAGCTGCACTTTATGTCCCCGGCGCAGCACGCGGGGGCGCCGTACTCGTTCGACGCGGACATCTGGGCGCTGGGGGTGCTCATGTTCAAGATGGCTACCGGCCGGGTGAATCCTTCTTCCTTCTTCCTTCTTCCTGCGCCCCCTTCTTTCCACTGCTGCCATCGCCTCGCGTGCTCATCCACCCCCTTCTTCCCTTCATTAGCTCCCATTCGGAGACAGCGCGAAGACCGACCCCGAGCTCCGACTTCCGCCCCCCTAGCGACGCCGCGGCACTCTCCGCCCTTGTCACGGACCTCCTCCGCGGCCTCCTCGCCAAGGACCGGCACGCGCGTCCGACGATCGGGCAGGTGGAGGCGCATGCGTATTTCGCCGGAATGTAAATCCCGCCCTCCCTTGGGCCTTGGCCTCTCGCGGATGTCGTAACTGACGCGCGCACAGCGACTGGACCGCGGTCGCGCAGCACCAGGGCGCTGTTCGTCCCCACGGAGGCGAGACCGAAGCTGCTTTCGCCTGGCCATGGGGTCAAGTTCGCGGCGGGAGCGAACCCAAAGCCGGAGCCAGAGTTCATCTACGCTAGCCTGGAGTTCTCCAAGAGGCCTCCCGGCCCGGTCAAGGCGTTTGTGCTGCGCGTCACTCGTGCGCTCGGTTCCAACGGCGGCAAGACCGGCGACAGCAAGAAGACGGCGACGCGGGTTTGTCAAGTCCGGCCAACCGTATGTCAAGTACCCCTCGTTGCGGGGTCGGCTTCAACGCTGAACGAGAAGGACATCGACGCTTCCCTCTCCGCCTCAAGCTCTCCCAAAGTCTTTGTTAGCTCTGGCTCTCCCTATCGTCCCTCCTGGCGCGCTTCGCTCGGTTCCTGGGCTCAATGTTCTGCAAGCCGGCGCCCCCGCCGCGGACGTCAAGCAAGGTCGGCTCCGCCTCGCAAGATAAACGCAAAAGCAGCATCAAGGCGCTCAAGCTGAGCAAGAAGAGTACGTCGGTGAACGTGCACAAAGGCTCGACGTCGGTGTGGATGCATGTAAAGGAGTGGTATGGGCGGCGTAACTGCGTTGCGGTGAAGACGTGCGCTTGGCGGGAGGTCGAGCTCACTGCTTGCTGAGGGACGGCGGGGGTGCGGAGGTTGCTGCTGTCTGTGTTGTGGTGTCTGTTTATCTTTCGGGTTTCCTTGCACTCGTCCTCTCGTCTCGTTCTGGCTCGACATGCACACGTTACGACCCCTTCACGGGCCACCTCTGAGCTGGCTCTTTGGCACGACCGTTACGACCTCTCACGACCTCTCACGACCTTCACGACCGTTACGACCTCAAGATACCCTTCTTCGCTGCCCGACGCAGCGCATCATCATCATCATCATCATCATACCGGGACCCGGCGTCTCTTTCTTTTCTCGCTCGGTCGACGTGGCCGCCGGTTGATCGGGAGTATTGTTGTACAGCGTAGGCTGTGCGAGTGCAGTCGGAGTAGCACCGGGCGGGCGGAGGCGTAGAATGCGCGGTAGGCGCGAGCGGTGTGTGTGTGTTTGTTAGTTTAATTCGAGAATCGATATATTTTTTGGTGGTAATCTGCGGTGGCCACAATCGGAATTATCCAAATCGGGACGAAGGCGTAGTGTTGTTGTGACATCTTTTGGTGTGATCCGTGGACTGGCCACAAGGTTGCCACACGTCTCTCTCAATACCATGAACATCTCGCGGCCGCCAGCGGGTCAACCTGAAGATATCGAAGCATGACGCCCATTGAACGATGTGCACAGTGCTCTCTGGTGAATTGCGGTCTGATTACGACCTCGGAAACTGGGCAGTGCTTCAAAAACTCTTAAAACTTTCATCTTGACGTTTTCACTTGTTTTCAACTCGTTTTCTAGTTTCACGTTTGGGCCAGCATCGCCCGTTCTCGCCTCTAGGATCAACAAATCCTCTTATTCATTGACGATGGATGCGAGGCATACTACTGGATCAATTGAGGCGTAATGCTAATTAATCGGCGCGGATACCTCAATCACGACGGACTGAAACGGCTCCAGGGCATTCAAGCCGGATTTCGCGACTGCACAATGTTGAGAATACGAAGCTCAAAAAGGTGCATTAGGCTCACTTTTTCGCGACAATTCCAGGTCGCTGTCGTCGCTTTCTTCGAGTTTCTCCTCAGTCATATTGTCACAGCGCCTCTTCCATTCAGACTCTAGGTCGATTCCAACCTCCTTGGTGCGTGCCTGACGATATAATCAACATGGATCGAATAGTGAATTCTTGGACGACTCGGACGAACCATAATTTCTTCGAATCGAAAATACAAGTCATGCTGGTAACGGATGTGGTCGGTAATGATCTTTTTCACCGTCTCGGTATCTTCGCCGGCCTGTACCTTCCTGAAAATGCGTAATCAGCACTGGAATGACTCCAAGAATAAAAAAGGCGCGTGCTGTTCGTATCGTTCATATAGGTCTTTCTCCTCCTCTGCCGTGACTATCACATACTTCTCGTTCGCCCGTTTGACTTCTTCCTTGATAAAAGCGGGCTCCTCGATGGGAGGAAGGCGTATGACCAGGAATCTGGGCTTGGAAGCGGAAGTAGCCATAATCTGGAAATGTAGGGAAATTTGTGGGGATTGGGTTATCTGCTTTATTCGTGCATGGCCATTTTATACAAGCGAGAACAAGGTCGCTTCATAGCTGTGGTTCTGAAACAATAGCATGTTGTAAGTGGAGAACAAGAACAATATCTGAAGGTCCTGGCGACTTCTTACAATTGGGGCTATCTAATGTGCATACGACCCATAACGACACAATTGTCCTTTCAGATGTCGAACGTGGACACACAGGCCATCTGTGGTTTCCCTCTTGGAGTTTGATGGACCACACTCCCCTTGTTCCATTTTAAGATATAAACAGTGTGTCCCAGCTACAATACGCAAGATGTTCTGTCAGTTTGTATTCTAAATACGACACAGAATGGCCATTTTGTCACAATTGACAATCAAGGCAAATTTGATCGTCGCCGTGAAGGTTAACTGCAATACGATCAGTTGGCACTATTATTGTCAAGCTAGACTAATTCTAAAAACGCCGTGGCGGCCAACAGAGCTAGGAGAAAGTGGATTGAGGGTAAACGACGCTCGTGAATAGATCAATTCGACTGATTCCATTGACCTTTCCAAATCCCAAGAATGACGCTGACGCGCGAGTTGAGTGCGTCCTCCATGAGTCTCCTATGCACCATCGGTGTAAGCCAAGGAGAATAAACACACAGGAACCACGCGGAAACCCAAAGGTAGCCCAATAATCTCCAACCGGCTGCTGGTTTGACACCCATTTTCCGGGCAACGAAAAACACAAAATCCTCGAGCGTGATAGCCACGGGCTGCATGGCAAAAAATAGGAGCGAGCCACTCTGCGCAAGGCTACGGTGCATTCTGTAGTCGGAGAGGATATGCAGCGCCGCGGAGAGAAAGAATGCGGTGTAGAGTTGTACGTAGGCCGAGGCGTTGGTGCCTTTCCGCAGACCGAGCGTTCTGGCGACGAATTTCCCGTGTGTGGAGAGACTCTACGTACGAAGAATGAGGTAATGAGGAAGTAGAAAGTGGTAAGTAGAAGGTATACTTGAATAAGGCGTCACATACCCTGCGTAGAAATTGATGCCAGGTGCGACTGCCCGAAAATTTGAGGAAGGAAATTTCAGGGACATGTAAATAACGTACCCCCAAAATCTCCGGAGTGTATATGCGTCTCCCCAATATCCGAACGCGGCGACCCAATCATGCGGGTCAGAGAAACCGACGGAGACAGAGACGATGCTAATAAAACACTGCAGCTGACTTTGCTGGGCGAATTCGGTCACGGCGAACGAGTAGAGGTCGAGGCAGCGCCACGGAAGGGGGCGCGAATTTATGGGCGGGCCACCAACACGAAATACGGGACTGGCGCGGTTGTAAATGGACGCAGCGTCCCCGAGTAGCAGATAATATCCCATCATCGCGAGTTGACACAAAATGAATCGGGTTTTCGGGGCACCCACAGGCGCACGGGACCGGAATATACCTCGGGGCTCATGTTCCCAGCCTACGCCACGCGGTGCCATGAAAAGGCGGAAGCCCCATTTAAACCGTACTGAGACAGGTGCAGTCTCTGGGATGGCGTCCTTTTGCCCGACGAGACGAAAATCGCGGTGGATGTCTGTGACGAGGGCATAGTCTGCCACCGTCAAGATCCCGCTGGCCAGAATAGAGCCTATGAAATAGTCGGAGACTGGGTCGCCGGTGGTGCTGAACACAAGGTATGTGTTGGTGGTGAAAATGAGGAGAAACACCGTCGACCGCATAGATCTGGACCGTACGATTGTTGAAGACAGGAGACATGTCAGGGAGGAGACAAATAGCAGCAGAGAGAGCGGATATGGCTCCATAGGTTGAGTTTTGAGAGGTACCGGAGATATTGGGTAGTCTTTGAAAACGGTACGAGCCGTATAAGATACAGTATATGGGGACCCACTGTTCTGCGCATGATGGTCCGTGCCCAAATCAGGCCGTTTGTTTACAGTTGCTACATGATTTAGATCCTTCTCCCCTCTGCTCTCCATACTTATGTCCGTTAAACGGACTATGGTACCCTGTTTGCCTGGATGGTCGTGCTCCTCAGGTCTCTTGTACTTATCTTTCTTGAAAGTCGTCTGTAGACCAGTGCCTCTTGCGCTTTAAAGTTCGCCATGCGTTACAAAGAGATCCAATAATGTTTGAGGGCAGTTCACACTGGCATACGACCTCCAGCGAGTAAAAGTATGACAGCTCTGTGTGTGGCGAGTTCCGCTGTTGCCTGCACTTCAAGCCGCAGCGCAGAGGTAGCGTATTTTCGCTGTTCTCCGGGATGCGGAGAGGAGAGCTATGAAGAGACCCACCAGAACGTCGCGATACGCGTCGTCGGGCTGGGACTTGATGACTTTCAACGTGCGCTCGTTGAGATTGAGACGCACCAGACGCAAGACACGACCCGTGAGGGCGTTCGCCTCCATGCGGAATCGGACAGGGTCAACTTGTATCAGGCTGGGGCAAGCAAGTTGGGCGCTGAGGAATTGCGAGGATTTTGGGAGTGCATTGGGGACGACATCCAGAATCTCGTATGGTTTGCCTGAGGATCCAGAACATTTCAGTGGTACAAGTTTTTGTTTTCGTCTATTATGGTGTGATTCGGTTGGTTTTCCGTCCTCAACGCCCTCAACATTCAGCTGCATCCGGTCGAGAGCTCCTTCTTGGCGACGGGTCCGGTCATTACCAGCTACATCGAAGTATTTCAAAGTTGACGGTTGAAGAATGATCCATCCGAAGCCATCTCAACGCACAGTTACCATGAACAATTTAGTAGTCGTCCTCACGCGATGGACTCGTATCCCTGACCTCTCGTACCCGAGGCTTTCCGATACCTCAGGCTTACTTCCGTGCGATTGTCACTGACGGCCCGGTCTTTTCATTAAAATCCATAGCCCTCGATCATCAGCCACGGAGCACTATGGTCTTCTCGACCACTCGGTATGAACATTTTGCCTCCTCGGAATACATTTTCTCAGTGGGTTTCAGGGGATACCGGGCATAGTTAAGCTCTCTTGTGCCGCGGGGCGTGGGGGCGCAACTGGCTATTTAGGGAAGGAAGATCAGACTGTTGTTGAGTAGCATCGAATTGAGATCCCATCCAATGCTTCTGGCGTCTATCCGACAACTTGATCTTGTCGCTTTACTTCCATGTCTGGCGAGGAGCACCCGCACCCGTACCCGAACAGCGCTCAACCTAGACCCACAACAAACGAATTTCCTCCGAGCGATGTGCTCATTTACCAGGTAATTACCATGCAGTTCCACGTAACAGTCCGAATCCCAACTTGTGTAGAATGCCATTGCGTTCCTCAGAGAAACCTGCAGCCGATCTTCGATACAGAGACTCGACGGTTATCTGCTCTCCATTTCGTCGGCAGGTGCTGTCGGTGCCATCGCTAGGAGTTTGGAGTGCCGGAAGATATTATTGGAAGTGCGGCCTTTGCCTCAGACCTTCCGAGCCGCTCGTGTCCTGATTGTTTGCACAGATATCTTCTGAAACTGGGCTCACCGACGATTTAAACTTCCGGAAGGCGTTGCGCACAGACAAACAGAGTATCGCCACACTCCTTGTTTCGATTTTTTACTCGAAATCTGACGAGGATGCCGTGCTGCGCCTCGAAGGCGACTCGGCCCAACGCTTTCTGGATGTTGTTCAAAGCGTCCGGCTCTTCCCATCGTCCGCATATTTCGACTGATTGTCCATCTAGGCACTTGACAGAGGATTTTTAATATCCCAGGAGCACAGCTCGAAAGCTCGCCGCATAATACGCAAATTGTCCGAATCTTGCGACAAGCTCCCTTCCTCGCTTTTCATCACCGGAATCGCTGGACGAGAAGACCGCCCGACGTTCGGAGGCGGGTTCGGAGATATATTCAGGGCGTCATATGGCACCATATGGCACCAAGACCGTAGCCTTGAAACACATGCGGCATTTTCTTCGCGGCGAAGAATTACGCCGAGTTCGTTTGGTGAGTTTACAACCTCCCATGGCGAACCACATTACTGACGGATGAAGAAACTCTGCCGGGAAGCTCTGGTCTGGAAAGATCTACGCCACCCGTACATATTGAGCTTCATAGGAATCGATCGCGACAGTTTTCCTTCTACTCTTTGTATGGTTTCCCCCTGGATGGAACACGGCACTGTTTTGAATTACCTGAAAGAGTACGGTCATGCCAATGTCAATCGACTGGTCAGTGTATTCTCCTTGCCCGCGCGCGGTGCACAGCGGAGTCGACAGAAACGAGGGTCTGATTTTTTTGTGCTGTCTCAATGTCTCCAAGAATGTCTAAAGACGGAACAGCGCCCTGTCAACGGGTGTGGGTCCTCGGATTGCTGTACACAGTGCGCCAACAGTGCGCTGTCCGCAGCATCGATCCTCTCAGTTCTCTCGCTGTCTATGGTTTCACATTTCGAGTCGGCAGGCTACGGCCGACTGCTTCTTGTGGTTATGTGAGCGATACATACATCCTTAAATTTCGAAACAAACTGATTTCTCAAGTGGTGCATTCTCCGTAACGAATGGCCTGTTTCTGGCTGACCGATCCATGGTTCGTACTAAGTTCTTTGGAAGTCGGAGTCTATGATTCAACTGAATAGGCCATTGGATCCGCCGCAACCTCCGCCGAGTTCGAATCGTCCAACGAGGTGGTTCGCATTGCGATCACACATCTCATCAGCACCGGCGCTTTAATGCTGACTCTAGAGCACATTCTTTCCGCCATCCCGACCAAGTCCGCACTCAAGGCATCCTTCGTGCTCTTTGAAGTAGGGAGTGCATTATATTCCTTCTCCGACGGCGCGGCTGTCGGGGCCAGCGGGCGTGTTGCCATGGGTCTCGCAGCATTATTGTACGGAACACCTACACGACTTGATCAGATCATGCTGTATTCTCACCATCTCCAACAGGATGTGCACTTTGGCCGCACGAACAGTTAGAGAGGTATCTATGTAGCTTTATTCTAAACTTGTACATGTACTGACGGACGCCCCAGATCCCTTCCTTGTTCGAACGACCGGGAGTCCTGGCCTATCTCGGTGGTTGCCTTGGGATACTGGTCTCGCTGGGCCCTTTTCTGGGTGAGCTACTCTACATTGCCTGCTGACCATATGTAATTGTTTTCGTAGATGAACTCCTCCTCGATACAATATCAAACGGACGGTATACACACAAGATAATTGGAAAGTGGATGCTGTATGGTGCGCATCGTCTATCTCGTGTAGTTTGAATACAACTTTACGGCCCGCATAGCAAACTCTCCTGTACGTTTCTTGTTCATAATTTATTGCCCGGTTCACGAGATTAATTCAGATGGCTGCCATATCACTATACGCCCTTGCCGCCGATGTCTCCTCCTTGAATCCCCACGCCAAATTGTCAGCATCTAAAGGCACCCATATTCTTGCCCTGTTTTTTGCCGCAGCCATCATCGCGGCACAGGAGTGGACGGGCACCATCCAGCCCATTCGCGACATCGCCATTCGAATAAATCTCGGCTTTTGCGTCGCATTTCTCGCAGTGATTATGATATCGGCGTTGTACCAGAAGCTCGCTTCCAATCCCTCCGCCGCCTCAAAGGCAGATCCTCAAATTGAGTCCCGGCCAAAAACATATAATAATATAATCGTGCGTCCACCTGTTCACCGCGCGGAGTTATCCATTCACCTTGAAGAGCACAGTTCGGGATCGTGGTAATGCTAGTCTCCGGAGTGGTGAGTCCTCATTCTTGCACTCGAGCAGTTAGTTATTCACCCGATGGATCAATGGATGCAGTATTACCTACCGATATGGTCCGTGACTCTTACATGCATCCACCCGACCGCTGAAAATCAATTTGCTGTCAAGGTTTCGAGCGCGGGGGCAGAACGGAAGTCTGGCAGGTCTCAGTATCCTCCCCTTCATAATTTCGACCGTCTTCTGTGAGTCTTGGCTCTCCCCACTCGTATCTCGTTCAATGGTTGAATTGGATTGGATTACTTATGCTGTCTTTAGCCCTCGTCTTTCTCACTGCTTTGAAGAATAATGTACGTACCTCGTCCGTTCATTTCAACTTCATTGTGCCGGTTCTAACCTCTTTATATGAAGCCCTTCGAGTCCATGTGGCGCTTTCCAGCGGCGATGGCACTACTACTTCCCGCCGTATATGTCAGTGGCGAGCAAGTCACCTTTTTTGGAACGCAGATTATATGTGAGTCTGCCTCGGTCCCTGGTTCGTTACATGATAGCTGAACGGACTGTCAGCTGGCGCGGGTGTAGGAGCTGGAATCCGCTATTCCTTGTCCTTGGCGGAAGTTACGGAGTTCTCGGACAGTATCAGTAGTTTCGTTGAAGCGGCCTCCTTGTGAAAAGCGGTCGCGGAATTCCCTTTCTTTCATTCTTTCTTGTACCTACGTAACCTGAATAATAAAGATCTGTGGTGAACCAACCTAGTCTCCCGTAGTCAGACTCCGCAGAATGATATGACAGTCGATATTATTCCTCTATATGCAATGCCTTCTTAATTGATGCCATATCTTTCTACAAGCCTAGTCAGATGGTTCCATTGCAGAAACTGGACCATACATTGATTTCCTTCATATGGGCCGCTAGCTTGTGTACGCCGGTCTTGACGTCCTACGGAACTGGTCAGCTGCCGACAATCATACCAAACTTGTTACAACGTACGGCGAAGTCAGATTTGAGGCACTACGGAACTGGTCAGCCGCCGAAAATCATACCAAACTTGTAACAACGGACGGCGAAGTTAGATTTGAGGCCCTACGGAACTGGTCAGCCGCCGACAATCATACCAAACTTGTAACAACGGACGGCGAAGTTAGATTTGAGGCCCTACGGAACTGGTCAGCCGCCGACAATCATACCAAACTTGTAACAACGTACGGCGAAGTCGGATTTGAGGCCCTAGCCTCATAACTGGTCAGCCGCCGACAAGCATACCAAACTTTGAGCAACGTACGTTCACCGTGTGATGAGTTGCGATGGTAAGGGCGTATATCGCATCCGCCTTGGTGGATGTGGCGGCAAGGGTCTGCGCAAGCGTATCCATTCGAGGTAGAAGTTCGGAGGCCAAAGTTTCGTTGCTGTTCTTAATCATGGCTGGCAGCGATGTGAATACCTGTCTTTCGACTGCGATGGCCTATGCATGAGGGACGAGAAAACCACATTGGGTAGGATGGACTCACTGGAATGGAGGCGATTGCTGGAGTAGATAAGACCAATACTGGCGGTTCCTAGGCCGACGAAGAGCGCTGCTGTTTTTGCGGCCGGGGAAACGACTAGTTTCGAGATTTTGGCGAAGTTAGACATAGTCAAAAGACAGGGGGCGGCTTGCCGTACAAAACCCGGCCGCGGCAATGACTCAGCGCAATGTCGTCATGATCGTTGCGGCGTCACTTACTTATATGGCAATTGTCTTTCCTTTTAGGGCACAGTCTCGTCTTGCGGTTATATTCAACTCAAGCCCCCGCAGCACCCCACACTTGACTTTGACGCAAACGGAAACACTCGGCAAGCCGCGTCCCGAAGAAGCAGCACTGCAGGAAGACCCAGAGACAGAACTGGAAGGTCTTGATTCACCGCCTAAGCCTGAGCTTGCCCTTGGATGCGGTCTCCTGCCCGACGTGGAATATCCGTGAGTCCGATTCTTGACCTCGCCATCCGAGGGAACTCTGTCTGGGAGAATTGCAGGCAGAGGAACGAGCAGGAAACATCGTAGTAGGGAAAATAACGGGACCAGCCAGGAAAAGGAGATGGCTGCTGGACGAGGGAGAAACGTTGATGCAGAGGGACTGGACACCAATTTTCACGCGAGGTTCATCTCGATTCGCGTGGTCGACCCTGGTAACGGAAGAGGCCGAGTCGCCTGTGAGAGGGACGGTGTTTATACTTGAACTCAATCGCGTGGTTGGCATACGCGAAATGGAGCTGCTCGGTCGTGGAGAACCGGGAGTCCGCGCGCGGATGCTGATGCAAAGTGCCGCAACGTTCACGACTGACACATGCTCTGTCCTCCTCAGCGGGCCTGAGGAAGCGGCCCGACGACATGGTGCAGTCGACGTCGGAGGAGACCTCTTCGAGCTCTTCTCTCCTCGAACAAACCCGTAAATAAATACATTATAATCTACTAGACTACACTAACTATACGACCCCGACCGCGACGACCCCTTGCTCCCGTACGGATCCTTGTACCCGTACGGAATCGGATGCATCTCCACCGGCATCCCCTCCGTCTTCGCGAGCAGCCCCGCGCTCGAGAGGTCCCCCTCCTGCATCGGCAACGAGGACCCGTCGTCCGGCCGCTTCCCGCGGTACGGCGCGTCCTGACGCCTGCTGATGTACCGCACCCACGCGAGGTCCAAAAACCACGGCCATAGCCGCGGGAGGATGAGGCATAGCTGGATGAACGGCGGGACTGTCACGAAGATCGCGAGTAGCTGTAAGCGATCATAAGCCGAGGTGCAGGGGCGCAGGAACACGAAACGCGACGCACCTGCCCATACGTCGCCGTGAACGTTTCGTGGGGGGAGAGGTAGGCCAGCCCAACCTCGATGTTGAATATCCAGAACGCGTGCGGCAGCAGGATTACGCTATACATTTGGATGACCGGGTACTGTACCACGACTTTGCGCCTGTGACGTCCCTCATCAATACAAAATATACATATTGCACGGTGCACAGAGGAAGAGGGAAAGGGATAGGACGAACCATAGCCGCCCAATGGGGAGGATTTTGTTGTGCTTAGCCCAGATGACCTTGCGGAGGCGGTAGATGGCAGTGCCCCACATGGCGACAACTGACACGATGATGGCCGCGCCCGCCTCGGGGAACACAGCGAAAAACTCGATGAACGGGAGGAAGAAGAGCGACGTAATATGGTGGTCTGCAACCGTACTAGAAAACAATTTATTATCAGTTGGTTAAGGCAGACGACGCGACGCGACGCACGCATCGCACGCAGCTTGCTGGAAGTTCCAGGTGGCCGTGGGCAGCGCGGTGAACACGAGCACGCCGGCCCACAAAGGTATCATGACGAGGACAAGCAAGCGGTTTAGCCACTTCCCTGACCCGAATACGGCGTTCAGGCGGGTGTGCTTCCCCAGCAGGCTCCGGAAGACGTAGAAGACCAAGTACACGCTCAGCGGCGACGCGGCGAGCGTGAGCGCCACAATGCTGTGCATCTTGGTGAGGTTGTGCCCCGCGATCGCGATAATAGCGGCGACGATGAGGGAGTAGACGTTAAGGAGCTGAGCAAAAAAGGAGGAGATTACGTCCTCGGGCGAGTACAGGACAAGGATGGCGGCGACGATGGAGGTGAAGTAGGCTGGCGCACTGATGTTATTTTTGGTCTCTGTTAAGGGGAATAACACGCACTAGAATAGCGGACGGCGGGGCTCGCGACGTCGGGGTTGGGGCAGTATCCGAAAGCGCACGAATCCACAGGCGGATTAATGCAATAAACGTCGAGATACGTCGTCGGATTCGTTATGTTGAGGAAGGCGATCATGGCGGCTGAAGGCACCTGGCAGATGCTGCTACTGTTCGTAGGGTCCCCGAAACAGACGTCATGTACCGGGAGGTCGTTGCTGGCGGAGATACCATTGCTGAAAATGTCCGCCATTCTGCCTCAATGGCGTCGTAGTGGGAGGAGAGTATGAGCGTTGCTTGATCGCGGAATGGTGTTTAATACTATGGGGTGGGCGTTGTTGTTTCATCTTGGCAATAGAGACATCAGATCTGCGTGCGCGCGAACGCTAATTTTTGAGTCATAGTTCGATTGGTCTAATTAGATCCCATCAATTCCGGAGGTTCGGTCCCATTTCTGGTGATGTCCACCGGCTCCCTCCCTCCGGCATTCCTTCAATCGCCGATGGCAATGCAAGCCGATGTCTGCACGGGATGCGGCTTCCATTAGGCTACAGCTAGAGCATCCGAGGGGCTGTAAATATGTGGCTAGTATAGCTAAATAATGAAAGAATGAAAGTAAAGTGACTGAAGCCGTTTGGGAGACCTCGGCTTTAGCGTGTAAAATTCGAGGATTGCAGCGTGAACAAAGAGGTAACACTGACAGCGCGCCAAAGAGTGAGTACAGGTGCAGGTCAAGTAGAAATCTTAGTTTGTACCTTCGAGTTGGTGTGGCTTGCAATTCTTGAATGGGATTGTATTCTTCTTCAAGTTCTTGTGCCGAAGCTCCTGGCGTTCGGCATCTATTCGGCACGGCATGCATACTTGAACCTCCGCCAAAACAAGGGGAAGAAATCTCAATCAAGCGCAGATAAAAATGCTCATGCCCCGTTTAATGTTTTACTCCTAACTGGGGAGGCCCTCACCTAAGTATATTTGATTTCTGGGTAGGGACTTCCAGACAAGCGGCCTACTGCGATTTCTCGACCCGAGGTGATGTAAGCTTGATGTAAGCCGCGGAATGGTAGAATAAACCGGAAAATGAATAGTAATATTGTATGAGGAGGAGAAGGTGAGCCTGCGAGACTATATCATAGAAGGGTCTCCTTCAGAAGTCTTCGATGAACGAAAACTTCATGAGGAACGTGTCGGTAAAGTCTCCGTTGGTCTCCGGAGAGCGGCGGCGAAAGTTACGTAAATACCTTTCGGGGAAATCTAATTAGACCAATCGAACGGTTCCTCCTAATTTTGAAATTTTGAGCGCCCATCAGCGCAAATCTCGTTCCATCGTTTTCTTTTTGAGAGCGTCGTTCCATCTGTTTTCGAGTTTCGACAATGCCTACGTATATGCAGGTAAATGAAGAAATCCTGCAGATAGAGTACATATAATAAATTTACAGTTTTCGCGCGTCTGACCGATGCCGCCCGAACTTACCCGAGTACACCGGCTAGCCCAGGACCCGAGTCTTTGGGTGTAAGGAGATAGGCAAAAGCAACTTAGCAAGCGCGTCGGTATACAAGGTTGACGCCTGAGCGCTGAGCTGGTAACATCGCGACTTGATCTTCAATACATATCCTGTGTTGCACAGAGATTTTCCTAATATTCGCCTGGTCGTCAAGACGAACGCTAAGCGCTGAGCCTGAGGAGTTATGCGGACTCGCACTGGCTATCCCTTGCGGAAACTGGTGGAGCCCTACCCCAACATGGATGGAGGTAGAAGGGCCACTTGCGGTCAAAATAGACGAAAACATGTTGTCAACTCGAACTCGACTGTCAAGTAGTTGAATCTCAAAAACACTCTGGCGGCTACTTACTCTGGCTCATTGAACTCTAGGTAAATGTCACTGCTCGAGATAACCTGTGCCCGCCCGTGGACGTACTGATTACCGTACCGGTGCCAAGCTAAGCGATGTCCGATGCTCAGGACCACAATGCAAGAGATTCTCTTCCACCCCCGTACCGTGACAGCGCTCCGCCTTCGTACACCACAGAACCGCTCCAACGTGCGCGCGAGAGAACCCTTCAATTACTAGATATTCCAAATTTCGAGAAGGAAGGGTGCAAAGATGGCGAAGGGGTCGAACTTGTCCGCAAGATCGGTGCGTCGACTACGGTAACAGCATTCTCCTCCATTTGCTGAATCTATGCAGGTTTCCTGATTGCCACCGCCTCCAACGACTGGATTCTCATTCTCGATGCCTGCCAAGCTGCGTCCGCCAACGAGAAAAACGCCAAAGAAGCCGCGCGTGCACTGCGTCGTGAATTCAAGTACGGAGAGCCATCCGCGCAGCTCGCGGCAGCCCGCGTACGTGTGCTACTCGGGGGTACAAGCTCCGACCAATAGTATTGTGTATCTCAAGCTCTGGGCCCTGATGCTACGCAACTCCTCAAAAACCCTCGTCGCGCAGTCTACCTCGCGCAAGTTCCTCGCTGATCTCGAGGACCTCCCGTGTCGTCCGCGACCGCGTCATGGCCGTACTCGGAGCCGCCGCTTATGCCAGCATATCAAGTGTGGTTGCTCCCGACACTCAATCTCTCTTCGACTGACTGTGTTTTGTGCATAGGAAGACACGGGTTTCCGGGCACTTTGGCGGCGAGTCAAGCCGAAAGACGCCCCAGCGGAGGGCGTGCCGTTTGATTCGGACGATGTGATGATAAATCCTTCGCTCGGTGGGGCAGACCAGTCAGATTAGGGAGATTATTTTTCTGCGAATTATCAAGGTCGATTGAAGGCATTATATTCGTGTACCCGTATTCGTAGCCCAAAGTGTGGATAATATTAAATAAGCATCATCCAATGAACCCTGCAAGCGGCTTTGCATTTCCGGAAGAGTCGACCCAAAGTCGACCTGGAAATTACTAGGTTCGGATCAAGCCGCCGTTCCATTGTTTGTTGATGCGGGCTGAGCTTGGGGGTCAACGATGGAAGGGGCTTGTGCCAAGATAAGAGAAAAAGGCAGGACCTTTGTCGCGTCCCAGAGCACTCAAAAGTGTTCCAATGACTTCGGGTATTTAAAGAGGATCTTATATTTTCAGTCAACTTAGACTATGGCCAACTCAGATTTATCACATTGACAATAGCAAATGTGCAGGACACTCTGGAAACTGACGTTCTTAGGTCAAAATGCTACTTTATCTGCCCGATTTTTGAGCTCTCTCGCAACATATCAAATAATTTAAGCGGGAAATGTGTTTCAATTCATTGTCTGAACCTCTCTTCCACTTTCTCCAGGTAAAATGGAGTGGTGAGGCCCGTAAACGACATAGATATCCGAGTCCATCGATTCACTGTCGATCACATTTCCATTTTGGGAACGATCGGCAAACAGCAGAACTTAGACCAGAGTCCTTGATGCGTCCAAGGTGTAGAATGAGAATTCTGAAGAGACAGAAACACTCAGATTTTATAATAGTCTCATTAGTTCCCATAAAATCGGCACTCCGAGGAACTCACATTCTCGCATTCGGTAGAGTTGACTTGCCATCAATCCCCCGAAATCGCCTCCAGGACTTCAAACTTTGGGAAACAAGAATTTATCCCTGGGCTATATCACTCTTAGATATATAATGAACAACATTGTCTCTTTGATTTTGGAGGAAAGGGAGGGATGATGTCGTAAAATGACTTCAAAGATCCTCACTGTTTTGATTACTTTGTCCCAAGCCTCTCTCCGAGATTGTCCGGCTTGCCGGACCGGAGACAGGCTTGCTCCGAACCTAGGAAATTACATTGTACAAATCCCTCGACCAAAATAAACAAAAACAAAATCTCTTTGCCTTCCCACCCAATTGCCGCCCCTGGCCACAACTATGGGTGGCTCATATCGAGTACTGGCATACTGCTGTACGATGACGTGGAGTCCCCTCGGCCGCGACTTGACAGGCTTCTGTTAGATTGTTCCAAATTTGAACTGCTTGACTCGACTCAAGGCAATCCGAGGCGCTCTCGGCGTGTAATACGACGGACCTGGTACTTTGGCGTAATGGAATCAGGTAATGGAAGCAGTGGAAGCAGTCGTTTTCGATTCCTCTGGGGGACTGCGTGATTCGCCAGGTGCGGTATTGAAAGGAGGGAACAGCTTCTCTCCTTAGAGTATCACACGAACAGCATCGGGAATCTATTAACAATGTTCGAGGAGGGAAAATCAATCCCAAGCTGCTGTACTTGCCTCGGATGGCATCGAACTTGATCCATTTCAGGCATCATCGCCTCTCTCAGTCCCCTCTCATCGTCTCCCGAGCCGCCATGACTGGTGGTCAGGATGAGGTCGTTCGGCTTTCACCTCTCTCGCGGTTCGTTATTCCTCTTCCGGGAGGGACCTCGAGTGAAGCAACCACAACTTCGCTGCGGGTACTTATCTACGAGGCAATTCCTGCGTATCTTGTGCTTGAATGTATCCTAAGTCTGTGTGGACAGACCTTGATCCTATTCCTCAAGGAGGCTTGCAATAGTCAGACCCCAAGGTGAGATGTCCTTCATCGTCTGCACGGCGTCTTATTCGAGTCTAGTAGAAAGCTGAGCGAAGCGTCGACTCTGGATGAATGTACGGCATCGGACAGTATCGTGAGTGCGATCGTCGAAAGCGTCGAATGCCGCAAGATGTTGTTGAAGGTAACGCTTTGGATATCGTTCATAGCATATATTGTAACATTTTGGATAGTTGGCCTCCAAACTTGGCCTCACAAATGACCCCAGCTTCCGAAACGCTTTGCACACCGATGAGGAGCGGATTGCGACACATCTTGTGTCCATATTCCTCTCTAAATCCGCAGAAGAAGTCGTGCTAAACCTCGAAGGAGAATCCGCCCAGTGTTTCCTCGACGTGGTCCAAGATGTACGCGTCTCCTTCATATCCCACTTTCTCTTTCCTAATTGTGTTTCGTAGACACTCAACAGAGGATTCTTAATGACACCGGAACACAGTCGACAAGCCCGCCGTATAATCCGCAAGCTCTCTGAAGCTTCCGACAGTCTCCCCTCCTCACTCTTCATTACCGGGGTCACTGGACGGGAAGACCACCCGACGTTCGCCGGGGGATTCGGAGACATATATCGGGCCAACATTGGCAGCAAGACCGTCGCATTGAAACACATGCGGCATTTTCTTCAGGCCTCGGATCTGCGTGACATACGTTTAGTGAGTTTGTTGTCCCCTCCAGGCTGGCATCAACTGAAGAGCGCAGAAATTGTGCAGAGAAGCTCTCGTCTGGAAGGATTTACACCATCCAAACATCTTGACCTTCATAGGAATCGACAGGGAGAGTTTTCCAACATCGCTTTGCATGGTTTCCCCATGGATGGAGCACGGCACGGTCTTGAATTATCTCAAGGATCACGGCCGTGAAAACGTAGGCAAGCTGGTATGTCATCAGTCCATATGTAGTTCATGCCGGTAACACGAAGTTACAGCTTTTTGAGGTTGCGCAAGGCCTTCAGTATCTCCATTCCCACAATGTCGTTCATGGCGACTTGAGAGGTGTGAGTGACTTCTAACAATGTAGATACTTCGGCCATTAATTGGGTCGCAGGCGAACATTCTCATCAACGAGGACTGGAGCGCCTGTTTAGCCGACTTCGGACTCAGTGTCTTCGCGAACGCCACCACCTCGACGCATACTTCCACCCGAGCCGGCAGTATGTACTGGATGGCTCCGGAATTGATTGACCCGGAGCGCTTTGGCTGTCGATATGCCCGGACACCGGCCAGCGACGTCTACGCTTTCGGATGTGTCTGTCTGGAGGTATGGGGAAGCGTTTCTTGTCCCATTCATCTCGCTCAAGTTGGGCCAGTTGTACACAGGCAGAGCACCGTTTTCCGAGTATTCCGAAGCGGCTGCCCTGTTGAAAATCGTCAATGGTGAACGAGCGAGTCGGCCCTCTGGAACTTCCGCAATGTCGGATGTACTCTGGAAGCGGGTCACGGCGTACTGGGCGGAGAATCCAGCTGCGCGACCCCTCATTGAGGTCGTAGTCCAGGATATGGCTTGGCCACCCCTGTGGCACCATCAAGAATCCTCGCGGCCGTTGCCGTTCGCACCAGATACGCCGCTTGTGTCACCCACTGGGTCGCCTTCGTCGGCATCTACACCACTTCTTCCCCCTCCCCAGTACGACTTTGCCAATTATTCACTCGAAACACTGCCCCAGTATGATTCTCCTCCTAGATCTTCCCACACCGCTAGGCTGCATTCACAGCCATTAGGGAGGGACGAGAAAGCTCAGGGGCATTCAGAAGTGGATACGGTGGTTTTATCACAGCGGAATCTCGTTGCTCGCCGGTCGCGTAACCCGCGAATAGAGCTTGAGTCAAGTCCGGTGGAGCAGGTAAGGCGAGAGGGTCCTTCAGTCCCCCGCGGCGTAGCCGATGGTCGGGATCTAGATCTCGGGCGCATCATGGAACTCATCGAGAGGGCCTCCGAGCGTACGCTGAAAGACCAATCAGTCATATTGGACGGCGGGATGACGACGAGGTTAGAGCGAGCGCAGCAACGAGCTGTGGCAAAGGTGAGCGTGCAATGGACCCGTCTTTACTGAGTACTTAATGTGTACAGCACGAGGCTTTTGTTGAGCAGTTGGCTGATTACTCAAGTGCTGGAAGGCTTCACGGTCAAGACGCCGTCTTATCTCCCACATCGGCGAAGAGCCTGGATATGAAAGAGAGCCCAACCGCTGATGCTCATAACCCAATACCGGCATCACCAAAGAAATCGATTCGCCGCCGGAGGCCATCGCTGCCGTGGCTTCGGAATTCTACTTCACGCTCTGCTTTGAGATCGGAGGCAGCTGGTTCCAAATCTGCGCCGCCCCTTCCCGCCTACGACGGTGATGACACCGAGTCGAGTGCGGGTGGAGATCACATCCTTATGAAGGGGAGCGCGAACACGGCGTTACCTTTCGACAAGCGCGGCCTTAGTACGCCAAGGAAGAAACATTTCCGAGGGCAAAGTGAGCCCGACAAGGTGAAGCTGTCCGCTTCTTCTCCCGGGCCCAAGTCAGCCCCTCTCCCTGACGGCAGATACAACAATCCTTGGGCGACACCGTCCCCGTTCAGTGACGTCACTATACGCTCCCCGCTCACGCCGTCGGAGAGCGGCCATTTCCGAGAGAAGAAGAGTAGGGGTTTCTGGGGGTGGGAACGAGACAGAGAGAGAGACCGCCGGCGCAGAGAGGGGGAGAGCGAGCTTTCCAGCAAGCTTAGTATGTGCCATCCAGTCTCCCCGAATCTTTGCTGATCTTGAATGTAGGCTTCCTGACTGCCACTGCCTGCGAAGACTGGAGCATGATTCTGGATCTGTGTGAAGATGCGTCGGCCAACGAGACCAATGGCAAAGAGGCCGCTCGTTCCCTGCGGCACCAATTCAAATATGGTGAGCCCGCCGCACAGCTTGCTGCTGCCCGAGTATGTCTATCTCCTCGGATAAAGGAGACCCGACTAAAATTCCGCTAGCTCTGGGCTATCATGCTGCGCAACTCGTCGAAGCCCTTCATCTCGCAGTGCACATCACGCAAGTTTTTAGATGCGGTCGAAAGTCTCCTCACATCTTCGCACACCCTCCCCGTCGTCCGCGAGCGCTTCATGGATGTCCTCGCCGCCGCTGCGTATGCCAGCGAATCCGGTGCGTTGTAGCACTTCGCCAGTGTGTCTCCTCGGTGCTGACTATATGATGTGCGTGCAGGAAAGGATGCAGGTTTCCGAGGGCTTTGGAGGCGCGTCAAGCCGGAGGGAAAGCCGGAGGAAGGCATCCCGTTTGATACAGACGATCCGATGTTCGACCCACCACTTTCCCAGGGACGCAGTGATGCTCTTCCCCCCACCGCGCCGTCGATACTACCCGCCAGCGATGCGCAACCGCCAGACGATAACCAGGTAACAGGTGTCCACAGTCTCTCACCCGAGGACGTGCGGCGTATGCTTCAAGAATGCAAGATCGGGGTGGAGAACGCCAACCTGCTTCGCCAGGCGCTTGCGCTGGTGACGCCCGAAAGTCTCAACAATTCCTTCATTGAGGTCAGTTCAATGATCCCTTGAGATATCTGTATTTGACGCAACGCACCGCGCGGCGCAGCAACCCCACCGGCATTGTGTCGAGTCGCAGGAGCGCTTGTTCACACTGATTCCGTGGGCGACGGCTGGTGCAGACTCGGAGCGTGGTCGGGTGGCGGGGGAGCAGACGTGCGCGGAGCTACTTGCAGAGATGCGCGCTGCCAAAGAGACGATCTTCGAGGCGCTCAGAGTTTATGACGATCTCAGGCTTGTCAGCGAGGAGCGACGTGGACCGGAGACTCGCGAGGACTCGCAGCAAGTGAATCATGATGTACGCCTTTTTACATCCTGCTGAAGCGATAATTGATGTATTATACGGCAGCAGAACGAGTTCATGGAGGACGCCGAGCTACATCGTGACTCGGATGGGCAGAAAGCTGCGGGTGCTGGGAGAGCCTCACCCGTCCACCTGCCGCAGCCGCCCGCCACGGCCACGGAAAACCTCCCGGAAATGACACCATCAGACCCTTTGACGGTGCGGCAGCATCAGATCTTGCCGTTATCCCCCGGACTGTCACCGGGTGTGCTGTATGGCCCCCGCTCGCGCCTCCCCAGACTGTCGCAGACTGCTCCGCAGCTGCCTCAATGCCCACCATCCGATGCGCCCGATATCAATCATGATCCTGATGCGACGCTAGTTGACATACCGCCCGGCGGCGGTGATTTCATCCAGCCTAAGAGCTTTCAATACAAAGCTAGAGCGAGAGCGTTGTACAATTGTAAGCGATGTGCTCAGATGCAGAATAGACGCATATGTTCTAACCTCACTTTACCTGTTCCTAGTCAGCGCGGCCTTGGACGATCCCGATGAGATATCGTTCAGCAAGGGCGAGGTTCTGGACATCATCGACAAACAGGGGAGGTGGTGGCTGATTCAAAACGCCGAGGGCTTGGTCGGTAGTGCGTCTATTCTATCCCGTCTTTTTTATCGGTCGCGCTGACTCCACATCGTAGTCGCGCCAGCTGATTATTTCAGTCTCAGTTTCTCACCGGAGAGTGCGTCCGACGACGACGAAGATCTGAAGTCCGAAAGGCACCCATTCCCCACGGAGTCTTGTATGTGATCTTTCTGTTCGTTCAGTTGAATGCGACTGAAGATGAGGTGAAGCAGGTATAGATGAGCCGCATGAGAAGTCCTTTAGCCAGGATGAAATATTCAATCTGGTGGATGAGCAACTTGAATGGTGGCAGACGAGGAACTCGGACAGATCTGGAGCCAGTGCGTCCACTCCGTCCATCCTTCTTTTCTCTGAAATAGCCAACTCATTCTTCTGATGGTAGCCACGCCATCTGACGATTCTGCGTATGCCCGCATCCCACGCGAGGCCGAGCCCGAGACTTCGCAAGACGAAACCCGGGTGCTCTATCCTTGTGCGTGGTTCCGCTCGAATGCCCAGTTGGTGTCACTGAGACAAGTTTTGCCAGACGCATGCGGTGCAAGCGGTCCCGAGCCCGAGACGTTCCAATACAGAGCACGGACGTTATATGCATGTAACGTGGCACCTCCCGGATTGAATGTCCAGAATTGCTGATCACGCTTCACCAGACGACGCCTGTGCAGATGATCCGAATGAGTTATCATTCAAGGAAGGCGAAGTACTGGAGATCGGCGACAAGGGAGGCAATTGGTGGCGGGCTAGAAATGCAGATGGATTGGTGGGAAGTGCGTCCCTTTCTTCCTTTCAAAGAGTGTGTTAATCAATATTTGCAGTTGCGCCATCAAATTATCTCGAGATTATATGAGCAACTCGAGCTGTGTATGTACAACAGTTCTGTATTTTACGAAGTGTATCATATGATTCAGTTCTTATGGGTACGTTCTGTGAATATCAAATAGACGCGGGTGTTGAGTCTGGCGCGTGGGCGACGTCGTGTGTTCCATGAGTATCTCCAATTTCTCAGTCAACGGTCCAGATTGTTGAATTGCGAGCGTGTGCGCTCAGAGACTTGCGGCAGTTTTCGGATCAACCGAACCAAAGCTACCACAACACCACTACGCCTTCGTCCCAATTTGGATATTTCCGAAGAAATGCCTTCGAAGCTACTTACAGAACGCCGGCGTGGCGCCAAGTTGAAAAGGAAATCGAGTTCTCGAAAGATTGGCAGTGGTAAACACAGGTCGCTCCGCGGTCCACGTCCACTGCACTATGCTCTCCATCCAGACTGTGCTCCGGACTCGCACGAGAAAGAAACAAGCGTGGAGACGATCAGAGTCAAGTTCGTGTCATAATTCCTGTGCATAGATCCATATCAGCATAACAAGAACGAGAAAATGGAAACAGAATCCGCGAAACACATCAACCCTGCACAAAGCCGGCTGGTGTGATGTCAGTACTAATAAATAATGCTAATGTGAGCGGGCATTACATGCGATGGTTATAATGTTATATATACTACAGCGCGCGAACGGCGCTCTAATCCACCCAGCCAAACCGAAGCCGAGATCCCTCCCTCCCCCTGGATCACCCGACCGACCATGAAATACACACCAAAGGGACGAATACAGCCGCTGAGGATATCAAACCGCGCCGGTTCAATGCACGCCATTGACCATGATCTGGTGCGCATGGCCCTCGCGGATACGTTGTTGCGTGCGCTCCGCAGCGGCGTCGTACACAAACGTCTGCGCGGGGAGGTGCAGGTGCCCCCACAGCCCATGCCTCTGCCCCTCCGGCCCGTCCTCCTCGTCCGACTCCGCCCCTGGCCGATCGTCTAAATTGTCCTTCAGCCCCAGCCCCAGCTCGTCGTCCACCGCGTCTGCGGGAAAAACGTCAGAAAAAAGTAGGAACGAAACGCAGACGCAAACGCACCGCCGCGGTCGTACGGGTCCACTTCGACCTTGCGCTTCCCTAGCGCCTTGGCACTCGGCTGCATCGGCCGCCCCTCCCCACCATCCTCGTCAAAGTACACCGCCGGCGCCGGCGCGGTATCATCAAGCGACCCCCGCCCGCTGCGCAGCGAGCCCGCGTACTCCCTCGCACCCATGCCCCCAATGCGCATGCCCACCACGCCATTCGCCAGCTCGGCGCCGGGGTCGGGCTGCGCAGGCGTGGGGGACGGCACCGGCGACGGTGACGGCGTGCGCGAGAGCCCGAGCGCCGCGAGCCCTGCCGCGGCGCCAGGCAAGCGCGGGCCATGCGGCGCCGCGGGCGGGGGCGCGAGCCCTGCACCCTGTTGCTGCTGGGCGAGGCCCTGCGGTACCTGATGCGCCTGCTGGTGCGCATGCGCAGCGGCAGCGGCAGCGGCAATGGCGGCCGATGGCGGGGGTGTCTGGAACGTGAGGTCTGCCTGCACGCCGACGAGCTGCGGGTGGTGTGGTAGCGGGTGTTGCATCGCGGCTCGCGCGGGGGACGGCGAGCGTGAGCGCGGTTGCGAGCTGCTCCCGCCCCCACTTGCGCCGCCTGCATCGGCATGTAGCGTCCCGTCCTCTGTGATGAATTGGCGTTGCTGTACGAAATGAAATCAATCCGTGTAGGGACAGAAAGAGAGAGAAAAACCCACCCTCGGATCCATGCGCACTTCCCTCCGACTCCGGTCCTCCGCCTCGCGCTCGAGCGCGACGCGCTGCAGATCCTTGTACAGTCCGAGCGCCTCGAGCAGCTGCTCATTCGCCGCCAACAAATCCGCGAGCAGCTCCTCCTCCCGCGTCGACACGTGCCCGCCCGCCAAATCCGGCAAACTCCCATTCACCACCGAATTCATCGTATTCGAGCTGTTCTTCCTCTTCCTCTCCCTGTGCCTCTCGCGCTCATACTCCCTCTCCCTCTCCTCCGCATCCTTCGCCACCCGACTCCTCTCCGCCCCCGCGCTCGCCCACGGGATCTGCGTGAATATCAGCTCCTGCGAGTCCATGCACTTCTGGTGCCACTCCGCGATGACGGGGCTCCGCAGCTCCTCCGGCGTCGCGGTCGCCAGCGCCTCGGACAGCAGCTGCGCGTTGCCCACCCCGATTTTGCACTCCGTGAACAAGCGCCGCATGTCCTCGTCTGGCGGGATGATGCGCGGGTCCTCCCGTTCTCTGTCCCTGTCGCGATCACGATCTCGGTGGTCCCGGTCGCGCGTGGTGGTGCGCGTCGAGCCCGACTTCTTCGCGCCCGCGGCGTCGGGGTTATCGCTCGTCTTACGCTTGCGAGGCTGCTTCGGGGCCGGTATGGGCGGCGTGTCGGGCACAGTCGGCGTCGCGTCTTGGTACGTCACCACCGGCGGCGCGATGAGCACCCCGCCGCCGCCGACGCCGTTGTTGCTATGAATGCTCAAAGAGTCGTACGCGGACACCCTTGGGGCGCCGCCGCCGAGCGCGGGCGGGTTGAACATCGCGTCATCTGTGTCAAAGGGCAGCCCCTCCTCGGGCTTGTCCCGGGGCTTGACGCGCCGCCACAGGCCGCGGAAGCCGGCGTCTTTTTCTGCTTGCAGTCAGTATGATGATGAGGGAGAGAGTGCCGCGCCACGCACTGGATCCGCTGGCGTAGGCAGCAGCGGCGAGGACGTCCATGACGCGCTCGCGGACGACGGGGGAGGTGCGCGAGGACGTGAGCAGGTCCTCGAGCGTGTCGAGGAACTTGCGCGATGTGGATTGGGAGATGAAGGTGTCGGACGAGTTGCGCAGCATGATGGCCCATAGCTGTGCGATGTAAGGCGTCTAATAGAGAGAATAATGTAATTAGACGCACTCTCGCGGCTGCCAGCTGGGCGGCGGGCTCGCCGTACTTGAACTCGCGGCGCAGCGCGCGCACGGCCTCTTTAGCGTTGGTCTCGTTGGCAGAGGCGTGGTCGCAGACGTCGAGGACGAGGGTCCAGTCCTCGGAGGCGGTGGCGGTTAGAAATCCTGAGTGGGATCAGAATACATCGAGAGCGAGATGCAGTCACTGACCGATCTTGCGGGTGAGCTCGTTCTCCTCACGGTCCCTGCCCCGATCTCGTTCCCTGTGCTGCTCCCTTTCCCGCTCTCGTTCTCGCTCCATCTCCATCGCGCGCTCCCGCTCCCGCTCCTTGTCCCTGTCCTTGTCCTTGTCCCGCCCCCAGAATCCCTTCTTCTCCTTCTGGCCATTCTCCACCAATGTCACCCGCTCCTCGGAACGATTGCGGACATGGTTCACAGGCTCGAGGGCGCTGAGCATGCCGACGACAACTGGGGGTGTTGTCTTCTTGCGGAGCGTCTGCGGAGGTGCCTTGACGATGGAGTACGGAGATGGGGAGCGGGTTGGGCTTGGTACCGGGGGAGATGCGCCCGGGGGAAGCTGCTGCTGGTGCTCGAGGATCTCCCAGTGTTCTTCGTCTTGGGATGGGCGTGGCCTTGTCTGAGATGCAAATTGCTGGTGTATCGGCGTGGTAATTTGTGTTTGCTGCTGCTGCGGCGGTGGCTGGAGCGGTTGCTCCTAGAAACAGTCAATGTTCCTGTAGATTGAATAGATTGGGAATGAATTGAACCTTTGGCTTGTCTCTCTGGAACAATTTCTTCATCGTGGGGTCCCAGACGAAAGGCGATGCGCGAGAGATCACGTGCACAGGGTATTCTGAATCTGCACCATCATCGACTTAGGGCGCGGACGGGCGTAACACCTGGTCGACGCCCGAAATATACAGGTCTACTCGTAGGATGACATGCGGTGCGTATATTTCTCTTATCCACAGTCAGATTCTGAGATGTTTAACCAGGAGCAGGACAAAGCAATACCATACAGACCGTATTCCTCCGTATTCTAGGCACACTACTAAAAAGTATACATACGACCTCTTGCTTCCGTAAGAATCCTTGAACGCAATTTCTACCACAGCAATTGATCAAATTAATCCGTATCCTTCACTTCCTGGATTCTCTATCCAGGTATTTTGTGCTGACCGCCCCCGTAGGAGGTCTCGCATGTTCCTCCATGCCGAGGTGTAGCTAGGCGCGACCATCAACAACGTTGTCGCCATCATCGCTTTGTGAAGCCCCCAAAGGGTTCCGGTTTTCCGGTTTTTAAGGTCCTGGCCGAAAACCATTTCGATCACACTACCGTCCGAGAGAAGGCTGTCCCTCCAACAACCAAAATGAAGCCGCACTGAAATTGCCCCACGAACCCACGGAACACTGAAAGAAAAATCACGAAATCATGGCAATTTTCGGCGGAGGTCATCCAAGGTAACGCCTTGCCCGACGTTTATGAAGTCCAGAATGCGACTGTAACAGTACTGGTTTCTAGGCCGAAATTCACGATTTCCCCGGACCCGCCTATTCCGACGACTAGCAGCGCCTGCGCCATCTCCTCATCGGTCCCCACCACCACCGCATTTCATCTGAAATAGTTCGGGCTTGCAGAGTATCTTTTACGTGTGACATGTCTGGAACTGGTTGAGTCATAAACGGGATCGAAGGAACGAAAACATTGGTACGAATCGAATAAAGTCGGGACCTAGACGCGAGCTGCAAAGCGGTGCGGCGATTCTCTCCGCTCGCTGTGCCGATGGATAAGACTCTGGATAATATTAAGCCCAGCGCGGTCCCATTTCGGAACATGCCACTGGGCGTACCATACCAAAGACAGTGGGTGCAGCCAAAAAGGAGGATGCTACATAGAAAGTAGTTGTCACGAGGATACAGAATAGTAGCGCTCACGGTAACCAGTGCAGAGGAGCCCCAGCAAACCCCCTCCCAGACAATGGGGCGTCCAGTGGGAGGGTGGGTGTAGTAGATTCGTTACCCAGGGAAGAGTCAGAGCGAGACCACAGGAGATGCCAGAGACAGTACTTAGAAGAGCCAGTAATCAAGCCGGGATACATCTACAATCGGCGCAGACTTGAAGGAGGTTATGCATGCTCGAGGCTGTTCCAACAGGAGGACGGTCAGGATGGAGCTGAAAATCGCTTCTCGAGGAGACGACTTTCGACGCCGTACGCTGTGATGATAGTGGTCGGATCTTCATCACTTCGGACGCTTCGCACCGTTCTTAAGAAGGACTTGAACGATGTCTTCGTGGCCGTAGCGGACCGCGGTCTGCAAAGCGGTCTCACGTTCTTCATCTTCTGCATTGACATTCGCGCCATTGGCCAAGAGGATCTGAACGATGGCTTTCTTCCCCTCCCTAGATGCGATGTGCAAAGCGGTGCCACCCAAGGCTACATGATCGACATTCGCGCCCATCTTGAGAAGGACCCGGACAACATCTGCGTGGCCCCGACGAGATGCACGCTGCAAAGCGGTCCAAGAATCTTTGTCTGAAGCATTGATATTTGCACCGTTCTCGAGAATGACCCGAACAACGTCTGCGCGACCCCAACCAGATGCGGCCTGCAGAGCAGTCCCATTTTTCGCGTTTACTGCATCGACATTTGCACCGTTCTCGAGAAGGATTTGAACAATGTCGTCGTAACCTTGGCGGGCCGCGATGTGTAAAGCGGTCCCATGTTTTTCATCCTTTGCATTGACATTCGTGCCATTGGCCAGGAGGAGCTGAACAATGTCTGTGTGACCCTTATCGGATGCGCGGTGTAAAGCGGTGCCACCCCCTAAGGCAGTATGATTGACATTCGCGCCCTTCTCGAGAAAGACCCGGACATTGTCTATGTGACCCCAATTGGATGCGCGCTGCAAAGCGGTCCAAGATTCTTCGTCTGAAGCATCGACATTTGCACCTTTCTCGAGAAGGACCCGGACAACGTCTGTGCGACCCCAACCAGATGCGTCCTGCAAAGCAGTCTTATTTTTCGCGTCTACTGCATCGACATTTGCACCATTCTCGAGAAGGATTTGAACAATGTCGTCGTAACCTTGGCGGGCCGCGATGTGCAAAGCGGTCCCATGTTTTTCATCCTTTGCATTGACATTCGTGCCATTGTCCGGGACGAGCTGAACAATGTCTGTGCCGCCCAAGTCAGCATGATTGACATTAGCGCCCTTCTCGAGAAGGACCCGGACAGTGTCTGTGTGACCCCAACCAGATGCGTCCTGCAAAGCAGTCTTATTTTCCGCATCCACTGCATTGACATTTGCACCGTTCTCGAGAAGGACCCGGACAACGTTTGTGTGACCCCGACGAGATGCGGCCTGCAAAGCGGTGCCATTTGCCGTGTCTACTGCATCGACATTAGCACCACTGGCCAGGAGGATCTGAACGATGTCTTTCCTCCCCGTCCCAGATGCGAAGCGCAAAGCGGTGCCGCACACTGAGGCTGCATGATCGACATTCGCGCCGTTCTCGAGAAGGACCCGAACAATGTCTGCATGACCGCACCAAGAGGCGACTTGCAAAGGGGTCGCATATTTCACGTCTACTGGATCGACGTTGGCACCCTGCTGGAGAAGGGCTGTGACCTTTAAAGCGGCGCCAGGTTCTCCGCCCTCCACATTGGCATTCGCGCCATTGTCCAGGAGGATCTGAACGATGGCTTTCTCCCCCGTTGCAGATGCGATGTGCAAAGCGGTGCCACCCAAGGCTGCATAATTGACATTCGCGCCCATCTCGAGAAGGACTTGCACAACGTCTGTGTGACCGAACCGGGACGCAGCCTGCAAAGCGGTCCCAGTTGCCGCGTCAACTGCATCGACATCGGCGTCCTGCTCGAGAAGGACCCGAACAATATCTGCGTGACCCCAAGCAGATGCGATCTGCAAAGCGGTGCCGTGTTCTCCACCTTCTGCATTGACATCCGCGCCCCTCTCGAGGAGGACCCGAACGATCACCGTGGCGCCTTCCACAGACGCGGCCTTCACCACGCTACCAAAAAATTGGTCACCCACTGCATTGATGTCTGCCTCATTGTCGAGGAGGTGAAGATTTTCTGCATCACCAGCAGGGCTTCCGGGTGATCCAGGCGGGGTGGGTAAATCCGTGGATCCCCCCTGATTCAGAAATGGCTGAGACAGCTCGTGGACAACGGCTTGAGTGATTGGCCTCGCTGCGGGATATTCTGCCCAGCAGGCCGTGACACATTGCCAAAGTGCATCTGACATTGTGGGTGGTCCTGCAGGCCGTCCTGGGCGTTTACCCTGGATGATGCTGAGCAAAGCGGCAGTTTGGGATAGCTCAGAAAAAGGGGGTCTGCCTGTGTACAGCTGAACCGAAGTTGAAGAGGGATGAAGTAAACGAAAGGGGGCGCATACACACCTCTAGGCAGACACAACCGAAGGCATATACATCGCTTTCTGCTGTGCGAGAAAACTGAAAATCAAAGTGCTCCGGGGCGATTAACTCTGGCGCCATCCAATAAGTGCTGCCGGCTCGATTTGAAGTATGCATCGAGGTGGTGGTATCCGTGAAGCGGCTGAGCCCGAAATCGGCTAGGCACGCACTCCAGTCGTCGTTGATGAGAATATTTGACTGCAAGGGAAGACACGACTAAACGCTTGCACAGGCAGGATTTAAAATGCAATACACACTCCTCGCAGGTCACCATGAACGATATTGTGGGAATGGAGGTATTCAAGGCCTTGCGCAATTTCAAAGAGCTGGGTTATCCTGTCAATACGATGACCTCAACCACTAGGAGCAGACACTGACCAGTCTATTGACATTGGCGTAGCCGTACTGTTTCAGGTAATTCAAAACAGTGCCGTGTTCCATCCAGGGGGAAACCATGCAAAGAAACGAAGGAAAACTGTCGCGATCGATTCCTATGAAACTCAATATGTACGGGTGGTGTAGGTCTTTCCAGACCAGAGCTTCCCGGCAGAATTTCTTCATCTGTCAGCAATATGGTTCGCGGCGGAAGGTTGTAGACTCACCAAACGAACTTGGTGTAATTCTTTGCCGCGAAGAAAATGCCGCATGCGTTTCAAGGCTACGGTCTGGGTGCCGTATGACGCCCTGTATATATCTCCGAATCCGCCGCCGAACGTCGGGTGCTCGTCTCGTCCAGCGATTCCGGTGATGAAAAGTGAGGAAGGGAGCTTGTCGCAAGATTCGGACAACTTGCGGATTATGCGGCGGGCTTTCGAACTGTGCTCCGGGGATATTAAAAGCCCTCTGTCTAATGTCTAGATGGACATTCAGTAGGGTTACGAGGACGATGTGAAAAGGGGGACGTTTTGAACAACATCGAGAAAACACTGCGCCGAGTCGCCTTCAAGGCGCAGTACGGCTTCATCGTCAGATTTCGAGTCAAAAATCGAGACAAGGAGTGTGGCGATACTCCGTTCGTCTGCGTTCAAAGCCTTTCGGAGGTTTAAATCGTCGAGGAGCCCAATTTCAGAAGATGTCTGTGCAAATAATCAGTACACGAAAGGCTCGGAACGTCTGAGGCAAAGGCCGCACTTCCAATAATATCTTTCGGCACTCCAAACTTCTAGCGATGGCGCCGACAACACCTGCCGACGAAATGGAGAGCAGATAGCCGTCGAGTTTCTGCCTCGCAGATCGGCTGCAGGCTTCTCTGAGGAACACGATGGAATTCTACACAAGTTCGGATCCGGACTTTTACTTGGAACCACCATGGCATTTACCTGGTAAAGGAGCACACCACTCGGTGGAGCTCCGTTTGTTGTGGGTCCAGGTTGAGCGATGTTCGAGTACGGGTGCAGGGACTCCTCGCCAGACATGGAAGTAAAGCGATAAGACCGTTGCCAGGCAGAGCGAAAGCTGTAGAGATATATGCCAGAGGCGTTGATGGCACTCCCACCACTCTATAGCGCTCGACATGTTCGGTATCCCATTGCGATCAACTGCCGAGACAACGATACAGCAGCAGGTAATCCGAGGAGGCAAAATTTTCATAGTGAGTGCTCGAGGAGACCTACTTGTTGTCTAGGGAAAGTGCTCAGCGGCTTACGGATCGAGGCGCTATGAAAGCAGCATGGGCGGGTCAAGAGGTGGGCGGCCGAAAGGTCCGAGATATCATGCCTCCTTAAATCCGAGATGGAAGTCGGTCCGGTCACGTTTTCGTTTTCTGAAAGCATCTCGGCAGATTCTCGCTCGATAATCCATCCTCCGGGACGCCCCGTCTCATTTATCCTCTTGTGCAGCCGGAGTACGGGGAAAAGTACACGTGGTCATCCAACGCGTAGAACCGAAGCGGAGCGACGTAGTCTCCGTTTTTTTTTTTGGTTATACGATTAAATTCTCCTCCCTTCTGCAACGATTGAATTTTCTTTACGTCCCCAACATATTTTTCAATAGCTTCGACGCCGTTTTCAAAACCTATCATCTGCGAATTGATCCGCAAACCGCCGACACCCGTTGCCTTGTCTTGTTTACACTGGGGTGAGTTGTGGCCAGGATCCGGAACTGGAAGCTGAAGTAGCCATGGTCTGGAACTGGGAGGATTGGGGTTGTCTCTGCCGTACAGTACGTGCGTGGCCATTATACTAGAAAAACAAGAACAAGCTTAAGGTTTAAGTTGCTCCCCGGCGGCGATGGTTCTTCAAAAATTAATCGGAGGGAGAACAATAATGAAACGTCCAGCAACTTGATTTACTATAACATCGTTGATTTAGACGCAGAACGATCCTTTCTGGACCGACAGAGCACACAACGCGCAATAAGTAATTATCCCGACGCTTCATGGACAAGGGGACGATCAAGGGTCCCGTATTTCCATAGCCCTTGTTCAACTTCTGAACTGTCATCTCAATTTTTGAATTGCAATTTCCCAATCACATTACGTTCGTTGTATCAAACTTGTAGGAAGGAATTGCCGGTACCCTCTTGATCATAAAACCGATACGACGATACCAGTGACGAACAATTCGAGGGAATGAGATAATTGTGTATTCCTCCTTACCCCGCACCCTGGAACGAATCTTCCAGGCGCTTAATCCGCTCACTATCTGTTCCAACCGATCCACAACCTCGTCGATCGTTGGTCGCTCTTTAGGGTTGCGTTTAACCATATCATTGACGAGCGGCCGCAAGAAATCGAATCCTTCTAGGCCATAATAATCTAGTCGTTTGGATTGTCCCTGTTGCATCCGAATTCGGTTGGAGTCAGGCAGGAAGCAGAAGAGCACTTACATCGAGGAATTCGTTGCGAATTAGATTACCCAGGTAGTAGATATCCGTCGCGAAGGCATCTGTTGGTTCAAAAACTCCGTCACCCTCAAATTCTGGCACACTTCTGTCGCCGCCCTCGATGGGTAACGCCATGGGACGAGTGACGTCAGGTGGAAATCGAAGCGAAATTCCGAAGTCGATTAGGTAGTATTTTGGCGGTGCCTGGGTACGGGTAAAATGCTTGGCTTTTCCAACAAAATTCGGGTTTCGGAATTGCAATCGAGGATGAAATCCATTCGGATAGAGATTCTGGCCGTCCATCATTATATTAAGTGAGCCGCAATCGCTGAAGGATCGACAATCAATAAAATCCACAGTAGAGGTAGAATTGCTTACCGGTGAGCCACAGAGTGTTTATGCATAAATTGTATGCCCTGAAAACGGTCGGAGAAGAACAAATGTAACCAGAGGTTTACTGACCTCGAAAATTTGCCGAACGAAGTCAACAGCTTCGCCGATTGTATCGAAGTGTGGATCGTGATACTGTCGCAGAAGCTTCATCACGAGGAGTTGAGTTCCTGGGATCGAGGGCGGTTCCAAAACGTCGAGGAGGGGGATACAGTGGTTTTTAGGATCGTTGATAAGCGACTCAGAGGTCAAGAAACTATGTATATCAGTTTCATGAGGGTGGATTTCCTTCTCTACTCTTTTCAAGATAACAGCCGCCCCGTCTTCCATTCGGACCGCATCCATGGCCTGGGGCGCCTGTAAGTCGTTGGTTTAGATAGAGAGAGGAGATTTAAGATGTCCCTGACAGAAGGACCCCAACCATCCTCCGCTCCGGCAGCAATTGTTCCCGGAATCGATATCCACGATGGCACCCATCCAGGTCTGAAGCGCGGCCGGAGCATATACCCGTGCTCCTGCAGCCAAGGTTGCAGCTTGCACCAGTAGAGATCATTGTCATCGAGCTGACCAGCCTCCTTCGGCCCAAGGTGAGCATTGAGACCGGTTGTAGTAGCCATTAGAACGGGAGGGTTTACGACAGTTCAAACGAAAGAGTGGTTATTTACCAGTATGTACATCCGTAGGCTCAGATGTGTGGCGGGTAGGTGTGGCGTTGGCTGTGTGTACCATTTCGTTGAATTGAGTAGATTGCCCTGTCCGTCGGGGTATTCTCTCGGAATGAGAAACTCACCGGAGGAGTGGGAGGGAGTGTTTCTAAGCCTTTTCTTCTGCCCAATCCTGCCGGCCTCCGCCAGCCTCCGCCCGAGTGCTGGACACGACACAATATCCCAGTAGCACGGAAAGACATTGAGGCGCATATTTCCGGTTTTCAGGGAGCAATAAGACGCGGTTGCACATCCCGATTTGTGCCAAGCATCAGACGGACTCGGAGTGCTTGGCAGCGAATCTTGAAATCACCTGATGTGTTTGAGCTGGAGTCAGGGGCCGCGGACCGAGTCCCCGGGACTCACCGCCGACGTCCCGATTTGGTAGCTGGCAACCAATGAGTTGAACGCCGGCCCCTTCCCCGATACTATGAAGTAGCATGACATCGAGCGCCGAGTAATTCTGGTCCTTCAGTCTAGACGTGAATGTGCACTCGTACTTACTGGGGAAGGGTTCACATGACGCGAGAATATTGCGTCGGCAGTGTTATTACACTTCATAACAGTGCTACGATATCAGTCTTGAAAATTTTCAATACCGGAGCTCTGTGAAGCCTGTGATTTCAATTTGTTCCCGTGAACTTGCGCCGTCTCAGGCTTGCGGTGTTGTCTCATCCCCGATCCATGACTTCAAATTTCGACGCACAGGTACCCGAGTCTGGCTACAGTCTTTCGTTTCTTGTGTCCATGTGGCTCAATGCTATTGCTTCTCAAAGATCCTAATTTTTTGCTTAGTGACTTCCCCATAATGAATGGCCTGTTTCTGATCAATCAAGCCGTGGTGACGTTCGTCCGATGTTGGACCACTCAAACTCCGCCGAGTTCGAATCGTCCAACGAGGTGATCCGCATCTCGACCACATATCTCATCAGAACCGTCACTTTTTCGCTGCCTCTGGAGCGCTTACTGTCCGCTATTCCGACCAAGCTCGCTCTCTCGGCATCCCTCAATCCTCTTTGAAGTAGGTCCAGGGAGCACGTTATATTCTTTCTCCAACGGCGCGATACGCCAATCAAATCATAATCATGCTGCACTCTAACCGCGTGCAACAGGATGTACACCTCGCAGTTGACGAGGTATTTACATAATGTTCCTCTCAATTTGAACCGTGACGTTTACTGCCAGACCCCCCAGATCCCATTCTTGTTCGAACGACCAGGTATCCTGACCTATCTCAGTGGTCTCCAAGTTCGGATTCCGGTCTTCTGGGTGAGATACTCTACTACCTGTTGACCATAATTGATTTCAAAAGATGAACTCCTCCTCGGAACCATCAACCAAGCGGTATACGTACCAGCTTGTTGAGAAGTGGACTCTATATGGTGCGCATCGCATATCTCTCCTGCAAGTTGGAGCACAACTTTACGGCTTGGCTCCCCTGTATGTTTCTTATTTTTCAAATTCATTCCACAGTTGACCGTGTTGATTCAGATGGCTGCCATATCGTATACACCTTTGCCAATGACGCCCATCAGGCTTTGGGCAGATTTCTTGACTGCACTTGATTGGCCTCCGAAAAATCGAAGACAAGTGATCAAGCTAAGTCCGACTCTTCATATGAGTAGAAAAACTTGGCACGCCCTTTCACTACGATTTCAAGATCATTTTTTTTCGATCCAAGTCACTCAAGTCATGCATGTCCATTCAAGTGCCAAGAGATTCGTCGAAAGGCTGGTGCCTCTCCTTGGAACGCCGCGCCAATTTCAAGGCACCCATATTCTTGGCCCGATTTTTGAAACAACCATCATGGCGGCACAGGAGTAGATGGGCGCCATCATACGCATTCGAGACACACTCGAATAAATCTTGGTTTTTTGTCTCTCATTTTTCGCTGCAGCCCGCCTCGAATACATACCTACATACTTCCGCCGCCTCCAAGTCAAATCCTTAGAGTAAGCCCGGGCCAAAAACAAAAAATAGCATCGTGCGTCCGCCCGCTCACCGCATAGATCTAGCTGGAAGAACACAGTTCGGATCGTGGACTGGGTTCCCTCAGCCGGCTATACTCGCGCAGGAATCTGATACTCCCTAGACTGTCCATGGTACAAGTGACAGAATTTCTCGAAATAATATCAGCAGTGTCGCCGTTGAGGCAGCGATTCGTGAAAGTGATTGCACCCACCGTCCCTAACGTTACATCAATTTCCAATGTATGTTCTCAGTCTGTGTTAGCTGGAGACAGTGTTTCGATTAATTGAGTATTTCGGCCAAGTACCGAACCTAATAAGAGAATTTATCCAGAGTTCAATTTCGGCAAAACCTCGGAGTTGAAGTTGAACTTTTTCAACCCAAATCACGTGATCGCGTCATTGTGGAGACTGACCTCACCACGCGTCATCCGCGTCTCCCAATAATACGGTATAAACGTCGGTGCTGTCCAGATTTCGTCTTCACCGGCACAAAATGAACAGAGATTATTTGGCGCCGCAGCAGAATCCTAATTTGTCGCGTAGTCCTAGCAATGTGAGCTGGACGACGAAGATAAAGTGGGTGCCTTGTCCTGTCTTTTATTTATTTCCTCTGGAGACTCACGAAATTTAGAGGGGCGATACAGGTCGGGCACGGCGTCGGAGAAGCCATCCGTGGCTCTCTCGGCGCCTCGGATCTGGGCCCGCACAATTACACGTCCAGCGGAGAGATTGCGCAGCGTGGAAGGCACGAAATCGCCCAAGGACTCGCCAGAATCAAGGGCGTCACAACCATGCTCCCTCGTGCGTCTCTGACTATCATTTAAAATGGTGATTCCCCGATTTCTTACCCGCGGTTGAAAATTAGCTGGCCCGGTGTACGATCGCCGCCATTCATACCCCCTCCAACAGTACGAGCCCCCGGCCGCGACGGCGTGGAACAGGCGCTCTGCATCCGCCCACCAAAGCAGCCCCAATCCGACCACCGCGAGTTCGCCTTTCGACAAGTATTACGAGCACCCGTACCCCGCCGAGCAAGACAGCGATCCCGGTTTCGCGGGACTGGGCGCTGGTGTCGATGCTGGTCGGAGGAAGGAAACGAACGACCGGATAATGCCTGCCTTTATGGCTCGTCCACACCATACCTCGACGTTACAAACGCCATACCCCATGGCCGCGAACCCAAGCCGCGGCAATGGCGGCGGCACGTCGCGGTCATCATCGGTCCCAGCACACCAAAATCCCTCAGCCCCACGTTCTCAACCACAATCGATGGTTGGAATGCCTTCGAACACGTCTCTTGCATCTCGCAATTCGTTCGCTCCGCCCTTACCTCCCCGAATGTCAATACGACCTCATTCCGTCGCTTCTTCCAGTCGCACTCCGCTCGACCGGCGAAACGCCCCGTCCTGCATCACCGACGGCCAGCTCTTCATCCCGCAATCGGTCCCGCAAAACGCGCCGTCTAATTCATCATTATCGCCCCAACCACCTATTCACGAGTCGTCACCGTCCTCAAACCGACATCGCAGCCTGTCTACTCTCATGGATAAGACAAGCAAAAGCATCCGGCTCACCGGCAAGGGCAAAGGGAAAGAGAAACAGCCGCAAGAAGGAACGAACAAACCAGGGCGCATCCCATCCATGTTCCTCTCCGGCAGGCGCACGCGACCTCCATCGCCGAGTCCGGACGAATTCGAACGCGCCCCCGCTCGCTCGGGGACGCGTTCGGCGCCTTCGACGCCGCCCCCGCACCGACACGAATCGACGCTCGAAACCGCGGGGTACGATGTTCTCACTTACGACGCCAAAGACAGGTATCCACATTGGCCCACTGAGGCAGAGAGGGCTGCCGCGCAAGCAAGTCGTTCACGCAGTCAGATTGGCGGGAGGCTGGAGCCCGTGAGGAGTGTACGAGCATAGTATTCAAACGAGAAGAAGGGGATCGTCGGATAAACGATTGCCCAGCGATAGCTCTTGGTCGTCTGATCGATGATCGGTGCGCGTAGACAGATCAATATCGATCAATCAACGATCAACCTTCGAAGCATCGCGTCATAACTCGCGCTTTGACCATGTTACGCGTACATAGAGTACCTGAATTGCGGGCCTGCACGGACCGGATATTTCAACTTTTGCACGAGATTGTTGGACAGTTGAAAAATGATGGTTTCTCGCCGCTTTCTCACCAGCAAATGATGCGTATTTGCGGGTTTATTCGGGCCCGCATCCTGTGAGAGTTTTCGCCATTGCATCTTCACATGTCTGAGATGTGAAACAATTGCACGGAGCAAAGGGTTCCTCCGGGATGACTCGGAATCAGAAAAACCTGAAGCCCCTATGTTACATGTATCCGAATCGATCGCTTGTTTATCGCAATGACGATCCCTGGACCTGGAATGAGAAAGATACAAAGTTTCAGAGACGTACGCCGCATGCTATTCGCGTCGGTTCTGGTGCTCCCGAACATCAGGGTAGATTTTCCGTTGCCCCGCATACAACCGGATGATTCGCATTCCGCACAATCCTCGCTGACAGCCAGAGGCCGCACTGGTCGTCGCTTGCACTTGCGGCGCATCCACAACGAAGAGTAAAAGCAGTCAGACAAGCATTTCATGTTGCAAGATAATATAGCTAGGATACATGAGGCGGTCGGTGCGGTGCAGTATGACACATGTGAGGCATATGGGAGTACAAGACATGGAATGCGATGGGTGAGTACGTACGAGCCAGAGCCAGAGCGACAGCAGGGGGCAATTAGGTTGGGGGTGTAAGTAAATTAGGTATATACCAATATAGGTTTGCCGAGAAATTCCAAAATGTGTATAGCGAGACGAACGAAGAAAGGGGGAGCGTTCGAGGCGAATCCGCCAGATTAGGTAGGTCCCGCCAGCCAGTATCCGATTGGGGCGCGTACGTCCTCCGGCCAGCCAAGTATATTTTCCAGAGTGACGCGGCATCAGCGTATGAGATGAGGTGAGGCAAGATGGAAGGAAAAATGCGTCCAATATTCCCTACAAAAGCATCAGGAAACAGTATGAGCGCGAGGGTGAAGGAAACGCACGAGTTAAGATGAAGAAACGTGCACACGAAGGCGCTCTAAACTGCTATTCCGGCTGCTGGTCGCGCTGCCCATGAGCTCCTGACGAGTGGGCAGCGCGAACGCCGATAGCGACTTGCTCTCCTCGCCGTCGAGGCGCCAGATATTCGCAAGCGGGGAACTGTTCACCGAGTCGGCGCCGGACTGCGAAAACGTGGAGCGCGTCGACGAGGGGAGGCTCTCTTCGTACTCCTCGAACGACAGATCCGCTGACGACGTTGACGCAGGCGAGAGCGTCGGCGACTGCACGATATCTTGCAAGAACGACGGGAGCAGCGGCGCCGGCGCGTACATGTCGATGTGGCCGGCGCCGGCGTCAATGGGGAGCGCGTGCCGCTGGAGAGGGCTGGGGAGGTGCTGGCGCTGATACTGTTGCTGCTGCTGGCCGTGGTGGTGCGGCGACGTCTGGTAGATCGCGTAGCCGTTCGAGAACTGGCTCCCGAGCTCGTCGTGCGATTGCGAGCGGTGGACGGGTCCACGGGGCGGCGGCGGCGGCGAGAAGTTGACGAAGGGGCGGTGGGACTGCGCTGGCGCGGTCGAGTGCGAGCGGGCGATGTGCGGGGGCGCGTGCCCAGGCGACGAAAGCTGGGTCTGCGTGAGCACGGACGTCAGCAACGCAATGCGCTCCGCCTGCACGGCAGCAGAGATCGAGTCGCCGTTTCCCTCGGCATCTACAAGAATGATCGTGGTGAGCTCGATCGTCGATCGGTACCAGGAATTTCAAAAACAAACGCACAAGGAAGGCACGTTTGGCAGACCTTCCGCCGTCTCCAGTTCAGGTAATTGCACTTGAGGCAAATCCAATCGCCGGGTTGCTGCACATGGAACGGTGAGTCGTGCGGAATGCATGAGATAACCAGAAAACGTACATGAGAGATCGGGCCTCGGTTCCCCGTGTTGAGGATGGGTGGCTGCTGGCAAGAAAAATGGGCGCGTGTGAGAAAACACTAGATGCGAAGGAGAAGAGATGCCACAGGAAGGCGATGCTTACCGGAACGCCCATTAGACCACTCGGCCTGATCTGTCCCTGCTCCGGAAACGGCTCATTGTCGGGCCAGTACATGATGCACGGAGACAGTGGGTCGCTCGAGATGTTCTGGACCTTCCCGCCGACGGCAAACGCCCGACCAGAGGGCGTCAGAAGCGGATGCCCCGAAATTCCCTTGTTGGCGGTCGGGGACCCAAGTGGCGAGGGCGGAGGGAGGCTGACGACCGACTGCGTGTACACTTGCTGCTGCTGCTGCTGCGCGCGACCGTACGAGGACGAGGCCGGCGACGGGAATCCATAGGCGGTGGGGGAAACGCTGCCGGGGTACTGCATCATGTTGGGAGCCGAGGCAAAGCGGGGAGAAGGCTGCGGGCGCGCAGGAGGCGGCGGGTTCGATGACTGAAGAGAAAAATGCTGGTGGTGAGGTGATTGAAGGGTGTCGTTACCGGCAGCGCCGCTGCCGTTGGTGGTAGGAGAACGAGGGCACCCACACCCGATGCATGTCAGGTTACGTCTGTGAAGAACCATGCACGGGAAAGGTTCTGTCAGCATCGGGGACGGTATACAGAGGAGAGAAAAGGAAGGACGATGCGAAACTTTATATAATGTTTACGAATTGAAATGCTTGGAAAGGAACTCACCCAAAATTGTGGGCAGCACACTTTTGCGACCGACATCTGAAGGGTAAGCCATACGTCAGCATGTGAAATATCCAAGACGAATGGAGAAGTGACAAGAGTGGGATGCTGTGCAAATAATCGATACGCCATGCAAAAATGGTTTGACCGAATCAGATGATTCGAAGGTCGGAGACAGAGAATGGAGAGCGCCTAGACTCACATCCAGTCGCCAAGTCGAAAGCTGGTGCGAGGGTTCGGGGGGTTGCTGGAGAGGGTATAGTCTTCTGGAACTATCGAGGCGCCACCACCAGAGCCGCGTAAGGACGCGTTCGCAGCTAGCGCGTTTGCAGGTTCGCGTAGGGCGCGGGGTGTAGATAGAGGGTTCAAATAGAGTTGTGGGGGCTATAAGTGACATGAGCGACCTTGAAATAAAGTGCAACGTAACGCATGCGACTCACGGCGGCTGCATTTGAGACCAATTCGAAACTCTTGAGCTTGGAGAAGGGTTCAAGATCGGACTCGAGAGCCGTCGTCACAGACATGCGAGGGGAGGAAAGGGAAAGAGCAGCGCAAGCCTACAAAGTGACATTATAAGGAGATTTGTATTTGATGGATTTCAAAAGAAGGGTGGGCGAGGCGTGGGCTTTTCGGCTGCTGTTCCCGTCGCCAGGTACGCTTGCGATCATCACGTGGTCGCACAGAAAAGCGCCCACGCCCGAATCGGGACACCGAAATCGAAATCTCACCTCGCGATGGGTTTGAAATACGGCCCAAACACTGAGATCGGTCGTCGGTGCACGTAGCGCCCACATTGTCGTCGGGACGAGGCCCTGCGACATGTGTTAGCGGAAGAAAAAGGGAGGGAAAAAAAGCAGAATAACTCACGCCTTGCGGATGAAACACGGAAGATAGAAAGACGCCGGGTGCAGGCGGTAAATTGAACAACTGGAGCCGACGGCAAGTCTAAACACACGCGACAACGACAAAAGCGGAAACACTCACTCTCACAACTCTCGATTGGGTTCCGACGAACGCCTCAAACGCGTCGCTGGACGAAACGGAGCCAAAGTCGCTGCCAGAAGATGTGGAGGACTGCGGAGAGAGATCAAACGCAGGCGGCGGGCGTGGCGCATAATCGGCGGCCTTGTCGAAGTCCTGGAACGATCGGGGGTCCGCCAAGGTAAAGGGAGCGCCGAGAGTGCATGGAGAAAGCGGAGAACGGGGCCCGGAGGTCGTCGAAATAGACAGTCTGTGGAGACGCTGGAGAACGTTGTCGAAATTATTTTTTGCAGGCATGGAGGAGGAATGGGGGGAAGAGAACGGCGTGTTTTGGTCAACGAGTGGATTAGCTGCCTTTATTGTAGAAGATCTTCGGGGTCGCATTTGGGAGAAGAGAGGCTTCTGATTCAAAAGTAATACCCGTCTGTCAAGAAGGAAGAAGAGAAGCAGACGAGAGTGGGAGAATGGAATGTAATGCTTTTTCTATGGGCACAGATTAGCGCCCTTTATATCCATTTCGTCGACAAGTCTCCGTTGACAACTTCAATCTGACAAGTCTCCGTCGATGAAATGCCGTACGACAAATGCATGTCTCTGCGCGACGACGGAGGTGGAAACCAAACAACAGTCATCACGTGAACCCGAAACAGTTGCCCCTGGCCTTCACCTCGACTTGACAGAGTAATTAACGACTACACTCAAAAGAGTAGTCCAACTGCTCTAATCCGCCAATCCATCCGCTTCTCTGCTCGGCTGAACGCAGGACCCAGAACCCCCGCGTCACGCTCATTTTTGTGGGCGCGCACGGATACACACAATCTATCCCCGTCGACAACCGATCACTCTGGTGCTCCTAAATATGTTACTAGGCGATAAAGATTTGCGGTTTGTGTTCTGCAGATAAACGAGACGCTAGCGGCCCGCGAATTCGCCCCGGTCCCGGTCACCAGATTTTTTTTTCAAGCCAAGAAAGGGTCGACCAACATAACTTAACCCCGCGGGTCGAATCCCCGTTTAAAAGCCCCGCCCGAAAATCGACGACTCCATTTCCTCTTGAGCAGCCTCAGATAAATTCAGGTCGCGTCGCCATAGGCAACAGAACGAGAATGCGCGAAGTTGAAGAGCCCGCCTTGCCCGAGTACGGGGAAGCTGCTCAATAATACATAACTAAACCTTAATTCCGGGCGTATCGTTGATCTTCCTCCTTCCGGGTGGCGGGGCCGACCGCGCGAGAAAGTCAGAGCAACACGTCGGGCGGAGCGGTGCGGGAGGCCTAAATTCTAAAGGTTGAAGCCACTGAAGGGCGGGCGGCGGGGAAAGAGAGATTGGATCCGGGGCGGATGCGGCGCCAGTCGTAGGCTCCTTCGCTCTTGTACCCGTTCCCTCGTATTCTGACGAGATCCAGCCCGGAGCAAGCCCACTGAACGTGACGGTGGCTATTTCCCCATCCCTTGTACACGTGGAGTGTTTCGGACAACGCGAATTGTTTTACAGTTATTATTATTAAGTACGTGGTTCATGGCATGGGAGCCCGCGAGTCGCGCAAGTGCGCTCGGGCTGTAACGACGCCGGATGTCGACATCCCCATGTATTTCATCTACGCGGAGCGGTGAGCACTATGTATTTATCTCGCTCGCTGATTGGCTCTTGCAACCGTATATCACAATTATAGCCATGGAAGAAAACCTCTGCGCGCATCCAGGGCGGGCATCCGACGGGCCCAACGCCGACGGACGGGACGAGGCGTGAAATCGCGCATCAAAACCGATGAACGCGCCATCAGCCTGACATACATTGTCCGTGTCAAGTCAAGCGTCAGTTCAGGTTTGCGTTTAGAATTGTCCAACAATGCATTGAGCGGGCTTGTGACCTGAACTGAATTGCAACGCGAGAATGGAGAGCTCGAAGCATTGTCTACATCGATTCAATGCACAGATCCCTGAATTCAATTAGGCCAAATCCATTCATCCACCCATCTTGTGCGTCCATACCTCTTTTCTGACGCCGAACCGACTTGAAATTGTGACTGCGCAGACTCATTCAGAGAAGCGCGAACACGAAGCCTGACTCGGGGAAGGGATGATCAGTTTCAGCACGGATTCGAATCGAAGCACCCTCTGAATCCGGCCCCGCACTGCGCACGATAACGGGACGAATACGAAATGAATTAAGGTTTAGCGACCGAAAAAGGCTTATCAGGTGCTCGACCTGGAGAGAAGCGGTCCTCCGGGTCGGAGTTTGAAAAACAGAGAACTTGTTTGGCACGTAAACAGAAGCGTTCAACTTCCGGATGCACTGCAGCGCGCTTCGCCGGTGATAATTTTGGGGATCTGCTCCCGCGAAGGTTTGGCAAAACGAAATCCCCACTGGGCCGATGGTCTCTGCTTTTTCCAAGACGATGGGGCATACGGTTGAAAACCGAGACTGCTGGCATCGACAACTTGCTTCGGGTTCTGGATCTCTTGACGACGCCGAGACTGCAGCTACATCGCCCTTTGGGACACCGTAACTCTGTATGATCTTCAGACGGCCCAAAAATCCTTTTTCCCGAGTCGTCGTTCAAGTTCAATGTTCGACTACAGCAAGCCTTACGTACGTCGACTAGGACGACTCGCCCATGCTCGCCGAAATCTCAAGACGACACTGCGATCTCACTACGCTAGATAATCTCGGTTCCCTTACTGGTGTCGCAGGGCGTCGGTTCAACCTTCTTGCTCGGCGCCGTTGACCGTCGACAACATGCGCGACCCACACGACAGACGACGACGGCCTCCTTGAAATTGTGTGCCCTCTGTCCATTGGGGGTCCGCTAACCCAGCTGGTGCGCCAACGTTCGCTTTCGATCGGGGCGCAGAGACCTACAACCGATGCGCCGCGCCCTATTCTTACCCCGCCTTCCTCGCCGCGTCAAGGCCAGCCGCTAGATTCTTGGCCTCCTAGGCATGCAAGTCCCGATATAGACGCCCCCGAGTCTCGAGTAGGTCAGTAAATTCATACCTCCTCATCTCTATGTCTCCTCACTGAACCGGTCTTACCAGTGCGCCTTCTCCGATGCGCAACTCTGCGCAACTTACTTTCCGCCACGGAGCGCTCGAAGCCAGATCTATAACGACCCAATATATCCAAGTCTATCTCGCCCCGTACTGTATGTATTTCTTGTACTCCACGAGTCTTCCCTCTTTCGGCTCGTTCGATTTCCGTCACCAGTGTCTCCCTCAAGACCTCCGCGTGCAGTGTACGCAGGTCATGCTGTCGCCCGCGGATGTGGCAATCGACGCAACACAACCAAGTATAAATAATGCACCCGGTATGTAATGCACTCTCTCCTCCAACTACAGTACCTGAAGCCCGGCCAGAGTTCTGCTATCATCTTCAAGTCGCGGGATCCGCCAAATATTTTACTCAGCATTCGACATTCGATGTTCGCCCACCTCTTTTCCCGCGGAAATAAAGCACAGACCGCCAGCGGGGCTCGACTCAATCGGAAACGCTTCGCGGGAGTGGATCCACTCCGTTGAGAAGCCGAACCCTCCTTGGTGAAACAGTCCGTCGCTGACGCACTGGCAGCTCCCTTCTTCTTGTAACTCCGTCTTACATGTATTCGCCTGGGGACGTAAATTGAACAATCACTTGCTTGACGGCGACTGGGTTATTTGGATCATGGATGTACGCGAAGTTTGGGTGTCCAAAATCGCGATCTTCCCTTCACTGAGAACGCCCCTTATATTATACATACCGGGTTGGGGATGTGGCATTATCCCTACAGGCCCTTTTCACATTCCTTGAAAACCAACTTATTTTCTCGCATGATGAACCGCGTAAGTTACAGTCGCGCGTCGAATATCATCAGTTGAACCGAGTATCAGTGGAAAGCAAACCCCCGCTGGGAAGTTGTAGGTCTTGCGAGTAGGCTGAACGTTCCGCGCTTTCTCGCCTTCTCTGATCAAGATTCGACTCACGTACCCTTGTTTGTTTCCCGCGTATTACCACCTGAGGAAGGTCATGGCTGGAGTCGGTCCCAAATACATCTCGTGCGGCGCATATGTTGAATGTTCGACTTCTGGGTTGGGGGAAAATACCACATCCCTAAACTGTAATCAAGTTTACTTGAAAGCTCCAGCGGATACAGAGATCTTGGCAGGCGGGGCCTTCCCGAATAGTATGTATGTAGGCACGATTTGCTGAGACTGTGTCTTCAAGGCTTCGGGGGGTTCCGGATCAACGGGTAGCTTCCATTCCGAGCGAATTAGTAAGCATGATTTGCTCGCTTTTGAACCACTTATAAGACACGGTTGGTTGAATCTTTTCTTATCAACAGTGCCTCTTAGCCACCCACTTTCATCCCAATGTCATCCCCCAAAAACGCGTCACTCCCTTCCTCCCACCCGCCCTCCACTACCGCCCTCCTTGTCTGTGATTACCACACCATGATCGTAGGCATGATCCAGGACGAAGCAGCCAACAAACGCGTCGTCTCGTCCGCCAAAGCCCTCATCACCGCCGCGCGCGACAACGGCGTCCTCATCGTCCACTGCCTCATTAACACCGCCGGCGAGGAGCCGCTCCCGACCAGCAAAGCGCACGAGCGCTGGTCGACCATGTACAAGCCCAGCATAGCGGCGAACCCCTCGATGGCGCTCGAGCATCCCGAGCTCGCGCCCCCGCAGGGCGCAGGCACCGCGCGCGAGGTCACCGTCACGCGCCGCCCCGGACGCATCTCTGCGCTCACTTCCGACGGCATCAAGGCGCTCCTGAAGGACAACGGCATCACGAGTCTCGTGGTGTGTGGCCTCTCGACGAGCGGGTGTGTGCTGAGCACCACGCGGCACGCTTCCGATGAGGATTTTGTCATCACCGTTGTGGAGGATGCGTGTGCTGATAACAAGGAGGACGTGCATAAGACCCTGTTCAAAGATATCTTCCCGACCGCTGCGTCGGTGATGGGTTTGGACGAGGCCGTGGCGCTTATGGGAGGGAAGTGATAGGAGTCACATTTTTAGGTCGTAGAAATTGTACGTTGCCTCAAGACCTACTTTTAGCGCAAGTTCATACGCATGTATACCAAAGGAATAATAAAACTGGATCTCTCCGAATTTTCCTGCTTTATATTGCGAAAGCGTCCAGAAGGCATTCGAAACTCGCCAACCCCGTCGCCCATCGTTGAAAACAGCGCGGGAAGACGATATCATCGGAGTGTATTCTTCTCCCTGGCCATGGTTCAACCTCAATTTTAGCTTCACATACACGCATTCTGCGGGAATCTACGCTCCCAGCCTTTATCGCACAGTCCTAGTAAAAACCCCATCTCGCGGCTCTTGCCGCGTGCAACCGAACATCGGTTCTCTTGCGGCGAATGGAATATTGTTGTGGTTTTATATCCTGCACAAGAACTCGAGGCTGAACTTGAACCTTGTCGAACGCGAGCTAGATCGCTTCCTCTTCACTCTTTTCAATTCCAACTTACACTTGTTTTTGACGGTGATCCGCTAATGGGCATGGAGAATCGTTGGTGCAGTCTTGAGGTGGAAATTGCGGTTTTGAAAGACAGCAGACAGCTAGGCTGTGTGCTCGATCGTCAACTTCTCCTACCAGGAGATTCCCGCAACCCTAAAATCCATAAATCACAGTTCTCATTCGCACCAATATACAAGCAATATGAACCATCCAAAGCTTAACTGTACACCTATCAAATTTGTCCACTCCCGGCCCCCTCCCTGAGCTCACAGCTCACTCGCATCCACATGCCTGGGCGTCGGCAGATTGATTTGGAACGATTTATCCACATACGTCTGGAACAGCTGCACGATCTGCGGCGTCGGCGTTTGCTTTATTCTGCGCGGTTATCGTCACCACTGCGTAAGCGAACGATGGGAAAAATAGAATAAATAAAAACGCACTTTGCGCTGAACGATATCACCGTGCTCGTTTTCGCGGCCGCAGCGCGGATGCGGAATGGGTGCGTCCGGACCAGGGTCACCTTCCCCGCTACGATGGACCCGGCCTGTGTCGGTGAGGCCGGTCAGAAAAATGAAGCGCACACGGAGGTTGAACATTATATAAGTAACTGATACACACCTCAGCATTCCCCTCCTCCACCAGCCTCTCAACGAGATCCCCATCCGCACACTCCACCGCCGCCGTCTTCGACCGCCGGCTCTCGACGAACGCCCGCAGCGCCTCGCGATCCACTATAACATGATTCAAATAAATCTCCGCGTCCGGCGCGAACGCCTCGTCCAAGGCGGCTTGCAGGCGGGCGGCGTCGTCGATGTGGGCGGCGTCCTCGGGGGATTGGACGCTGCTGGGTGCGTATAGGTTGGAGAATTGGGCTTTGGTCCAGTCTGTGAGTGGGGAAGACATGGTCGTTTGGGGAGGAGAGAGAGATGATGTCATTGTCACTCGATTTTGATCAATTGATTTGCCGGAATTGGCCGAGGCCGTGTCTAGGCTTGCTTCCACCATCTTGTGTTGATCTTGTCCAGTGTTCGCCCAAAGGGCTAAGGCCTTTGATTTTTTAAGCCCTTAAAGAGGCTTTAATCATTGATTTTTTGGCCAGGCCTTAAGCGCTTAAATTATCGCTTGTCTTCCAGGTACTTATATAATAGTCAAGTTCAACTCATCGGCCACCTTCTCAGTTATGGCATTCAGAAAGTGTGCTCTTCCAAGTTTGTAACATGTGGACGAGGAAACCGCCTGCCAGGGAATTGCCCGACTTGGATTGGCAGAGGACCATATGGCCACATGCCTCAAAATGGACCAAGTAGCTCGCTAAAATAAGTCTACAGACCCGAGTTCAAAGGAGCCCGAAAAGCAGGCAACCGCGAACTGTTTTGAACTGTGCCCAAATGCATGGGGCAATAATCTCAAGGGCTTGGAAAGCCTTCAAATTCAAGGCTTTAGCCCTTTTTAAGGCCTTAAAAGCACTGAGAACCCGATTTAAGGGCTTAAGGACGAGCACTGTTTTCGTCTCCATTTACTAGCGGAGGACTCAAAAATTCATCTTTTTTTTTTTGCCAAGTCGATGGTCGCTTCTCAGATCTCAGACTTTATCTCGGATCTGACGCACCTGGAGACGTTTCCTCTTGCAAGAGACCAGAGCTGTCTCGATTTTTATGTGCGGAACTTGAACACGATGACATTTGCGGGAATGCTATGTATCTATTGTTTTCTTAACTCTTCGAAATCTCATGCTTGAAGTTGACGATGCTTTTATGTCAACGATAACTCGAGATTTGAACCATTGTGATGCCATCAAAGTCGGACCGTACTTACCGGATCGGCTTGACAGCACTGCGCCTTTGTCTGCTAAGTTACTGTTACTACTACTTAGGCTCGTTGTTCGTCTGTTGAACGAATACCGTGGAGTCCCTCGCGTCTCCAGTTGTCCATCGCCTTCAATAGCTTAGCTTTGGAGCGGGAGGATCCTGAACGACCTCGAAGTTACGAATCTCATGGAGGCTACGCGCCTGCTCGTATACCAGGTAACAGCTGTCTCTTTACACGATCCGGTTCTGATTTGGATGTGCACAGAGCCTGTTCTCGCTCGTCCAGGAAACCTCTTATGCCGCCAAATCCCGGTACGAGTCCGCAACCTTGGTTAGTCAGGTTCATCTTATCGACAAATCTTAGGATCTACAACACTCTGAGGGGCCTCTACCCCACAATGTCTGGCGAAAATCGTATCTCGGCCATCCTGGTAAGTCGCGAATCACGGACAACTTTATTACAAGTTGAGTGCGTCCCTCTAACTTGAGGGAAACTGTTTGACGCATCCCGTTCTTCAGTTTGCCACGGATCTCGGAATTTATGGAGACGTTAAACTCCGGAATGCACTCCGCGAGGACGAGGCACGGATTGCAAAATATCTCTTGGACATCCTCAACTCTGAGTCGGAACGGGCATTTGTCCTAAGACTTGAAGGTGATCCTGCTCAGATTTTTCTGGATGTTGTTCAGAATGTGTGTTCCCCGTACTCTCTCGTGCACTGGCCGGTCCTAAATCAATCGCCAGACCCTGGACCGAGGATTTTTCCTCCAGAAGGAACAGAGCTCCAAAGCCCGGCGGATAATCATGAAGTTATCCGAGGCATGCGACAAACTTCCCTCCTCCCTATTTATTACCGGAGTTACCGGCCGCGACGAACACCCAACCTTCGGCGGTGGCTTTGGGGACATATATCGATCCACTTACGATGGAAAGACGGTGGCGCTAAAGCACGTCAGGACTTTCCAGAGAGACGAAGAGCATCGTCGGCTTCGACTGGTGCGTTCATATCTTTGTATAGCATTGCTTCCTCAACGGTTTTGCGCAGCAATTTTGCCGAGAGGCTCTTGTGTGGCAACATTTGCAACATCCTTACATACTGCCTTTGATTGGCATTGATCGCGAGACCTTCTCGCCATCGTTGTGCATGGTTTCCCCGTGGATGGAGCACGGAACTGTGCTGAAGTATCTCAAAGATCACGGACATGCCAACGTCGACAAACTGGTGCGCTTCTCACCGATGTCTGGTATGAATTTCATGGAACTCCCCAGCTTTCCGAAATAGCGCAAGGCCTGCAATATCTCCACTCACAAAACATCGTCCATGGGGATCTGCGTGGCGTGCGTGTTCCCTGCCCTTACTAGATATTGACCGACGACCACCAGTCGAATATCCTCGTGACTCCCGAATGGAGCGCGTGCTTGGCTGACTTTGGCCTCACCTCACTATCCGACGCTACTACAGCGACTCATACGTCCCACAGGGCGGGGAGTATACGTTGGATGGCTCCGGAATTAATTGACCCAGAGCGATTCGGGCAGCGATTCCTTCGAACTCCTGCAAGCGACGTGTACGCCTTCGGATGTGTTTGTCTGGAAGTAAGCTCTAAGCTCCTCTTCGTTGAAGATCGACTTATGCTCTAATTCCCGCCAGTTGTACACCGGGCGGCCTCCATTCGCTCATCTGTCAGAAACCGCAACCTTACTGAGGGTTATAAACGGTGATCGACCGGACCGCCCATCGGACGCACCTGCTATATCAGACGAGCTCTGGCAGCATGTAAATGCGTACTGGGCACAGGATTCCGCAGCCAGACCAACAGCCAACGTCGTTGTGCGGGAGATGGTACCAAATCACATAGCATGGCTAGCCTCTCAGTTCCCTCAAAATCCGCGGTACGATGGGATTGCCGATGAGTGGCCCTTGCCGGCTTCCTCACAAGACCTAAGTTCGGAACAGCGCGACTCGCCGCGAATTTTGGATCTCGACGGGGAGATTATGGATAAGCTGCGAAGGGCGGAGATCATGAATAAGCTGCGAAACATTGTATCCAGTGACGCACCCGAGAATGTTCGCAACAAGTTCCAAATTTTCGCAGTCAGGTGCGTTCTTTGCTTGCTTGTCCCTATGTGTCTGATCAGTCTTCCCAGTCCGACTGGGAGCATATCTTTGGCGGTGAGCGCGCCAACAGGAGAAAGGGTCGCCATCCAGAAAAGGCCTTTGTCGACGCAACAACTGAGGAATTTTGCGTTGAGCGAGATCTTGGCGCTGAAGGAGTCCCAGCACCCAAACATCGTTAACTTCATCGAGTGCTACCTTATCTCCAGCAACATGCTGTGGATTGTCTTGGAGTGCATGGACGGCGGTTCGCTAACAGACATAATTGACAACAACTTGATGGAGGAGGACCAAATAAGTCTAGTCTGTGCCGAGGTACGTTCGTCGACCAGAGGCCTCTTTATTCGGCTGTATTTTGACATTCTTTGACAGACTTGCAAGGGGTTGGAGTACCTGCATCGCCATCGCATCGTTCACCGGGATATCAAGTCACATTATATCTTGCTCGATGGGACGGGCCGGATAAAAATAAGTATGTTAGTTGTTCACCTCTTCATGTGGGATGTCGACGGCCTTCGCAGCAGGATTCGGGGTCTGCATAAAATTGACTGACCAGTGCCCCACGTCTTCGGAGCCGGTCGGGACAGCGTACTGGATGGCGCCGGAGGCTGTCAAAGAGAAGGAGTACGGTGCCAAGATCGACATCTGGTCGCTCGGTATTATGGCCATCGAAATGATCGAGAGCGAGCCACCCTACTTTCTCGAGACACCGCCAAAAGCCATGCAACTTATTGCGCAGAATGGGACGCCGACGGTGAAGAAACCGGAAAGGCTGAGCCGCGAGTTCAAGGGCTTTTTGGCTGTCTGTGTATGCGTGGACGTACGCAGCCGAGCATCTGCGGTCGAGCTGCTTTCCGTAAGTAGCGCCTTTACGCACAAATGCATGCCGCAACTGAGTACTGGACCTTGTACAGCATTCCTTCTTGAAAAAGGCGTGCGGCCTAGAGCGCCTTCTTCCATTGTGTTTTAATTCAGGATTCGGGAGCACTTTGAACGGATACCACAAGACCAAGATGGTGGAAGCTCAAGGGCGAGAGGATTGATCTAGTAGCTATGATAATATTATTGCAAGTTCGAGATGGGTTGCTCTGTATATGTTGTGTAGGACAATGCAATCATCCGAGCCGCTGGCTCCGAGAAAATTTACATCTCCCTCGGCGGTAATTGCCCTCATTGAACACGATTCTCTCATTTGCTGACGATTCCGAAAGAGGTTTTGACTTTTCGCCCCAGTCACGTGCGCCCGATTAGGGAATTCGCGTGCCTTGTTTGCTCCATTACTGAAAACGGCAATCTTGAGCTGAGCCATTCGACCTGGTTCATGGCTCCTGGTACCCAATATGGCCATTCAACGCTCGACTATGGGTGGCCTCAGTCTCTCCTCTCTCCCCGCCACTATCCGCTGTCCAAATGGCTTCCGTTCTGCTGCCCCCTTTCACGACACGACTTCTTTTGACGCGTTCGACGCGCGTCTGCTGCACCTCAAATTGATCCCGAACCCCTCTTCACCATACCTGACTACGATCCTGGCTATGCCACCCCCCTGCCTGTCGAGAATTTGCCACCCACCATTTTACTGCATGCAAAGGCCAAGATTGCACCAAATCAGTCATCGTGGAACGAGACCTTACCCGTCATGCGTTCTACTCGCACCATCATCAACGCGACTGTGAAAAGCAAGAAGAAGCGAAGCCAGACGGATCCGTACGGTGGCAACGAAAGGCCGGGCAAAAAGGCAAAATCAGATGCCATCGGCCCTCCCGACGACGACGATGATCAAGAAGACAGCAGCGCACCCGCGCCTGTATCACTCGCGGATGGGCTATCATCATCTTCCGCCCCTCAGGCTCCGCTCCGCTATCTCATTACCGGCCTTGTCCGAATCTTTCCTCAGCATCTTCCAGCCTCCCTGGGCCTTCGAATCCATCCCTTCGTCCTCCCCCTCCCACAGCTTTCAGTGTGGATACCTTCAATCCCGTCGATTCAAAAGCACTTGAGCGCCTCAATAACCTGCAGCTCCGGGCCCTTTGCTTGAAATACGATGTCAATACTACGCGTGCTAATGATGGCATGGTTGCCAACCTTCGACAGCATTACCAGGACCAGCAGTGACATATTCCACCTCCATTTATCCCCCAATACAATCCATATTACCACCAATCTTTGTATTATCCCCCGGCTAGTATGTACTATGGTAGTTACTCAATAAATATGTGCTTTTCATACCTAAAATGTCCGGAAAAATTCAGTGCCACTACTATGCCACTTGCCCACCTTCCGGCGTCGTTGCCACCGAGGAACAATGGCTCATCTTGCGAGATGAGCCAGCCGCGCCTCGAGGGACGGTTCGCGACTGCTTTCGGTAATCGAGTAAACATGACACGCGAATTCCCTAATCGGGCGCACGTGACTGGGGCGAAAAGTGGCCGAGTGAAAGAAAGTTCAACTTTGTTGTTTTCGCTTGTTTTCGTTTCGGAATTTTCGGACGACGGCCCGACCCAGCGATCCAAGTCTGGAGCATGCGTTCCACCTTGATATCTAGACTCACCCACTGGGGGGCGTCTACTCTCAAGGCACGCCTTCATTCTCGAACGCTTTCAACTTCACCCTTCTCCCTGAAGGACGTTTCTTCTTCCAGGCCGCCGGACTCTATCGCAAAGGAGACTCGAGATGTAGATTCTATGGATCAACTCCTCAAGACAGTCAGTGAGTGGGTCCTTCATCAGCCATCCGGCGGCTGACTCTGGCTCCAGAACTCAGGTCCGACCCGGCCTATAACACGTAGTGTTCCTCTACCTCCGACCCTGGTTTGTGCTTATATCTACGAGTATCATGCCTATGCGCGTGCCTCAGATGTGGGCGGAAGCTGTAATGCACGACGCACATACCTCAGATTCCCAGCCGAAGCCGCCTTCCCGATATCCCGCTGAGAATGACCCGCTCACCCCGCGCAACATGCATGACTCATATTGTGAGCTCGTCCTCCCATTTGGGTCATCTCCGAGAATTCTTGAGCAATACACGAATGTACACGGTGGCATACGTACCGGAAAGTAAGTCTGTTCATGACCTTCACATTGTGGTTCAGGCTAATTTTGTAGGTTGATGGAACACCTCGACTCTCTCGCTGGTTCAATTTCATACAAGCACATGCTTGGGCCTGGGGTTGAGAGTCTGGGGAAAATCGAAGACCGAGGATTTTATATTGTGACCGCCTCGGTAGACCGGTACAATACGCCTTCTCTTCCATCCTATCCAGCCAACTTACCGATGTCTTCAGACTTGACATGTTATCTGTGCTTGATCCTTCGCGCGACCTGCGATTGAGCGGCCAGGTGATCTATACGGGAAAATCATCCATGGAGGTTGCTGTGAAGATGGAGACGATCGGCATGGGAAAGGAGGATGAGACTGTATTGCTAGGCAAGCTCCGCATCTATTTGTTTATTAGCTTGAAAATAAGTCTACACAGGCCGTTTTTCAATGGTATGCAGGGATGCTATTACCCATCGCGCGCGAAGTGTTCATCCTCTCATGAAATCCACGCCGGAGGAAGAAGCATTGTATTCTATGGGAGAGGGTCGGTCGTCTCCGACAGTCCATGTTTCACACTATTTACACCGGTAACGCTCACTAGATATGAAGAAGCATCGGCAATCCCGGGCACTTCGCTCGCTCTCCCGCGTACCACCTAGTTCGAAGGAGGCGGAAGCCCTGCATTCCTTCTACCTCAGATATGGTCAGGACAGCACTGCTAGTCCCGGCGACAAATATCAGCGTGTATGGATGGGAGATACAAGGTTGGAGAAATGCATGCTCATGTTTCCGCAAGAACGCAAGTGAGGGTGATTTTTTGACTTGAAAACCACGCTAACAAAATGTTCCAAGCGTCCATCAGAAAATATTTGGTGGATACCTCATGCGACTAGCCTACGAGGTGACCTTTTCCATTTTCCTCGCTTACTATATTTCACTTAAAAGAACGCAGCTCGGATTCTCCAACTCGAGCTTGTTCATGCGTGGCGGTCACATTCGCTTTCTCTCTCTGGACGGGATTTCGTTTGCCCAGCCTGTTCCGATAGGTTCAATATTGCGACTCACATCTTACGTGCTGCACTCAACTTCATCGGCGGAGTTTCCCATGATTGTCGTTCGTCCAGCATCTTCAGAACTGAAACCCTCCTCAGCTAAATGTAAACTCCCGTTTTCTCAGCACGTAGCTGTTACCGCCAACGTCGTGGACGTCGAAACCGGAAACGAGCACACTACAAACGAATTCCGTTTCACCTGGTGCTGCGATGGCAAGTCGGCAGGCTCGGTAGGCCGCAAGGTCGTACCAAAGACGTATAAAGGTATCAAATTTTCCAGAAAAAAAATAAACCTTTGTGGATGCAGGCTGATTTATTGCGGTGGTCAGAGGCTATGTTGTGGCTGGAAGGCAAGCGTGCCCTTGAGATGAGCGATGAAATTAGAGGGTTGAGGACATCTCGGAGGGCATAGGCCTCGATTTCTAATAGTCGTACATTCAATCAATCCGAAACATGAGCAGAGACGTCTATCAGCCATCAGCGAACTATCAACTTGCGCTATAAAACTGGTGTAATCGCACAACTCTTCAGCGCTTCAGCTGTCAGTCATCTAGCACGACCGCCGACCGCTACTTGAGCTCGATCGTACTTGCCGGAAAGTCAAATGCCGCTCAAACTTGCCCGTCGCATGGCACGACAAAATTCAGGCTCCATTATTCAACTTGCTGTATCTCTTACGGCGCTCACCAAAGACTTGGCCGACATGTCATGCTTCCCCCCAGCCACGGCGCTTGTTGCTGTCCTTCTCCTTGTCATGCAGACTGCCCAGGTTGTTTTCAATTTCTTAGGATGTTGAATGTTGCAGTTGATGCATCTGTTGCTTGTCTGTTGCAGGATGTCCAGGAAAGTCTGAATCCATCAAACTTACTGCGCTCAACTAACTCTGCTCGTAGGCAAACAAAGAGGGATGTAGCCGGCTGGCCAGACGATGCGCGACCATTCTTCTCAGTATCAACGACCAAATGTCTGGCCGGTGGGAGTATGCTCCGCCGTCGCTGGTCAAAAATCTCGCCCAGTTCCAAGAGTGAGTTTAGCAGTCGTCTGGCTCGCGTTGTTAACGGATATACTGAATAAACGGAACAGAATATTGGAATCCATCCATAGCTTCATGAAGGACGCGGCTTCAGCAAAATGGACGACGCGCTTTCTGAAGAAAATAGCCATAGAGGCATCGTTGGACCAATACCACGAGCGGCTGGACGACGCGGCACGATCTTTTCAGGTATGTACAGTAGCGACATTGTGTCCTTCAGCTTCCGATTTGTATTTCTAGATATCGACCTTGATCGAAATTCACTACGCCATGAACCCAAAAAGTGAGGCAATGCCTACGCTACCTGAGCCAAAATCCGCGGTCGTGCCGCCGCCTAATTTAATTGCGACACCTCGAGCCATTGAAATTCAGCTTGAGACGGGGCCACCGGTGGTCGCATTTCCTGTCCCTGAAGTTCAATCCTCCGTTACGATTGATGACAACGCGGAGGATCATATTCTCTCGGCTGGTGTTCTCGAAGATCAAGGAGTAAACTTGCAGTCATTTTCATAAAGCTTCTCCTCTGACCATCCCTTTCCAGTTTCCCCGCTACCACCAGTCACAAGTCGTATTGCAAGGGAGATCTTGCCTAGAAGAGGGCTGGTGGTCTGGAGCGAGCGAAGGTCGGATAAATGGACAACCCTCCCTGATCAAACGTTACGATGGTCCGCGAGAGCACGCAAGGAAGGTATACATTCCTTGCTGATTTTTTTAATCTGAGCCACATCCCTTATCTTCTGCTTCAAGAAATGGATCCGGGACGTGAAAGTGCTGCAAGAAATATAGTGCGTGATATGTATGTCGCTTCAATTGAACTATTCAATGCTCCCCCCAGTCATCCAAACCTCCCGCAAATGATTGGATACTCTGTAGACACCGCGCCGACGCCATTCATCTTGCTTTCAAATGGTCTGCAGCATTCCAGTTCTCTATTTCCGCTCATACGAGCCTCACCTCTTGATCAGTTCAAACGCGCTCGCCCGAATCGTTTCTCCTTGGAGCCTTGCGTGACCGAGGGGTAGCATCCTGCATAGAAAATATGCTCCGTTTTGTCAGTGTATAGTTCTATTTCGGAGCAGTAAACTCAAGGCCAACCTCCTGGTAGTACTCAGATATCGTGGTAAGCTTACCTCCCGTTAATTTACGATCGAATTGGACGATTTGCAGGATGCGACGTACTATGTGAAGCAGCAGATGTCCCTCTCGGACGAACAAGCCCAAGATTTTCTCGAAGTCGGTGCCAATCTCCTCATTTTGTCTACCTTCACCGACCTTCCTTCAGAATTCTTCTTTTCGTATCGACGGCTTAAATAGTGCCATTGTTGGTTTGCCGGTCTTGAACCCAAACGCCGTGACATGGCGCTCTTTTGGTTTGAACGAAAGTTTGAGAATGGCTGTCCTTCGTGTCAGTTCAAACCATCTCCCCTGATTCATGTCCATATTTTCCTACAGATGTTGCCAAACCGCGGTCTTGTTGAATATCGACAGGATTCTGTCGCAGGTAAGCTGTGCTGGGTTGAAGTCTTGACTTAGTCCAATTTTTGAGATCCACAGTTGAACGGGATCCAACATGGCAATTAACACAGCTTACTGCCCTTGTATCTAGCCTCCTACCTTCCGCTTCGGAAGCGCCAGGACTCCCTTTGCAGATCAAGGGCGTCCTGAGCACCGACGAACCGTATACCCCTTTTCTCGACTTGCAGCAGCTTCGACGGCTCAGTATTGAGGCCAATACTCATAGTCACGTTTGGCGTAAAAGCTCGTCCATCCCTGCGCACAAATTCAGCGTAGGTGACTTTGGATATATCCCCACAGGGCAAGAGTGGGCCACGTTCGTCACCTTAGGAAATGTACTTCAAGACGGTTTGGCAGTTTTCAACATTAAAAAGCAAGCATCCGGAAGTCAGTGGTGCTGGAAAGACCGCCCTATTCGTCGCAGCGACTTGCAGAGCTTCGATCTTCCTGACGGTGTAAAATGGTACGTCAGTTGAAAGGGAAATAAGCTTCCTGTATTTGATGTTTCTTGTCAGCTGGCCCGTCGCTGTTCCACCAGGCCAGCAGATAGACTGCCAAATTGTCCACGAAACTGCTTTGACAAGAATGGGAGATGCGTGGAAATTCCTCCTCGACAACGCAGTCGACCTGGGAAAGAAATGGAATGTCCCTCCCGAGTCTTTCATTCTCAGTGAGTGCACACAATATACATCCGATTCATATAGTATATTTCGATGCAGTCACACGTGAAGGAACCGACCAGTCCTTTCATATCAATGATTTTAAAGGAGGACTTCAGTTGCACTCGCGAAACAGTTTTCCGAATCGTCCAGGCGGTCCTCCGCACTTGTTTCCTTGGCAAGGTTCCATTCCGCGGGTCATGTACCTTTCAACATCTGAAAGAAGTGATTGCGAGCCATGCTGGTCGCACACGCCCGTTGCCTCTTCACCTACCTCGGCTCTTGAACATGGCTGGACGTATCGCATCTCTTGGTCCGTTGAAATTCTCTTTGTGGCCCCCATTCCTCACGGTAATACAGGAAAACTGGATTCATTAATTGGGCTCAGTTGCTTCCCGAGGATTTTCAACAGACGAGCCGCGGAGCACCCAATGCCTAACTCACCCGACTGTCAAATTTAACTGGATGCCAAGACGAGGTTCAACCTTTCACGTTGTTGATAAATTGTTTGCATTTGTACGGCAGAGATTCTCAATGCGACCCTTCTCTATTTAGCGAACATATCGTCGTGGTGTGCAATATGACTCTCACTGACTGGCCTCCGGGTCGAGTGCGGTCTCCAGTCTGGTTGTACCTTGGTTATCTCACGATTCAGGAGATCGCGCCCGTTTTTTGTTATGCCTCCTTGTCGCTGTTATCTGTGCTGTACACACTGCCTATAGCTACTATATCACATATTTTATTGTCTCTGGCGCGTGGTCCAAGCGTTGTGTTTCAAGGATTAGGTATAACAGGTTTTACTGGACAAAACCCCAATGAGCATGCATGGTCATGGATGGCCATGCATGTTCATGCATGACCATGCATGACCATGCATGAATAATGGGTGAGCATGAATGGAGCATGCATGACGACCCATGTCAGAGTTTCCATATCATGCAATGCCATCCATGGCCACTGCATGAGCACTTACATATCGAGGACCGACTATCGTGACCATGGATGGCCCATGGATGCCCGTCATTCATGCTACCATGCATGGTCATGAATGGTCATCCATGGCTATTCATGTTGCCATTTACGACACATCATTATTTTCGGAACCGTTCCGCATTTGGCAAATCCCGCCATCCAAAATAGGCCAGCAATCTTCTCGGCTTGTTAGATCTTGTCCTATTGTGTCATGTCCCGCCCTACCTGCTGCCGTCCTCTCACCTGCCCACTGGGCTCTGTTGCCATTGAGTCTCCGGGAACATCGATATCACCCTGCCTTTCCCGTGCCTTCGATGTTAGTCACTGCACACGAATATATGAAACAGACTTTCTCCGCTCTGCCTAGTATGTCTCTCATGCCCAAGAAATTTTTACAGCGACCAAAGGACTCCAAAGGAGGGTTATATTGCAGTACTGGAAATTCAGATGTTCTGGGACTGAACCAACGGATTATGCTCATGCAGCTGCTAGTAGTTCAATTGAACTTAAATAATTTCTGGGCCCCGGCGTTCCTCAGCGGGACCGGCCGCCAACCCACGGTGCTACCTACCTACCAAATGCAGGAATGATGGCAGGCCCAAATGGGATGAGATCATATGAGATCCAAACAAGCAGTGTTAGCATGCATGGCCATCAATGGGAAAACTCAGTGATTTATTTAGGTCCTAGCTCGCCACGCATGACGCACGAGGGGTCGTCCACAGGTGACCATGGATGGTCATGAATGCCCCATCAATGCTCATGCATGGCCATCCATGACCATCCATGACCATTCATGACCATGGATGATCATGCATGGCCACGGGGGTTTTGTCCAATAACGACCGCCATAATTAGGGCTGTTGAGCAACCCGACCAAATAACGTGACTAATTCTGCCTCGGAGGCACTGCCGTTCTTCCACTACAACGTCGTTCTCGCTGCGCCCTCGTCGCGGCCGCCCTTACCATCCTCCTCCAGGGCATATCCATAACAATCTCCCGTGGTCGTAGGGCTCGAAATGCACTCGGACGCCTTCGATGTGATCCCCTATGCGGTTCGTCGAATTCCCCGCCTTTGCTCCGCATTTCCTGTCCTAGAGCTGCACGATTCGAGGATTAACAGTTTTCTCTGTGTCCATTCTATTCTTTCAACGCCCTTACTCCGGTGTGGAACGATCGCGTGCAGTACTAATTGTCATTTGTAGGATATCAAGGGCGACTGGTCGAAGCTCGGAGCTGGCTCGTTTGGAAACGTGTACAAAGGTAGCGGAGCACGCTTGGTCGGGAACCTACGCGGGCTTACACTTGACAAGGAACTTATCTCGGGATCGAGGTCGCCATTAAAGAGGTCCTTCCGTCGACAGAATACGATGTCGCCAAATACTTCGAGCGGGAATGGCGTCTTATGAAGGAGACGAGGCATCCTAACTGCTGCTTATATATCGTCAGATCTTCGCTTTCGTCACTACTCCAGTCTGATTCGTCTTTAGGGTCTGTCCCGCGCGCCTGAACCAGACAATCGCATCTTCATCATTTCGGAGTACATCGAGAACGGGAATTTGCGCGTGTATATCCACGACAAGTCCAAGCCCTTCCCGTGGCGCCTTCGCCTCTCCTTTGCCACCGACATTGCACGCGCTCTCGCATACCTACATGCCCGCAAGTGTATTCATCGGGATCTCAAGGGAGAGAACCTCCTGGTCACCTCAAACGGTCGATTAAAGCTTACCGACTTTGGATTTGCGCGGATCGCCGCCCGAAACGACGACGAATCGAAGCGACTTACCTTCTGCGGCACCGATTCCTACATGTCCCCGGAGATCTTACTTGGTGACGAATTCGACCTCCCCACCGACATATTCTCCCTCGGCATCATCTTCTGCGAGATTGCTGCCCGTAGGCTTGCAGACGACAACCATTTCAAGCGGTTCGCCCCTACCTTCGGGATCGACCCAGCTGAAGTGCACAAATTAGCCAATCCCGGCTGTCCTCCCGCTTTTTTGTCCCTGTGCATCGACTGTCTCGCCACGGATCCGGCTGCCCGCCCTGGCGTTAGGGATATCCTCGAGCGCCTCCGTGTCATCGAGGCCGAGGTCCTCGCGCGACCCAACGAAGGCGATGACCTTCATGTAGGCAGCGTTAGGCTCATGACCGCCGGGAGGCGCGCCGGTCCGGGGCCCAGAATTCCGAGCTTTGGGGTTGGGGTCGGGAAGGATATTCGGGGCAGCTCGAAGAACTCGAGCAGTGCGAGCAGCAGTGCGGACAACACTGATGATAGCGATGACGAGATGATGGAAGCCGTGCTGGGTCTATCAAGCGTTGGCGTCGGTAACAGCGACTGGAGCGAGGGTACAGACGGCGGTATGTCAGTCTCTGGTGGTGCTGCCACTTTGCTGACATTTGGCAGGTCACCAACCCCTCCTGGATAACAATGGCTCAACTTTCTCTGACTACAGTACCACGGTCATTCGGGCTCATCCCAGCCAGGGCTCCGGAAGTCAGCTACCGTCGTTATCGTCCATACTGACGGTCCGCGCCGAAACCAATCCAAATGAGACCCCCTCTCCAGTCCTCCCCTCTACTCCGCGGGGCCGCTCCCTGTCAGAGTCCGAGAACGACCCTCTCAACGGCTCCATCTTTTCCATCGCTTCTCTCGACTCGTATCACACGGCCCACTCGGTTTCCGCGATCTCCAGCGCGCTCGCGACCGAAGGTGGATCTACCATCCGATCTCTTCATGGCAACTACACGGCGCCGCTCGTGCATCGTTTCACGCTCCTCAAGCCTGGTGCGAAGCCCAAGAAGAGCGGATCTAACGGGACTGTCTCGCCTACCGGGAGCACTGGCAACGGAGAGATTACCGGTTGGAATCCGCTCGACTTGTTCTTCTCGAGCGGCCTCCTCGTCGCCAAGTGTGATATCTGCACGAAGCGGCTTGGATGGAAGCCTGTTCTAGAATGTGATGACTGCGGGTTAAGGTAAGCGTTCCATTCACTCGACGGCGTCTTTCAGCTAATCATGTCAAAAAGGGCGCATATCAAGTGCGGGGAAATCGCACCTAAAGATTGCGGGTGAATTGGCGCGTTCCTGATAATCCAGATTCATGTACTCAAAAACTTTAGGTTGCGCCCTAGCCGACCTGGGACCCACCAATCGCCCCTGAGCGTCTTGTCGTCGCCGCTGTCCAAGGTCAAGCAGAACGCTGCCGCCGCGTCCTCAGCTGGCGCCAAGAACAAGGCCAGCCCGAGTAGATGATCAACCCCGCCAACCCACTACGTTACGACCTTTACGACCCACGACTCTCCGACTCGGTATCATTTCATCCACGATTTTACCATACATCCACATCCCCGTCGCAATAATTGTGCGACCTCTCGTGAAGGCGCACCCTCGGACTCGCATACGCACCTCATCATTCCAGACAATCACCATTCGTATCATTAGCCAATTCACGCCACGATTTTGTATGCGATATCACTACGATACAGCCACGCCGTCCAGCTATCGCTACTTTATTAGGGCGATGCTGAGATATAATGTCCGCACTTTTGTGTTTTTATCTTGTTTTTGGGGGCCTGGGCCACGGAGAATGAGCATCACATCGGGACCCACATTTGGAGCCAATATGTTTTCTTCCGTGCGTTTTCCCCCGAGATTGACGGGAGCATGGGCGTTGTGGGCGAGAAATCAGAAATTGCTCCTGGAATACTTCGAAGACACGGAATGAATCCTGATATTTTCATTTACTGCAGTGATTCGAGATGCGGGGGCGTCCTCGGGTTGATCGAGGAGCCATGAAACATCTTATCTTCCTCGTCGCTGTGATTCCTCGCCACTTGCTCACAGCCTATCTGTTGTCCGGACACCTGGCTCAAAAGACGATTTTTTTTGAGACTTATACCCATATGGGAATTGATCAAAGTGAGATCCTCGCTTCGTCTCCCGCTCTCCTCTCAAGTCTCCTTTGCTCTCCTTCCTCTCAGAATCAGACTCTTTTGCGCCACAAACCTCGGATCTGAGCATCAACGAACATTCCAACTTTCATCTAACGGCATGGATTGACATGACACACCGCCTTTTCATTTGACTGAGTTTTGACGGCGCTGTCCAACGACCTGTAGTTGTCGCTGCGTCGTTCCTTTTCCGAACCGAAAGAAACTTCGGCGGATATAGCACGCCGTGTAACACTAACTACTGGTATGAAGACCCCGTTTGTTGGGACTGGTGAAGAATCTGTTAAAGATTTGACCCGCGATTCTGTTGCAAGCTTCGTGATGCTGGGACTCCGTGTCGCATTTTGACCGCTTTGCTTGTTGATCATCTTCACGTCAGCGGCCATAAACATGGATGGGAAGGCGGGAAAAGATGATTGGTTCTCCCTTTCTTTTTGCACTCACTCGCCCAGACGTCCGCAACCCGAGGTTGAGTGTCACTGGTGCTAGATTTTCGATCTTCTTCTCTTACAAGCTTCTGTGTGTCTCTTTCTTCTCGTCCCTCTCAGAAACTCTTGACTGAGTTAGCTTCATTTGCGACGATGCGCTCCCCACTGTCCGGGATTACGACGAAACTCCAGGTGACTGTAAGCCTCGCTCTATTGCCCTGTCGTGTCCAAATAACCAAAGATCCCTTTTCCTAGTATGCCCAGATCACCCTCAGTAAGTAACTCTGCCCACCGTGCAATCCTCCTCTCATGAGACCGTAGATCGGGTCACTGTCGCGTTCTTTCTGTTCTCTTTTATCCATTGTATTGCCCAAGGCCTTGTCCATTCGTTTAACTTCCAAATTGACTCCCAATTTGCGGGGATGGTGACGGGGATCGTCCGCACCGCCGAAATCCCATTTAAAAACATCACCTATCTCGAGGGCTCTAGTGGTCGATATACCCTTCGAATGTGTAACGACATCCCATACGCACAATCGCCCGACCCGTGTATGGTTATCTTCCAGTCTAGTGCCGATGCACAAAATGGATCGGATGTGGGCGGATCGGTGGGTCCCAGATATAATTGTTGTATCCATGACGTTAATCATTTAATCCTAGGACGCTTCGGAGTCGCTTTCAGTCAGTATCACTCGTTTTGGACGCGGTACATGAGGTTCATCGGGGTTGTTTTTAGATCGTCCAAGACTTGACAGAAGGATTCTCGCTTGCCCCGGCGCGCAATAGTTCCAACGAAGTCATCGGAGTGACTCTCCAATCCAGCACCGACCAGGTGTTTCTCAGCCAACAATGCGCTCAGATTTTAGTTTATCCTCAAACAAAGTGAGCGGCGCCTGTCGTTCCCGACCTGCAGTTGACAACGTTTGCAGACTCGATCAAGCCGTTCGGGAAGACGTCGCCTTCATCTTTCTGCATTTTTGGCTTTTGGGCGTTTCCATTTATGCTGTTTCCCGGTGCTCAGTTCCCCATATGCGAGCCTCTTTTACCCCTGGAGACTCGATGAAGCTGACGTGACTCCAGCCTCACGGCGTTTGGAACTCGCATCCTTATCGCTGCGTGGTCCGCATACATCGCTGCGTACCGCACCAACAACGAGGAGGTTGTGTTTCACCAACTGGTTTCCGCACCTGGGACACCATGCGGAGTAGAGTTGTTCCCCACCTACTTCGGGGTGCGTCAGGCATTCGATGTAAGGTCATCTCCCCCACTTTAGGGTTGTCCTCATCGATACCCAGATCGCGGACCTCATTCTGAGCTGCACGGCACTCATTTTGTCCGGCCTCCTCTCCCGGAACCTCCTAAAAGTGAGCCTTCTTCGACCCGCTGCCCTGCCTTCTCACAATGCCCCCAGGTTTACAACGCGCGATCATTCAAACGGGTCGGCGCGCCAGCTCATATTACCCGCATCTATAAGGTAGCTCCAGCACCCGCCACGACGACACACCCGCTGATTTTTCTACGACCCAGTTCTTCATGGCTATCGAAGCGTGTCTGCAACTGGAGGTGTTCGTGCTCATGGCCGCAACAGGGTATATTTTCTCCTTCCTCCCTCCTGCGACCATTCTTACGCGGCCTAACCTTCCTTCACCAGTCTTTGGATCGACGTACTCATCAACACGGGCATCAGACTCATCTCAACTCATACTGCGTTGTACGACGCACTGATCATCTCCACGAGCCTCCTCGTTCTTCCTTGGATCGCCTTGGTGTGTTTCCCTTGCTTCGGATGCATACCTTTCATAGTCTGATATTGCTGGAAGGGATGGTATGGCGTAAAGAGGGAATCTAGGCGAATGATGATCGCCTTCTTCGCCATTGCCTTTTACTTTATCGCGGGATGGTCGTTATACATGTTTTGCTCACTCATGTTCTTGCTCATCTTGGCTTCCCAGGTCGGTGATGTTCTACAGTCAAGTGTACAGATGGACCTTCATCCAGTGGCCCAACCTCGGCTGTTTTACCGTGGCGTCGTTCATTCTAATAATGTTAGTGTGGCTTCTTCCGGTTCGCTCTTGCTCATGGTCCGCAGCGCAAGCGTTATATTGGCAGCAGTCTGCTCGAGAAATTTCGACAAGGGCCTTGCACAGTATCGTATGTCTCCTTCGCCGCCCTTTTGAGCGTCTGCTTAGAGACTTCACAGTGCACGCGGAAGCCGCTCTAGCTTCCTTGAACTTTGCGCCCGAGGTCTTTGAGAACAGCGATGTCGAGAAGTCCGGGAAGTCGTATTATGAGGAGCCGGAGTACCCCATGCCCATCTTCGAGCCACCGTCATCAAAATTGGCTGGGGGCCAGCTCAACGACAGTCCCCGGATGCCCGGGCCAGTACGAGGCCCGCCGCCCATATACGACAAACCCTACACCGCTCCCGTGTAAAGGCGATCTTGATGATCGTCCCACTCTCTCTTTCTTTGGATTGGGCTTTTCCCGTGGACACTATATCATAACGACCAGGCCTTATAATGTACATTATCTCCCCATTTGTGTGTCTGTAGAGACTGCCTACTGTACGTGGGGAAGCTCTGTAAATTTGGATTAGATGGCGAAAGAATGCCATGACGGCAAGCCGCACCTCAAAAGCGTTTACCTTCCTCCTTGGCGGTCGGGTGCCTTGGCAACCCAACGCCGCCGGGGCCACCACGACGCGGAACAGACCTAGACCTCAGCGCGGCTTGAGCAGGTATGACGGGCTCCGCTGCTTGCGCCCGCCCCCGACTCGATCGCTCGCCAGCGCTTTCGGCGCGGGTGTGCTTGTACAGGGGCGAGAACGTCATCGGAGGGAGTTCGGGCGAATTGGCTCCGGTGTAGATGTTCGGGGGCCGGTGGACCCTGCCTATGGGCCGCACCACGTTGCTCGCGTGGCTTGAAGTGCGAGTAACAGGCTTCACAATGATGGGCGCGGGCGTCTTGACCTCCATCGCACTCCGGAAAAGATCTGGCGTGCTCGACAATTTGATGGTCTCGCTAGTCGACTTGCTGTTGGCGAAGAAAAGAGATATGCGGCTGACTTTGCGTTCGTGCGTCGGTGGGACCTGTTTCTGGCCCTTCTCGCTCGAGTACCGCAAGATGGGGATTTCGGAATCGATCCACTTCTTCTCGTCCTTGTCGTCGTAGGCCAGTGGGTCGTCTCCCTGTGTGGTATACTCGTAAGGAGCCAAGCGACGCGCCAGGAATTGGAGTACATACCTTCGGGAAGGAGACAGGGGTAAAATCTTCTGCTTCGAGGTCCGTGCACACGCGCACTGGGGAAAATAAGAAAGGGACAAGGAAGTAGAGAAACGCAAGCTACGGAAGTGCGCGAGACCCTGCAACGGTGGACGTCGTCAGAAAGAGAAAAAATCTGCCATGCATGACAAACCTTGCCAAACTGCAGTCTGCAAACGACGGCCAAGACAAAAGTTACGACGAGAAGAGCGTACGCAGCTAGATGAGATGTAAGTAAGTAACGGGACAAGATCTGTCGTCTTTGCGACGTACCGCAGGAGATTGTGGCGAAGAACGACCATTCCACGAGGACAAAACGATACACTGTCCGGATTTGCTGTCAGCAGCGTTACTTTCCGGCAAATAAATGACTGACAAGGGCTGACGAACATCCCGGTAGCCATCGCCAAAAGAATCAAAGAAATGAGGGAAAAGAGAAGGAACAGGGTCTTGGCCTCTCGCCGCACACTAATCCACCCCTACAAGACCGCCAAGTTAGCCTTCAACTTGAAATGCAGGATGTGGAAACACGGACCAGGACGAGCCATGGGATCTCAAACTAAAGCAGTCGCTCAGGCATCGTAATTGCGCACTTGATCAGATCAGTCGACTCACGAGTGCGGTGACAACCAATGCGGCGAGATATATAGGGAAGTGTTCCGCGAGCGAGCGGATAGCCCCGAACGAAATTTTACCTAGCCACATGGCCTAGGAAAGTTAGCCACACGATGCATTAATTTTGGCGACTATGCTTTACCGTCCCCGCCAGGGTGAAGAAGCTAGCCAGCTGCAAGATGACGGAGAACAGAAGGACGAGCTGCAGGCAGTGTTAGACTGGGCATCGTCACAGACGAAATGAGCTGGGATACCTTGTACACGCGATTTATATCCTTCGATGCTCCCACCTGGCGGTTTTAATCCGATCAATTGAGGAACTACCTGAACTTGGATGCACTCACCCGCGCGAAAGTTTCGGACGCGTACACCTGGGCGGAAGAGTGAATAAAGACGAGAACAAAGCAAGAGGGCACACCTTGTAAAGTTTATAGGACAGCGCAGCCATCATCACAAAAATAAAAACATTCGCCACCAAGCCAACGATCTACCAAATGAATTAGTGGATGCCAGAAGGACCAGGGAGATATTATACGCACTCCATTTGTGGTGTTTGCGTCCCACCAGTTTGCCATCGGGTCAAAACCATTGCAAGGCCCGGTTTGTATGACGAGGTCGTATGTGTTCTGGAGATTGATGTTTCCTCGGACTCTGAAACCTGCCCAGCCCGTCGCCATTGCGCGGGCAGCCAAGCTAGCGAAGAGATGCGGAAGACTCTCGTTCAACAACGTCACTACGGATAACGCCAGGAGCCATAGCTGGAACACGAGAATGACGAGGTCCTCGCGGCGCTGTATCATCCGACGATTAAAAGGAGGCTCAGAAACAGTGGCAATTTCTCACAGCGTCAGACAAACTGTAAATCCTTAGAGCCTGCCGGTCAACGGAAGGAGGTGGACTCACACGTCGCCAAGCCACAACAAAGAAACGGCACATTTATCTTCATCCGCCCTCTCGTCGAATGAGAAGGGCATGTCTCGAACCTGTCGATTGCCATCAGAGGATTTACAGGATTTGACATCCTTCCAGACTGACTGTCATATGGCCATGAGCGCGGTCGACAATAGTAGTACAGTCAGATCCGATTTGTCCAGGAATGTTTTGGCAGAGCTGAGCAATTGTCTAGATGAAAAGGAGAACAGGATAGGGTGAGGCGCGCCGTACCTGCACATTCCCATCGTCAAGGAAAGATATTCCAACGGACGTGGTGTTGACACCGGACTAGGGGTCGCTTTAGCTCAGAAAATTAAGAACAAGGTTTCTGCGCACCTGGGCGAGGAATGAAGCAACTGCGGATGCGCCTTCGGTGTTACTCGCGTAGGCCTTGGATTGCACGATAACGAGGCTGAAACAGCTCAAAAGAGCGAGGAAGAAATAAAGGGTGGTGTAGCGAGTGAGAGTGATTCTTGCGTACTATCATGTACTCGGTCAGTTGGATGAAGAGCTCATGAGCCAGAAGGGTGCTCACGATGAGCTTTACTCTGGAAACGGAGAGTAGATGCTTCCCCCACTGTCTAGTCTTCTGATTATGCATTTAAATTGAAAGCACAGCAAGCTGTGAACGATCCTGCCGCTAGGAAAAAAAAGAGAGATCCAGCCACTTGAACGGGAATGAGTCTGAAAGAGTGCACAGAACTCAAGCAGGGAGGGGGACACGGAAAGAACCGTGGTCGACTCCCTAGCCGACAGATAAATAGCCTCCCCGCTAAGCGACCGACGACTCGGATGGTTACGCGGTCTAGGGAACATGCACCTTGTATGCCCCTACATAAACCAAAAAAAAATGATGAGTACACGGTATCTTCCAACGGTTGGCTCGAGACCGAGAAGTATCGTAAGTAGTATGCAGGCTAGGGCGTCCCAGACCTGTTTCCACGGACCGTGCCATGTAATACCAAGAATTTATCGCGTTCGTGATGGTAACTACTGACAGGTCCATCAATATGCATGTAGATCCTGTACGTCATTTACGTGCGGCAAACTCGGACATCCACCCTTTTCCACACATTCAGCAACGACCTCTCCGGTGGCGAGGCCAGAGAAATATGCTCCGTGGAGGAATCCTGAATTTCGCTTGGTTTTCGTTACGACTCCGATCGTGAACGCGCCTCACCGAAATATATCTTGTCAATATACTCCCCGGCAAAGAACAGACGATCCACATTCGCGGCCAAATTTTCGTGATGTGCGTTGAAAAATGAAGCTGGCCAGTTGGAATACGACCCGCGGTACCTGCGACTTATCAGCATCATGGCCACAACATATCAGGGCAATCGCACAAGGGATCAGCTCGCCACCGAGGCAGCCAAAATGCGTCAGGTTTTGGGATCTCGATGTTTGGATACATCGCTTGCAGAACGCCTAGAACATCTTCCTGGACTTGTGCATCGGACAGAGCCTCGACTCGTTCCGAGTAATCACCCCTACAAGAAGAATCACGTATGTCCTCCATCCCGCTCTCAGCGCGTACGTCACCGTAACAAAGATAATTCCCGAGCCAGGAAGGAATTTGGGATGATCCAGACTCTGCCACACCGGATATCTTCCGCGTTCCTTGTCTGCATATAGTGCCATTTCTCTGCATTGGCTCAGCACTCGAAGCGTTTCGACTCTCGGCTACGTACGTTTCGAACCAGAATTTTTTGGGGAATTTGAGAAAGATTTTGGTGTAGGTCGCCTGATTGTCGTCGAATATGAAGGAACCGAAAAAAATGAAACTCACTCACCATCGTGATGCTTTGTATCGCCTCTTGCTTGTAGGCTGGGTGGTGGGTGTTACCCGTGCCATGAAAGAATCTGTGAAATCGGCAGACACACCTGGAAGTGCGGGTTCAAACTTCACGTCGTCGTTCTGAAGAACACCCAGGCTGAAAGTGTAAATAGCGTAATCTCCCGCCATCGATGTGCCGTTGGCGAGGGTAACATTAACACCGTGGGCAGAATATGCAATTTTCTCCACGGTTGAATTGAGGTAAACTTGGTCGGGACGCAGGAACCCCTTGGCCTCTTCCTGTATTATTGCTTTGAATCCCCGTTGGTCAATCGACATGAGGTTCTGAGTCGGCACCGATGAAAAACAGTGTTTGATTTAACACGAGCACGGAATATCACCTCCTCTGAAAAACCGCCTTGAGATGGTACGAATGTTGCGTTGTAGTTCTAAAAATGTGAGAGGCTGAAGAGGGCGGAAGACACTGAGTAAAAACTAACCCAAGACGACGCAACCCAAGATGACTGGTCCGGCTTTTGAGCGTACTCTGAGAGGTGCGGGTCTAGACAAGGATAAGGTAGCAATAGTATCGCCGCACCAAAATCGAACTAAAGGCGATATATTAGCGCGTCACAATGCGAAGAACGGATGCACCAACCTGATAGTACTGCGCGACCTGGGCGCGGTAATCTCTTGTCTTGGCTCTTGACAAAGCGTATCCGGTTTGCGCGCTGGCGTCCACGAGTTTTTGCCGGAGTCTTGATCCTTGTGAACGATCAGCACGGGAAAGGATATACGCTTCTCAATGGTTATTACCTGCAGTCACAGTCAACTCCGTATAATCGTCGAGTGAGCGGTTCACAATGTCCATGAAGTCAACTTTGCCCGAGGCATCGAATGTAGCTGCATGGTGCGATTAACTAACTCGAGACGTTCGAGAAGATAAGGAGAGAAACGCACTAATACTTCCGTCAAAATCGTTGAACTGAGTCTTGAGTCCATGTTTCTTCGCCAGACGATAAATGGGATTGGAAGGACCGGAGCCTGGCAACCATACCGGCAACGGAATTAAACCATCTTACATAGTCCGAGACAAACCTGTCTGCGTCCCTTGCACCCAGTTAGCGCCCGCCTCCACAGTCACGCCGCCAAACGAATGACTCCGAAGTCTCCCGCCTAATTCGTCCCGGGCTTCGATGATCTCGAACTCGACGCCGTGTTCGTGCAGGGTACGAGCCGCTATAATTCCTGCACAGCCGGTTATGCCAGCAAGAAAAATGACAACAGTGGGCTCTCTGTTCACCAGAGACACCACCTCCGAGAATGAGAACTTTAGCGTTGGATTTCGCGGGCTGCCTGGCATTCTGGACGGAGGTTGCATGGGATCCGGGGAGCACCGAGACTCCAGCGTACAGGGCGATCAAAGCAGGACTCGAGAAACGCATGGGTGGCGCTGGTACGAGGCAGGGCAGTTCGGGCCATGGCTTTATAGGCGCAGCCTCAGCAGTCTTCTTAGCATGTACGCAATGACGAAGAGAAGCAGCCGCATTCTAGATAGCTTTACTCTACATCCGCCTCGAGAAACGATATAAGCGCATACCTGCCACATTCATCGATCAGCGCGTTCAGTGCCGAAAATATGATCCTCACCTCCCGTCAACCCTCCACTGAGATCCGCTGCTATCGAGCCGCTCGGCGACCTCACGGTCAACCCCAACGACTACGTCTGCCTTGTTTGTCCGCAAGCTTAGAAGCGGGAAAGACCCGGCAAGGGGACCTAGAGCCGCGGAAAACGGAGTCCAGGCTGGCCATTTAACATCCCCGGTAAGCCTAGTAGCTGGCATGAGCGGTGAAAAGACGAAGAGAAATACACGCACTTGCGATAGCTGAGCAGCGGGCTGTGTTTAATTTCAACATGCTCAACTACGTGCACTTACTTCAAGTCGCCCTATGAATTCAAGTAAGCGCGAAGGACAGACGGCAAGGCAGAAAAAATTATACTTTGAAGATAACGAGGTCACTGCCTTTCAACGAACTCCAAAGCTTCGTGGCGTGCGTCTTCAGATCCCAGTATGGCGCCGGGGACGTCCAAAATTCCGCCAAAGCGGCAGACCCATCCGACCCGCCGCCGAGAGGGGTAGCAGCAGGTACCGACAGGGCGAAGATACCCTCATCTATGTATCTTTTCCACCGTTGGATCATATTTCGAAGATGTTCGTGATTCATCCCGGCCGGAGGCGGAAGGAATGTGGGATCAAGCAGACAGCTGATCGTTTCTGAAAAATCGCCAGGCGTCACCTTGAGAGTGTTCAGCCAAAATAAATTGGGAGATAGAGAGCGTGCGGTCGCACATCAGAAACAAACCAAGGTATCAGTTTCGGGCTGGAAATGGAAATGAGAGATAATCCTCAGGTGTTGACATGACGTACTGAAAAACAACAGTCGCCACATGAGGGGTATAGGTCACAAGAAAGTCGGCAAATACGAAATCGGTGAACAACTAGAATGTGCTCAACAAAAACATTTATCAAACAAAGGGATGGTTGATACCTCAAAGCCAGCTGAGAGGACCGAAGTCTCAGAGTAAGGGAACAACCGATATCTCGACTCCTACCGTTATCGAGGACGAAATCGACCCTTCCGTTGGTTAGCGATTTCACGTGGCTCCATACTTTTTCTTGGTCATCCCGCAGTATGAATTCCGACCGAGCAGCTTGTGCATCCTTGCCTACGGTCTGCAGGTGTTCAATGTCAGCCGCCGACAAGTGGGTCAGGAGGGATAAATCCTTTGGCGTTATTAAGAAATCCGAGCAAAACGAGAAGCGGCACAAATACGGTTGCGTTTCCCCTGGAATCGGCAATGTCAGCTCACGCTTGCGGCGCACAAGTTGATGTTAACCATAGGCACATCTGGATCATCTCTTTGAATAAAACACCTAGGTTCTCGGAGTCGGATTCCAGTTTCGCATGCTCCTCCTGTAGTTCCTGCATAGTTGTTGCGATTTCTGGAACGGTGGTTCAGGATTGACGAAGCAAAGATATCTGGCCCAATCCGCACGGTAGATAGCTTTCCCAGACTGCTTGAAAGTATCGGCCTTTTGGGATGCGAAGGGGTCGAACGATGACCATTGCGTTGTTTGGACGAAGAAGGATCGAAGAAGTCTATACCTAGCCTACGTTGTCAGATAACACAGAAATAACTGGATTCTTAAGTGCGACGAACAGATAACACCTGGTCGACGAAAGTCAGTGTCGATAATGTACGGCAAGAAGATACAATCACTCGGCAAAAAGCCAGGGCGCAGTAAACCATGTGTTCTTTTCGTCTTTCGCTAGGCGTTCTAACTCGGAGTTATACAGTTCGACTGATTCGCCATCAGAGGGAATGGGTCTGAGACCGACCCGTTAAGGAACGTGCACGCTGAGAAAGATGGAGCTCCTACTCCATGATGTAATTTCTTCCCATCTCGTATTTCAATCTACTGATCTAGCAGTGGGATGAGACTGGCTTGACGTTCCAAAGGTAGAATATCTGGACCCGACCTTTTCTATAATTCCTTTGGCCTCATCTACTCGCAGTTGCAATGGACCTTTCTCCGTTTCCACTTCGGTGGCATTTATTTCAAGGCACAAACCATGACTCAGGCGATGCATTCGATCAATGACTCTAGAAACGCGAAGGAGTGAGCATGAGGCATAATGGATTGAGAGATGTCTCACCCAGTGATTATTACTGGCCATCTCTGAACAACGGTCGTGTATCTGCGAAACGCGTTTCTTTAGCGCTAGGCGAGATCGATAAGGACGAGGCTCACGAGAAACCGGCGGGATCTGTCGGGTCATAAGGGGGATACGGAGCCTCGAACATATGGATTCAGAGGAAGTGCTGGACGTGAGTGATTGGTGAGGGAGCCGACTTCGGAACATGCCGACGGGCCGAAGCGCTTATGTAACAATCTTTGTCATGTTCAACTTTGGTTCAACCTCTCATTTCCCGCCAGCACATACCCAACAATCGATTGGGATGGTATATATCAGGAATAAGAAGTCATGCAGCACTGGGTAACCGATTTTAATTGTAATGCAACGTAGTTTTACTGTGCAGACTGCACAAATTGACGGTGTATCTGAAGTCTCAACAGTCATGGTATCCGGTGAGCAGGACGGAGCCGTCAAACTGATGTGCCATTTATTTTTCCAGCCCACCATATGCTGTCAATCCGAGTGAGAAGGCTCTCAGTAACTTCCATTTTTTCATCATTGAGGGTACTGAGATTCAGATAGGGTAACACTAGTCGCTATCCGTGAATAAGTCATGGGCTGATATCGGTTGTATGCCAAGACACTGAGTGCACTCTCATTCTTTTCTCAATAGCTCTCTGCTTTGTTAATCAAGATTGTTTCCCAGGCAGCTATACAGTAAACATTATTTTTTCCTCGCTGGTCAAGCTTGTTTCCTAAAGGATGTTGCTGAGTAAAATGCTGTTTGCCTAGTAACACAATGAAGGTTGTTTCCCCCAGCTCACAGCCAATTTTTGAACCAAGTCTAGACTCTTGGTCTAGTTGCAACCAAGTCATGCTCGTGGCTGGGCACTTATTCGGTGCTCGGTGCTGGCGGCGAGAGCGGGAAAAACGGAACATCGGAAACGACTGTAAGTACGGAAGATCAATGGAAATTCTGTATGTCCCCCATTCTATTATAGTACTAGTAGTGTAAACCCGTCCATAAATTGGCGGAAGAGCAAGACAAATTTATTCTAGTACTTCACAATATCCATAGGTCCTTCTCTCCATCCCGGCATGCTCCCGAGCTCTACCCAGCATGCCGAGTGCTGCCGAGCTCCCGTGGAAGTCTCGGTCTAAGTCTCGGCTGGTGCAAGGTCCCAAGTTCTCGGCCCGTTCTGGTCTTGCCGAGGTCGGGCCGGGTCAAATGCCGTGCATGGCACCTCGGCACAAGTCTTGCGCAGCGCCTCGGCTGGCGGTCGAGTCCTGCCGAGTTTTCGAGCTGTGAGATGCCGAAGGTCTGGGCTCCAATAGACCCCCCGTCATTATAATAAAGAAGTCACATAACAGTTATGTGCCCGTCTCGCTCTCCTCTGGCCTCTTTGGCGACTCTTTCGGTCTTTGAGACCTCAGGGTGTTTCATAATTCATGCTCACAATCCCTGTTTTCCTCTTATGGTACATCTTTATTTTATGTTCTAGATGGCTAGAACAGTTCGATTGGAACGCAGGGAAACATTACTCAAGCCAGAACTCTCGGCCTGTCACAGGTGGAATGTGAACGCTTTGAACTAATGGGTTTAGCGTTTGAACACAGGTTTGGAGTGCCATTTTCGGATCTCGAAGGATTTTTCAACCCACATGTTGAGTAAGTTGAGTTTTATTCCTCTGGTCCCTGTTGCTCGACATTATGTGTTCGTATTCAGGCACTCAGAGTGGATCCGAGCTCAAATACCGTGTTCTGGTGTACGCACTGCCTGCTCCGCATTTTATTTTGCTTACAGAAGTCTCAAAAGGCATGCTGCCTATGCACCATCCCTGTTCATTTTGTACATTTAACCGTAGACCCATTCTGCAGGTCCCTCAATCTTTTTCTAACTTTTTTATTTCTTTATCGCGTTTTCCCCCATTCGGCGACCCAGTACAATGGTTGGCATCCCGAATATATATAGATCATTTTGTCCAAGTAATCTGTGATCTTTCTTCTTGGTTTTCGCAGTCAGAAAACCAAGAAGAAAGATCACAGATTACTTGGACAAAATGATCTATATATATTCGGGATGCCACACTGCCACAGACATAATTCAAAACCGGAGGAGGAGGAGGAGGAGGAGATAGTATTACTGCAGAGGTCCCTATAAGGAACAAGCAGGTACTGTACCTATGTACAACGTGTCCTATTGTATACTACAGTCATCTTCGTCCCAGTCGCTGTGATAGTTAATCTACTCCATGATTGGTCGCAAAAGAACGTCTCACGAAAAGGATGAGAAGACGGGTAGCTCTACTGACCCGGAATCCTGAAAATCACGGGGAAGAAGCGAGGAGTTTCGTCGAACACATTGAGCACGTTGAAGGTGTACATTGCGTACAACTGTATCGCCTTCCTCGACGCCAAGAGCTTTATTGTACCATCCGGAAACTCTTTTTGTTCGCGAATCGCGATCGTCCGCGTCATCGTTTATCTTTATTGAATCCGTGTTCGTACTTGACTCATTTTTAGAAACGGTCTAGCGAACATACAGATTGACAGCAGTGCTGTAAATGTACGAGAAGCAATATTCATTGAGTCCTGAAACACTCGCAGATGGTATGTCATTTTCCGTCTTGGTTTTAGGCAGACCGACCTCAAGTATAGAAGTTGAAATGCGCCAGGGTGCCTGGGTATATCTATGAGCTTCGAAGCAAGGAAGGCTGTTGGAAGGCTTGAAATGCTCTTGAACTGCGGCCGCGCCGTGGGGACTGGGAAAAAAGTGCCGAATACAGCAGAAAACCAAACATAAGGTATGACAGACTCGGACCTCGACGTCATTTGAAAGCACCTTTGCGTTGGATATTACAAGGATATTAGGTGCAAAACCCACTACAGAGATAGCAGAAACTTCAGGCAAAACCAAGCCCACCTGATACCCACCGATAGATACCACAAGACGATTTTCCACTAGGCATGGCAATCCCCCTTTACCGAATCATCGGCCCGCATTCCGACCTGCCGCATACTTCCATTCAGTGTCAAATGTATGCTTACTCCACACATCAGACAGGCTGGGCCTCGGTCGCGATAGGTCGCCATTACGCCTGATTACGCCTGAAAATCTCTCCGCAAGTCTAGACCGTGTTAAGTCAGTATTTAGGGCTCGTTTAGACAGAATCAGATTCCTCCGGTGCCAGAACCTGACCTTGAATGGTCTAGCAAAATTTTCTATCCCCGACTGCGTAGTGGATTCCTGATACCAACGTGAGTCTCTCGACCTTTGCCTGGACCGCGGGCTGAGATGCGTTTGTTTCTTTGTACAGGCCATATACACGGGCGCGTTTCGGAACACTCAATGGACTGCAAGAGCAACACTGGCCGTATGTCGTCGGCCACCGATTTCATCAAAAAGCTATACAAGTCCGTAGTTTTCGAGTTTGTTTCACCCATCTTTCCTAACAGTGGATAGAATCCTCGGTGACGAGGCTCTACAAAATGTGATAGGATGGACGCCGCAGCGTGACCGTTTCGTCGTGAAGGTACTTATGACAGATGCCTCTCCCCTCTTCTTCCTTGCTGACCAGCTGCAGGACGTAGAAGAATTTCAAAATTCGGTCTTACCTGCCATGTTCAAGCACTCCAACTTTGCGAGCTTCGTCCGCCAGCTGAATAAGTACGGCTTTCGCAAGGTCAAGAACTTTGACGACGTCGGCAAGAATGTACGTGTTTACAACACCTCACTGTTGCGTTCGAAAATAACGAGATGCTGACCTTGTATAGACGTGGATGTTTTACCACCCGGATTTTCAGGAGGATCAACGCGATGCGCTGGATAAGATAAGGCGCAACGTGCCCCGCCCACAGAAATCTTCCCGCCCGAAATCCAAGATTTCCATATCCCCCGAATCCTCCCAAGCCAATGCCGAATCCCTACATACAGAAGTTGCGTCTATGCGGATGCAACTCGGATCCATTGGTACTGCGGTTAGCGAGATTCTTTCCCATGTCCGACTCCTTGAGCACAGCTTCCAGGAAGCCGAATCGGTCGCTTTGCAGCGTGGGAGGGCGTTAGCGCAACATGACAAGCTTGTCGCAGGCCTCGTGGAGTACATTTTGCGCGTGAATCATGTCAATATTGGTGAGTAGCCATTTGATTTGATTTGCTTATGCTTTTTTGAACATTGAACATTGAACAGGTGATTTGCAAGGGGAGTCCAGCTTCGACGCGAATATAAACACGGTTTCGTTGGAGCAGACCCAGGACTTGCCTAAGGATATGCCTCGGGGCTTTAATTCGGACGACGGCAGCGCCGGCGACGGGGCCGCGGGGAGCAATCCCGCAACGCCCGCCGGTATCGAGGAGTTGCAAGTGCGGGATGGGCCCAAGGGCACGCCAACACAAGGCGGCACGATGAGCTTGGAGCGGGACCCGATGGTCTCCCAGCACAAGATGGCGAACAACTCCTGGGAGGAATACGAGGAACTAACTCCTCACGCACTGCGCTTGGATATGTCGCGAACGTCAAGTCAGGGATGGAGTGCGGTTGGTCAGACGGGCTGGGAGGGCTTTATAGGCTCCCCCTTCGACGGGAACGTGTCGGCGGGTGAGACATCCGGGGAGGAGAGTTTCTTCATGAGTTCCAGCAGCTCTACCGGGAGCACTTCGCCGCTGACCCCGACAATTGACAGGGCCGCTGTCGAGGTTCTTGCCGAGGTGGGTGGTCCCACCGCACGTGCTCGTGGTCGAGGACGACGCTATCAGCCGGACACTCAACACCAAGTTCCTCCAGGTGTTTGGTTGTACGATCGATTTCGCCGTGGACGGCGTCGAAGCAGTCGGCAAGATGGCTCAAGAGAAGTACGACCTGGTGTTGATGGTACGTGGATGTCTATTTCTCTTTGTCCGTTCTCGCTAAATCCGCCCAGGACATCGTTATGCCTAGACTAGACGGTGTTTCAGCAACGTCCATGATCCGGAAATTCGACCAACAAACCCCGATTATTTCCATGACGAGCAACGCGGGACCGACCGAGCTCATGTCGTATTATTCTTCTGGTCTGTCCGTCTTAACTACACCTCGTCATGCACTCAATCAAACGCGTCACAGGTATGAACGACATATTGCCGAAACCATTCAAGAAAGGAGTTCTGCTTGACATGCTTGAAGTACGTCGTTCCGGAACCTTTACCCCAGTCACGGCTGATCAAACCCTCTGCAGAAGCACCTCACGCACCTGATCAGACAAGAAAGGTCTTCCTCACTGCGCTTCAGCCCATTCGCTACGGGGATCCCCTCTGCCAACAATACACCAGATGGCGGGTTTAGCAGCCTCAAAGCGGGCGAAGGGAACCTCAGCCCGGTCGACTTAACCAGCCCCAACACGGGCGAAGGGACCGGCAGCCTGCTTAATTTAGGCCGCGGAAGTGATTCATACAACCAGCTCTCAAACATGGCGCCTGGGAACGAATATAGCTTGAAGCGGGATCTGGATGAAGAGGACCTCTATGGACGCGAACGCAAGCGGGTGAATTTGACGAAGTAGCTATGCATATCCCTGGGTTTTTTTTTGATGTGAACATTTAGATAACATGTATTGTACAATATAGTAGCTCAGTAGCGGAGTACATATACTCTTGCACGCGCAAAGAATAGACGAGGGGACCACACGAGATACATCGACGGCGGCTCCTCATTCGCCCTCCGCGAATATAAGACGACGGAATGCAAGCGGTAGGTTTCCATGGCAAGATTCTGCTCATAAACGTCAGGAATGTTCATGTCATTATTTCCTGCCTCACTTCCTTCTTGGAGCGCTTCTGTAATCTGCACTCACTTGACACTTTGAACGCTGTGTTCCAAAACACCTACGAGCACCGCCAAAAATAACAATAATTCAAGATTAATTGTACGAATCTACACGTGAGAATCCGAGATAGCCGAGCAACGATGCGTGTTGCAATAATTTTCTCGCAAGGCGTGTTCTGCTCTATACATAGTTTGGCGTCCGTGTACCTGTGAAGTACGCGTACACTTACGCGGTGAGCGTACTTTCAGTAGTAGCCTCAAGGGAGGTCGCCTCTTCGCCGTCTTCTACAATTTGGCGGGGGGAGGGGAAGGCTGCATCTTGATATGCACGCCGGACGCTACCAGTCGGTGCTGGGTTGCGTTCCATATCTACTATCCGGCGCCAGTCTGAGTCAGCCAGTATTGACCAGGGCTTTTGAGCAGCATTGCGCACCTCACATCGGGCTGACAATGTGCGAGCCCCGACGGTCAGTGTGGTATTAACGATGCGCAATTTTTCTCCTCTGATTATTGATGCGGTAAGTCAAGATAAACTTCAGGGCTACCATGCCTTCTGGGTGACTCACAACGTCGCCGGAGAGTGGTACACGATATTCAGCGATTGTGAGACGTTGTAAGCTTCAGGTTGGTAGACGATTATCGCTAACGTGGAGCATCTAAAGGAGAGTAAGTCACACCTAGGTCCTTTCTCCTACAATAAATCGGAGACAGCGTACATGTCGATGAGAAACGCCGAGCATCCTCCGTGGACGTTCCCGCCGCCATTGAGCATGTCTGTAGATCGTTCGCGCCGCCCGGATTATTGCGAAAGGACGCGTGAGTACACACCATCGGTGACCTCGAGCTCGCAAACGACGCGGCCTTCCTTCTTCAAGGGCTCGTCCGCTTTCGGCTCGAGGGAGGCATGGGTGACCACCAGGCGCTGAATGATAGAGTCCCCAAATGAAGGTTTCGGGTTGCTCCGTCGGACCCCAAAGTAGGCGGGGATGTCAGAGAGCGTCTTCTTCACGCTGTCGTCGGCATTCCCAGCGATGGGCATTTTTGGGAGGTCGGAGTGAGGGCAGAAATGAGGCCTTGCAAAATTGCAAATGTTTGCGCCATCATATCGGCTATCAGTCCAAGGAACGCTGCCTATTAGATATTGCGTGCAGTATCTGGGCCTAATGCCTGAACCTTCTTGTTTCCCTCGGGACATGCAGTGGACTGTGTGAAAAGAGATCCCTCAGTTCCGAGCACGAACGAATCTGTCACCCGCAAACTCAGTTACTGGACAGTAACTCGACCAAAATCCGACGGCTGCTCACACGACGAACCGAACGCTGATTGGAATCCATCCCTGTGGAAGGCGAAATACTCCAGGAACTCTCGCGGGTCACCGAGGTAGATAGGTAGAGGTAGGTAGGAGAAAAGTAGAAAGGGAACAGTATCGGCAACATCGGCATCATCGGCGTTGATCGGCCGCTAATGCCGATCGTTTCCAACTCCGCCGCCACAGCCTCAGGCGATCAACCTCTTTCAACCGTCGCCAGACTCCATTCTCCCGCCGTATCCATCCAAAGGTTTAGTGGGAAATGCTCGTGAACGCAACTTCCGCGTTGCATTCGGACACTCACGACGGCACTGCTTGTTTACGAAGGAAGCTGAAGATCTCGACTGAGCTGGTTGAAGTCGTCGACGTCGAACCCTCCTCCAGTTCAGACTCGCCCAACTCTTTATTCGACGACATATTACCTCGCTCCCCTTTGGAATATCCCTCAGAAATGCCACCCGCAGTCTTGGATGCCCCTTCCATCCCCGGATTATTCTTCACGCCATCTTTGCTGTTACCTCTTGAAATGGCGGACCAAGTGACCCAATTTTGCATGAAGAATTATTTCAGCCAACCAGGGGTGAACCAAATCATGCTATTTGGTGTTGACTCCGCTTCCGGAACACCTTCTAGCGGCTTGCCACCTCCTCTGCTCACCCTTCTCTCCACCATGTCGACTCTCCTGCAGCCCTCCCTCCCTCCCCAGATCCACTCCCTCCTATTCTCGACGAACCCCACTCGCGCTAGACAGGCCATTTTGAACCTATACCATCCTGGAGAGGGCATTATCCCCCACGTCGATTTGCTCAAGCGATTTGGCGATGGGATCGTCGGCATCAGTCTCGGGAGCAGCTGTGTCATGCAGTTTGCGCGCGTGGACGAGGTGGCGGGAGGTGTCCCCCCGCTGCAGCTTTTCCTCCCCGAACGCAGCATGATCGTGCTCTCCGGGGACGCGCGCTATCAATGGACGCATGGCATCGACAAGCGGACCGCCGACGTCGTCAACGAGGGAGGTTCGTACCGGATCGTTGAACGGGGCATCCGGCTGAGCATCACGTTCCGCTGGCTCCTCCCTGGGGCGAATGTCCTCGGAGAGGACTAGTCTCTGTAGTTCTTTTTGTCGCTTTGTGTTTCGCCTACTGCTCTGGGTGGGTGTTAGCATGACATCAACTCTGGTTGCGTGCTTTGGTTTATAGTAGATCGTCTTCGAACTTCTTCGCTTGTCCGTGGCTCCTCTTGGCTGGTCTCCTCTTGAGTCAAGAGTCTTTGACAGACGTGGCGGCTGAAACGCCTTATAACCTTCTCGGTCCGCTCCATAAATGGGTCGAGATGTACGAATAGTCAGCGCGTCTGGCAACTCTCAACATATATCTGCTATCCTTTAAAACCTACTGCAGGACTTGTCGCTCAACTCATACTCAACTCGGAGTCAACCTTCGAAGCCGGGCCGCCACTCCAGCACCCGGCGTCTATCGGCTACCGTGCTTTCGACTCCGATGTTCCGAGATCCTCTACGGTTCGTTGTGTATACCGCAATTCTCTTCTGCTGGTGTATAACAAATTTGAACGCTTGCCAGATTTGACACGTCCTTTCACAATGCCCTTCACCGAAATTCCACAGTTATCAGGGTGGCCGCGGCGTTCTTGCAAAGAGCATGACTGTCTCAATATATACCGACGGGCCTACAGATAGTTAACGGCCATATCAAACAATTGACTGCAGTCTGGGACCTCATTGTAGCTTTGGGCTATCCGGCAATGCATACAGTTCATCCCGCGTTCAGCAGGTCCGCGAAACGCCGCCTGCCGGCGTGTTGACTGACTGACGCGGGTCTAAAGTTGGATCCGGAAGCGTACGAAGAATGACCGGACTTCTCGGACGGTCAAGATCTCGTAGCGGCCAAATTTGTGAATCTGTGCGCTATCCGCCGTGAGTTACTTCCGGATTAATAGAACCTTTAACAGCACCGGCAACCTGTCCGTTGGATCGAGGGCTGCAAGATCTTTTGCGTCTTATTGTATATTTATTCAGGCAGATGAAAAATACGGTGTGTGGTGATCTGTGTTGTACTTATCCGTTCTAATATGCACCTCTATGTACAAGCTTACGGGAACATGGGAAAGGCTAGCTGAACTTGACCCAACGCAAACCGGACACCGGGCCGCATATAACGAGAGTGAATCAGACAGAAGTTTGGACTTGACCGTTTTTGAACTCCAGAGTGATCTTGACTTGCTGTGTCATTGCGCCCTACATTGGAGCGAAAAAACTGATGCAAATGGCCCGAATGTGAGTATCTTGGGCTCTGGATTCACTTTATTCCCGGAGGACGAGCTCGCACGGGTGAAATATGCTTCTAACGGTCCTCTTAGACTTCCTCTCCTCGGCAGGCCAAGTCCCGTACTTTGCAATACCACACACCAAAGTTCACGAAGCGGAGGGCAGACATTCCTGGCACTCGCCGAAACGACTTTGGCGAACTACGAGAATGTTTCGGGGCTCAGGCAATATTGCATGTTGTACACGGACAACGCTGTATTTTAACTTCTAGCCTTTCATACCAGACCGCTGGCGAAATGAAGTATAATACAAGGATTTGGTAAACGCGGATCGGTCAACTTGTCGGGCTGGCCGCCACGATGAGTTCGACGTCTGCAACGAAGCCCATGACTCAATTCAACGGCTTTCATGTATTTATAACCCTCCTTGCCTTGTTTTTTCTCTCCATGTAACGTTTATAAATAAGGCCCTACAGTCACTTAACGGGACCGCGCCGGAATATACCTACCTACCTACCTATAATTACTATTTCGTTCGAGTTACCTAGCACGGTTGTTGACAGAGGGCCTGGATTTGATGTTGGTCGGTCGAGGAAAAAGAGTGGTTACGGCGAGTTTCGACTATCGGCCCCAGGTCATTGACTGGTACTGCGTTAATGGAAGAGAATCGAAGTTCGTATTTTCGAACCCTGTAAATTTTAGGCGAAGAGTCGGAGATCGACTGATACTGTGATAGCCGAGCCGGCTATTCGCTCCGATTTTCATTTTCATTTTCTGCCCGCTCGTTCTCCGAAATGCCTATCGCTGGGAATGTTGACGACGGCGTGAAGAAGCTTCTTTCTGATATCCCCGCCCTCGTCGGGGCGCGGAAGAACAACTCGAAGCCCGCGTTTGGGGACTCTATCCTTCAGCGCCTGGTGGTTACCCATGCCTCCCTCGAGCCGAAAGCAGAGGAGCCCCTGAAGAAGGAGGGCCGCATCGTCTGCGAGCTCGACGTTACCGAAGGTACGTCCTTACGCGTCCTCTCGTCTTAATCCGGCCGGGCCAACGACATGCAGACATGCTCAATGGCGGTGGAAACGTCCATGGAGGATGCTCCGCGTTTCTCATTGACATGTGCGTTGTCTTCGGTTTTTTTTTTGCAGGCAAAAGGAGCCCTGCATGGACTGACTCTAATGTAGATGCTCCACGTTTGCTATAATGGTCTACCAACCTGAAGGCTTCAATGTCTCACAATCGCTGAATATCGTGTACCACTCTCCGGCGACGCTGTGAGTCACCCGGGAGGCATGAGGAAGTTCAACTTACCGCTGCCATAATCAGAGGAGAAAAATTGCGTATCGTGAATACCACGTTGACCGTAGGGGCTCGCGCCATGTCAGCCCGAACGGAGGTGCGTTGCTTAAAATTTTAATGCTGGCTAGACTTGACCGGCTCTGGGTAGATATGGAACGCAACCCAGCATCGACTGGTAGCGTCCGGTGTGCATATTAAGATGCAGCCTTCCTCTTCCCCGGCCAAGTTGTAGAGGCCGGCATGAAAATATTTATTCCCGCAGAGACATTTTCGACATGATATATCAAATGACGGGTTGACCGAGCCTGAACAGAAAGACTTTTCTACGCATTGGCTTGAACCATCGAAACTTCCGCCGACTGTTACTGCGTTTGTGGTGAGCATCGTCCGGACGGAAATCAAAAGCTCATACAACCCGAGTCGATCATCTCCTGCTCAGAACTGTGCCCGCCGCTCCCGGTCCCTTGAATCTCTTCGCGTCGATTTTTACAGGGGTTGGAAAACTGAAGAAACACGCAACAATACAACGGCGATAGCAGATAATTACGAGAGGAAGTAAAAAATATTGAGCTAGACTCGCGGTTAAGGTATATGCGAGTTACATGGTTTAAATGAGCCCTGTATACCCGCAGTGGGTAAATCTAGGCAAGGATGGTTACCACAGCCTTCCAGACTCAGTAGGAATCTCATCTTTGCACTCGGAACCGTTGATTCAGGGAATGCGTTTCCAGAGACAGTTAATTGCAGATCCTGAAACGACTAGGTCCAGAGATACAACGAGTCCCGTTCTCCAGCGCGAAACATGAGTCGGAAGAGGTAACGGAGTTTGAACATTAATATTTAGGCGGCGCTTATTTTCCGGTTATAGCTAACAGCCGACCCGATACCGCAAATTGCATGTCTCCGAATTTTGTTCTCTACGCTCGCTCTCGGAAATGGCTGCTATCGCTGGGAATGCCGACGAAGAGGTGAAGAAGGTACTCTCTGACATTCCCAACTTGTTTGGGAAGCGGCGCCGCAGTCACAACCCCCCATTTGGGAATTCTATCATTCAGCGCCTGGTGGTCACCCATGCCTCTCTCGAGGCGAAAGCGGACGAGCCCCTCAAGAAGGAGGGTCGCGTTGTCTGCGAGCTCGAGGTCACCGAGGGTGCGTTCTTACGCGTCCTCTCATAGTAATCCGGGCGAACCAACGATCTGCAGACATGTTAAATGGCGGCGGGAACGTGCACGGCGGATGCTCAGCGTTTCTCATTGACATGTGCGCAGGATTTCGGCTAATGAAAAGGAAATGTACTGACTCTGCTTTAGGTGCTCCCACCTAGCGTTGATTGTCTACCAACCTGGAGGCATACATGTCTCTCAGTCTCTGAATATCGTGTATCACTCTCCTGCCACGCTGTAAGTCACCTTGGGTGCGATGTGAGCCTTTGAATGACCTTCTGGTAATTAGAGGAGAAAAACTACGGATCGTGAATACCACGTTGACCGTCGGGGCTCGTGCATTATCAGCCCGTACGGAGGTGCGTTGCTCGAAGTGAAACGCCGGCCAAACTTGACCGGCTCTGGGTAGATATGGAATGCAACACAACACCGACTGGTAGCGTCCGGTGTGCATATAAAAATGCAGCCTTCCCCTCCCCCCGCCAAGTTGTAGATATATAGAGGGTATACCCCTGGACCATATGCATCGGATTGGAAATATATACTGGCCTCTAGACCACGTCTCTATTCAATATTATAATCGAGCTGCCAACCTATTATTTTCTCAATCTCGAGCTCTCCAAGACGCGTAGGCCAGTCGTATGTAGACCCAACGACGGTATTTTCTTATGGCATCGGCTTTTCGGCGCCGGTTGAATTCGGCTCAGCCTATCGCATCACGCTTGTCACACAAAACAAGCGCCACGTCTCTCCTCCCACCACCATGTCGGTCATCTACAGGCAGTACAGCGGCGAGGCCGATCTTCCCTACATTATGGATCTCGTTCAGTCGGAGCTCAGCGAGCCGTATGTCATCTACACCTTCCGTTATTTCCTTCACCAGTGGTACGTTCAAGCGATCGCCTCCATCGTCCCGTTTCTGAGCATCCCGTAGGCCGCACCTCTCCTTCCTCGTGAGTCCCACCCCCCCTCCATCGCTTTTATTCTCGTCGCCGACAAGCGATAGGCCTATCCGAGCGATCCGGCCGCGTCCTCGACGCCGATCGGTGTGATCGTGTGCAAGCAGAGCATGCACCGGGAGGTGTCGAATCGGGGGTATATCGCTATGCTCAGCGTGAGCAAAGACTGGCGCAAGCGCGGTATAGGTTAGTACCCGCTCCGGCCCCCTTCGCCATCCTCACCGTTGTCTTATAGATATGGAAAAACACCTTTGGTGCGATTTCTTTTTTTCCCCTTTGTATTATAGCTAGCACACTCGTCAAGAACTCCCTCGACGCGATGAAGGAGGACGGGGTCGAGGAGGTGCGTTCCCACCGCTTTCCCTTTGCGCAATCGCTGAATATGCATCGTCCGCAGATCGTCCTCGAGACGGAATACGACAATAGCGCGGCGCTGTCGTTATACGAGTCGCTCGGCTTCATCCGCGAGAAGCGCCTCTATCGTTTCTACCTCAACGGCAAGGACGCCTTTCGCCTTGTCCTCACCGTGCCCCCGGCCACCGCCACGTACTCGGACGACGACGGCTCCGATACGACGGGATCGTCGCTTGGCAGCGTCATGTCCCTGTCCAGGTCCCCCGGCCCCCGCAGTCTGTATGGCACCATAAGGGTATCGCCCTACGACCACGACGACGACGACGACGAGGTGTCCTCCCGTTGAGCGGACGAGGAGCTTCGCGTTGAGTATGTCTCGGGTTTCTGCTGATTTGTGCCGATGCCATTCCTGTATTCTCTGTGTACTTGTTTCTTCTTTTCGTGTTGATCTTTTTTGGCTCGGGCTCTCTCAAATAGCTTACTGTACCACCTCTTCCGGTATTGTCTGGCCGCTCTGTTTAATGTTCCTCGGTATTGTCTAGCCTCCCTACTCTTATTTATAATGCAATTCGTGTTCCCCCATCTCCTATTTTTGTGGTGACCGCCAACGACTAGTATGTAATCATTTGAAAAGCGCTGCAAGCTGTGGCTGCGAGTTGTTTACTAGATAAAACTTCACTCCCGCCACTATCATGATGGTGGCGGATGCCAAGTCGCAAGCCAGCTCACTGCTGCGATCAAGCTGCGATAATATTTATGTATATCCTCCTTCTCCGAGACTCCTCCTGCTCAAGAGAGAGAGATCGCCCTAACTCGAGAACGTCGGCCAGGGTTATCGTCTTCAAATTTCTGGGACTAGTCCGATTCGTTCCACCGCACCTGACTAGTCTCCCAGAGGCAGCCGTGTAACCGTCGAACCTTCGCAACCTCAGGGTCAGATCAAGGATATCCTGAGGCACGAAGGTTCGAAGGAATTGAGCTATACTCTGCCTCAGGGAGACTACACCTGACCATCTTTCAACGGCATCCAGAATTCCGAAGATCTCGTACTTTCTCGTACCACACTGCTCCGCAATCAGTTATCACTTGTTCTGGCGCCAGTTCGAATTCCTGTCCATGCAGCGCATCTGCTCCAGCCAATCCAGCTGTTCCTAAGTTTACAACGCTGTCCTCTCCGGTTCTCACTAGGCATGGTTTTGGACAGTCAGTCTGACACAGCCTGAGTGCATGGCAACGACTCGGGATGGAAGCGCATGGTCGACACAAGAGCCGCCTTGGAACCTCAAACCTTCCGAAAACCCTCGAGTCTGACACAAGCGAAGGAACGTATCTATCAGCTTGAAACAGCATCTTGTGACTGGCCAGTGCCACAAGTAAATTACCTGCCAGTGATCTTTGGATTCGGTCGTCACGAACATTCCAGAGAGGCGCCAGATACCTCCCGTTTGGTGCTTTAAGTATGGCGAGGCGCTGACCTTGTGTTCATCGACCCACCAGTTCCCGCACTGCCCTCTGAAAAATCTCTTGCTGTCTTGCCCGAGTAATTTTTGAAAATGCCCCCCGAGTCTGTCGAGACTCCTTTGAATGACTTGCGCCAACCATTTCTGGCGGCCCCTTCTAACCAATCGCATCCGGACACTGACAATGCCAAACCAAGTCTAAGTATGTGCACAGTTCTGGAGAGCATTGTCTAGTTGTACTGATCATGAGCTCATGGGAAGAGGAGCGCATCTCGGAGGAGTCTTCAGACTACGCCAGTTCGGCGTCCGAATTTTACGGAAACAACCAGAATGAAATCGCTGATAACGCAGCGGCTGTTATTGCAGATATCGACGTCAGCGCGATGAAGGAGAAGATGAAAGCGTTCGCCGAGTCGAGTCGGATCCTGATGAAAGTTCTGGACGAGGTCCAAACACTGCATCCTTTCATAGGCGTGGTTGTCCTCGCTTTCAAAGGAGTCGTCCAATTGGAGCTCAAGCGACGGGACAACAATGATAGCGTTGTTGCACTACAGGTCACCATGCAGGATATGATGAACGATTTCGTACAGTGAGCCGCCTTGTTTTTCCTTGGTTGACTCCGCTCATAACGATGCTCTAGACTTCGAATTATCAGATCCGATCAGAGACTACATGACGGGGTAACTGTTGAAGATATGCTGTCGACATTATGCGAAGCCATTGCCGCAGATATTGAGAATTGCGGTAACCTGTGCGATAAGTACTCCAAGACGTCATTCTTGGGTAGGTTTACCTCAAACTTGCTTCACTTTGCTCACTGAACTCACAGGAAAATTGTTCAAAAGCCCCGTATACCGCGAACGTTTCAGCGGCTTTGTGCAGACCTTCGAGACGCGGAAGAAGGATCTCAACCACAAGTTGTTGCTTTTCACGACGCTCGGTATTCACTCCGCAGGCCAGGGCTTAATGCAGATTCAAGAGACGTTGAAGACCAACGAGGAACATATCAATACATTGCTTCGCAGATTGCAATCTCCGCTGGAACAAAAAATGTGGAATATGATTAAAGATCACGGAGGCCCAACGGCGTGCATGGCGGACGACAGGATCATGGAAGAATTGTATTCGATGATCCCTGGGTATGCAGTCTTCCCGACTTATTGCACAGATTCTGAGGCGCCGTTTGGTATCCTACAGCGCAAAAGTGGCCGCAAGCAATCAAAAACAAGACGAGGCTCCAGTACATGCTCCCCAGGCGTTCAATAGGGGCTCAAAAATACCACCACCAACCGTGAATAACCCACCGTTTATCCCCCCGGTTCCAACCTCTAGGCCCTTGCCTCCCAGTCGCACGGTCTCTTTCAGTCAACCTCAATATTTTCCTCACTCGTCGGGCGTGGGCCCGTCGCTTCCGCGGAGGGGGCGGATGGCGATGTCCAGCCGAATGTCAACAGTGCATCCGCACCACGACAAAAGTCAGACGTCCCAACCTCCATCCTCCTCCCAACCAATCCTGTCAATGCTGTTCCTTCCCGGACGTCGAGTCATGACCAATCCCACCCCGCGTCGAGGCATGCTAGTATGGATCCTCTGTTTTTACATGGATTTTCTTCATGGCCGCCGATGGTGGCCACACCGCCGGCGGTCAACGCACAACCATTTTTTCAACGCCCCTTCAGCCCCATTAATCGCACTACGCGGCCTTTCATTCCTCCGGACGCATTCTCCTTTTTTTCCAGATCAAATACCATGACGACTCAATCATCTGACATTGGGTTAAATCCCCTCAACCCACAGATAGTTCCGCAGCCGGCTATCCGACTCAAGGAGGAGATGGCCGAGGACCTGGACGCTGGCCTGGAAAAGAATATGCAGACCTTTCGGCGTAAATTACGCGAACAGCAGCGCCAGTTAAAAGCGTTGGAGCGTACAGTTGTTTCGCAAAGCAACCGTGTTGTCTCTGTCTTGTCCGCCGCGCTAAGGCGAGGACCTCACGACAGAGTTCAAGATCCGGTAGAATCATTTTTCTTGTTTGTGGGTCGATGTTAACACGTACTTCGTTCTATCAGGAATTACGAGCACTGTGGATGGAAATGGTTCGTCTTTCCAATATATCGCAAAGGAAAAACGACGGTTAAACTTGCACTTTTGATCCAGAGTTGGAAGCTCAGCGTCCCCGCCCTCGAGTTCGTGCTAAATCTACACGACTATCACATGGCCAAATATTTCGAACCAACGGAGGTTGAAGACTACTTTAACCATGCTCCACCCGATGGGGCTACGGTCGAGGACCAGCGCGTCGCGCTCAAAAAAGCTCTGTCTTTAGCTAAACCACGAACCGAAGCCAAGTCGGCGCTGAAATTGCTCTCTGTTCAGAACACCCAGAAAATTCTGGAAGCGTTCGACAGCGACGGGAGTGGCTATGTGAGTGTCTGGGAGGTCAACGAACTGACCTCAGCATGCCCCGAAGGTTGGAGGTGAGTTGATGCGCGTGATTAATCACTAAACCTGACTGCCGCGTTCGTTGTAGCTTCTTGCAGTGGTTAGCTTATCATGTTGTCGGTCAGTCTTTTACCTGGTTTATCGACACATCCTCATGATTGTAGGTTCCCATCTCACGATCTGGGAATATCGATCCAAAATCTGTGCGATCCTGCAACAGATGCACAACTTGGCTCAAGCACACACACCCCAAACGCCCAAGAAAAAAGGCGAGCCAGATCCCCCCAAATACATCCTCTCGGCGAATAAATTTCTTGTCAACGAATATCTTGACGGAATACGAAATCTGGATCTCATCCTTGCATCCATACATCCCTGCACCGAGTCCCTGGATTCTCATCTCGCAGACCTAACTGCAGTATATGTTCAGTCGGAGGAGAGCCGCTTGGAAGATATCTTGCGAACGTTGGACTACGAGATCGATGGCACAGATACAATCTCGCTCATTATTGGTCGCCATCAAATTGAACGAGTCAGTGCTTGAAGCATAAATAGAGTTGGTCACTCAACTACTTATCTAGAATCTCTTCCCAGTTCTCTATATTCTTCTCAAGCGGCATCTAGAAATAGTCCGCCAGGCTTGCGACACAGTCCTCAGCCGACACGAGCTAGCATACGCCCTCAGCGCTGTACGGTATATTCTGGAAAGTGTTGTTTTCAGGATTTCAAACCTCAAAGGTAAGCGAGTCATAGTAACGCTTTGCACTATTTTTTGATTATCTTTAGCATCCTATTTGCAGCGATTTACGGATCCCGGTCATCGTAACAATCTGTTATCGAATTTTTCTTTCGGGATGGTTCGTACTTGGCTTCACAATGCTTCCCCTTTTATCTGACCCTGAACGTGGCTTAGTATCACAGGCTCTTCTTCGGTCCTCAGACGCTTCAACGAGAAGATCTCCATGAGTTACGTTCGGATGGGGAAATTGAACGCCGATCTGAGAACCATATCGTCAAATTCCCTGCACCCCTGCGACACTAACCCTTATACCTCGCACGTTTCTTACGATGCGATCCAACTTTCCCAACGATCGGGTATTTCCGGATCCTGGTCTGGTCATTTCCGTGATTCCAAACGCAAAGTCACTGCTCATGGTATGATGCACTTCTTCGCGGATTCCTTGGATATCCTGGGGGAGTTTGAAGCATACGGAAGCTACTGCGCTGGAAAACTATTTGTGTCGGGAAAAGAGGAGCAGGGTGGGAAAATCTCGATGACCATATCCGGCTCCCCAGACGATTCTATCGCAGACAAATCCCTGGTGTTCAAGGTCTCTTTCGATGCAGAGATACAAGTTGTCGACGGGCAATCCTACATCTCCGGGGAGTGGAAAACTTCCGGCGAGTCGGGCTCTCTGCTCTTCCACAGATTACCGACGTGGGTACACCGCCTCAAATTCGAGTTGCCGCGTCAGCCATATAGAGTTCCTTTTTCCAAGTCGCTCTCCAAGTCGCTCTGGAAGTTCGTTTTGTCCGCTGTGAGATATCAAGTCCGTCTGGCTCGCGGTCGTCTTCCTGTTGCCAATATCAAGGAGATTCGCCGCGGTGCGGAATTGGCCCGATACCAATATCTCCTAGGCAATCTCGACCAAAATGACGAGAACGAATTCCAGGATCTGTTGTTCAAGTCCACTCCGTGGGAAGCACGTGTCTATCGATGCGCGGCGAGGACAAGTATTGACTGGACCATCCACGCGTAAGTTCCAATTATTGTGAACACTCAATGGCCTAAAATTTCATTCACAGTGACGCACCCTGTCATATATGTCAGAGAGCAGTTATCCTCGGAACCCGTCATCTTTGCCTGGAATGCAATACGAACTTTTGTGAGGGCTGCGGAGGTAACAATGCTGTCTGTCCCAGAAACTCCCACGCAGAGGACCACCACATCCTACGGCTGCACCACCATGTCAACGGCCGGGAATTCACTCTGCTTTACCACCGGGCGTTCGAGATCCTCAGGACCACAAACGTACCGACTCATATATCGTTCAAACTCAACACTCCTCACCATCATCTCTTAAAAATAAAACACCCGAGTTATCAGCCGATTCGGATACCACCCCAACGCCGAAAGGTGATGGCTCCCCATCCAAAGAGCTGGCGGAAGACCCCGTACAGGTGTTGCGACGCGAAACCCAGCGGTCATTTAATAGTTTTGAGACAGACGACGATGAGGAGGAGGATGGTGAAGACGAAGAGCACCCCCTCTGCTCTGTATTTCCTGCCGCGGTATCACACAGACACGGTACTGGGTCTGCATAAACTGCAGTGAGTTGCCTTGACTTGACGGACCTTTACCCTCCTGTTGACAACGATCCCAGCGCAGGCCGATTCTCCGTATGTTCGCATCTGCGAAACATGCGAAAACAAACGGCGCCCACAGTACCTTGGTATCAAATTTCGCAATGCCTCTCACCATAGAAATCATCCCCTCGTTCAAGTGGACGAAGCGCATCAGTTGAAAACCCAGAGAGGCGACGGAGGAAATTTTGTTTATCCAACGGGATACGTAGTTACCTAGTAGTGTGCCTTTTGTAGCTTGCTTCTGTCGCGTCATTCTCTCTCCCTCTTGTATAAATACTTAGATCTGGAATTTTTTAAACTCAGCTACCGCGCTCTGCCGGACATGCGGCACGGACGCCTTCCTGCGGACGGCTGCTGCGGCACTCATGCGAAACGCGTGCCGACTCTTGAGATATGAGCCGGAAATCTAGACACTGAAGATGTTTCTATCTATATAATAAAATGGGGGAGATAACGAACATCAAAGAACTTTCTAAATCTCACGCCCACGGTCATGCTCAATGCCGAGCACGGTCGAGAACGCACCGAGCCGAGCGGCGAGAGAAGCCCTGACAGTTGGAACATGCCGCGGCAGGGCCGAGGCAGCAAAGAAGCCGAAAGTTATATGACAAGTATGCCGGAGCAAGACGAGCCTCTAGCCAGAGCGGTCGGAATTTACATCAGATGATTGAGATGTTGGAGAGCCCGGCACTTGGGCCGAGGCGCAGCGTAGGTGGCGAGCATGGTATTGTCGGTTTGACCGGGTAATCAGCTCAAATTCATGCCGAGCTGAATGCGCTCTCGCAACTGGAACATGCCGAGCCCGAAACTGTCGAGCCTCACTTATTCTCGAAGTTCTCATCGCAGATGCTGAGTTGGATTTAAAATGGAGACACAGTGCTCTGACGGGAGGTAATATAATTGTTAATTGGGACAAGACAAAGGGGAGGTGGATGGAAGTGCAACGAAAATGGATAAGCAGGGGGGGGGACTTCCGTAAAAAGCCCAAGAGAAGGTGAGGATCCGAGGAGTAAGATAAAAGGGTCCGAGAATGTGCGTAACGTTGCAAGGGGAAACTTGTACAAATTCTTTCTTTCACTCGTCAAAGCCCGTGAATTTATTCACGGGGTTGAGCTAGTAATTCTAGGATATGTGATTTAGCCGATTGGTATGAAGGAAGTCAACCGTACAAGCCATAAGACGTTTTAATCTGAGTGACAGGATACCGGATGATCAGAGGTTCGAAGGATGCCCTTTGCCTGGGTACTTTCTAGCCCATTCAATCCGCTCATCGACCCATTCTTCCATGTCAGCCCAGACGCCCACGTTGAAACTCAACCTCGACGTGAGCTCCCGGAACGGCCGCCCACGTTCTAAAGCCCGAATCCATTCTCCTGACGGATCCTTCTCCGCGACCGCTTTCAGGAACACATTCCGCAGCGTTTCTTTCTCCTCTGGTGAACCACCCTCGTGTGACCCGTCCCATTCGGTGAAACTCTGCAACCATCGCGGCATATATGCGCATTCCCACAAAGGCGCCACCGTGGCGCCCTCGAAATCTAAGAGAGCAGTAATGTGGCCCGTTTCCTCGTCGATCTAGTAAGACATAAGAGATAATGTTTATCAAGCGCATTTAAATACACTGGGCACTAACCATGATATTCGACAGACGAAAGTCGTCCATCCGGAGTGAGAACGGCTTTCCTGGACTAGTAAGAGGTTCGGACACACAGATATTTCCGGGATAGATCGACGAGAGTTGCACGGCCTTGTTCAGAACCCGGATACCCTGTTCAAGGCTCTCCTCGTCGCCATCTAGTTCGTGCTCCAGTATATGCTCTCGATATTCCTCGACGAGATGCAACTCCGCGTCCAGAAAACTGCGCAGGTACTCGGAGGGGACGCCAAAAGGACCGCGATACACCGCGAGATCACGATCAACGGGTTCAGCGAAGCGGACGACGCCATCTAAAGCTCGATAGAACGGGGTTGCGACAATCGGACCCACAAACGCGTTCCCGTCAGGTCCGTTGTACAGCGAGCCACCAGTTTTGGACCGAAACCGGAAGAGCTGAATTATGCAATCAGCAACCTCGGAAACCACTAC